>VZRU01011755.1:0-25308 GCA_013398155.1 Pedionomus torquatus | reverse complement strand
AGTGGAGAAATCATTCTATCCTGGATGCAGCCCTGGATATGGACTAAGGGATGGCTGTACCTTAGTAATGTTACCCAGAAGAAAACATGTCTCCAAGCAGACATTATTCTCAGCATTTTTAATAATGAAATAACATTCCAGGGCTAGAAAGATAGTGAAAACTTTTAGAAAGTTTTCACTGTGACTTAGAGAATGCAAATTTCAAAAATGAAGAATCTTTCAGTAGTAGTGTATCACTATACTAATTACTCCAGGGAAATGTCCTAATCCACAAGCTATCAGTTGTTACAAGCTTTTGTTCACTGACATGACCTTACAGTCTGGGAGCTGAGAAATCATTGCTACAGGCTAGTTACAACACCAGCATGTGTTTATGGAAAGTTCCCATTCGTGAATCAATATCTTCCACTGAATCCAGCACCTCTCCGATGAAATGTCTTGGCCATCTTGAATGCTGGGGCCCAATGTACTGTGTGATTTTGAAAACAAAGATGCAGTACAAGGATGGCTGTTTCATTTGTTGATGTTCAGTGCATTTTCTAATGGCTGAATCCAGCTGCTGAGTAAGCATATGCAGAGAGGCACAGTTCTGACTGCTCAATTTATCCCCCTTGCCACATCTGAAACAGGAATAAATATGCATATATTTATTTCTGTAAAAACAAATATATATGTACAATGTTTCTGTTTGGGATCTTGTGGAAATAGATGATTATAGGTAACTAATTAATTTCTCACATAAGCATGAAAAAACTCTTTTGTAAATTGAATGACTATCAGTCATTCATCTGCATTCCTATGTAGTCCTGCATGGAGTAGTGACTTGTGTTTCTTATGTACTTCATACAAACAAAATCACACCCTGAAATAATTAAATAATGTACTTCTAATATTATTTTTCCAGTCCTATTTCCTATCAAGCCCTTTTTAAATTTCTTTCTTTATCCCCTTTAACATATATCGATTAAACACTCTATGGGTTACTGAAAGTCATTTATTTACTGTTACTCTCTGGAATAGCTTTCTAATACATCTCATCTGCTGGTACAGTATAGAAATGATTAAGATTAAATCAAATGGAATTTTACTTCTGACTAAGAAAAGAAAAAGAAGCAAACAGAAGTATTTTGCAGAGTAGATTAGGTCATGTCATTGACAGATAGCTTTCTGCAGACCTAGCATAAGTGATATTAAATAGACGCTCGCAATAGATTGAGGAATTTAAAAATATAAAGAAACATAATCCTTCCAAATTTTTGTGAACAATTATGCTCATACGTTAGCTATCTAAAGTTAGTGCTAATCCAGATATTGTTTAAGTATTTATCCTATACTGTGTATGTTCCTCACTCAATCTGCAAAGAAGCCTCAAGAAAATTAAGCGAGTTTCCTCCAGCTTCATCATTTCACTACTCCTATGACAATAGCATGTTCTTTTTTAAAGTTTCTTATCTCAGTGCACAAGCTTGATGGCTCATGACATTTATAGTATGTACTTTCCAATACCTGCTGAGCAATATGAACCAAGATTTATGAGCTATGCATTAAAAGCTCTCATGCTCAGAGTATAAAGCTGGAAAGAGACAGTAAAGTGATGAAGTATCAAAATATTAATGTAACATACTGTAATCAGGTGCCATTTTCTATAAAGTATCTTCTTTGTTAAGATATAACTGGCTGAAGAATTTGTAACTGCTTATTGCAAAAGGAGTCGTACTGTCTGTCATGCATTCCATTGGTTAGGACTTAAAATCTTATTAAATACATGTTGAAGGTCTTCCTCAGTGAGTGTCTTCTTCCTGAGATAAATATTTGTCAGAATGACAGTCCACTAAATGATGTCAAGAAATACCTAGTCATAAAGTTAAAACTATGAGTCTGAAAATTTAAATCAATGAAAAATAAAATAAGAACCCCCAAACTCTTATTCATCTGTATCTGATATTTTGGCTGTGAACTATCTCTGTGAATTACTAATGTTCCATGAAGCTAGTGAGCATTGCAGGCAATAATAAACACCAGTAACTTTAGATGTAGTAAAACAAATCACTTTTAAAACTGCAGTACCTTTAGCTATACTAAAGGACCAAATCATGTTGCTGATGTATTCATGTTCAGTTCCTGTAATATCAAAAGTCACTGTAATTTTATGTGTTGATCCATTAAAAAAAATACTTACTTTTTGCCCAATTTTTTTTCCTCCACAATTTTTTGTTCTTTTTTTTCTTCTTTTCTAAATAACAATCTGTAATGTACTGAGTCAAAACAGTACTGTGCAGGTTTACGAAAATACATGAGGAGTTTTTACAGGCAAAATAAGTTCTAGCGCTGAAGAATGATTTTATTTTGTACATCTACACTGAAAATTATTTTGACACTTAGGAAACACAAGCTTTCTCAGCTATAAATTACAGAAACTGGCTTATCTCCTCTTTAGATATGCAAAATTCTCCCTGCCTGTCCCAAGACCTAACTGCATGAGCCAAATCTCTCTTATGCCCATTAGCATGTGCTGAAATAAAAAAGCATGTTTCTTACTCCCTTATGCACAGGACAACATCCAGTACTCCAGTGGTTTACTTCTATAACAGTGAAATCCTACTACTGAATTACATTTTCAGATACAAGAAACTACGGTACAGAACATATGACCACATCGCTTAAGTTTTGTTCAGTGCTTTGGATTTGTTAGTCTCTCATTCTGGTATTACTTTATCAACTGACAGAGACACTGTCTTTATGTCTTATGTGTGTTGAAGGAACATGTGTTATTGTGAAAGTTCAATATTTATCTGCACAAAAAGCTGATTTAATATGAACAAATGAATAACAATGCAGGTTTGTATTGTGAAACCTCGTTCCCTAACTACAATGATTTTCTGTATTTTCCATGTAATACACACATTTTCTCTTATATTTCCCTGTCAACTTTTGCCTTTATGCTCATAAAAATACTCCAGAGAACAGAAAAAAAAGAGATGTTTATCGAGGAAAGATAACTAACGTGGCTTAAATATTCTGGTTTGGTTTTTAACAATGAGTAGAATGAATGTCTTGATGTTTATAGCATCATCAATACAGTCCATAATAATGTTTATTTAAAATCAGAGACAAACAAACAAATTCCATGTATTTTATATTTTGTAATAACAATACACATTAGTGCATGTCCTGGAATGGTCCTGTTGAAATAGAAAACCCTAAAGACTGTTGGTCCACATGAAGAAAAAAAAAAAAAAAAATTGGTCTGTGAGGAGAATCTGTTTTTACCTTTGCTTTTGTTTCATGTTCATATACACACACTGGCATGTATGTATACACTTATAGTCATATACACACAGACATGTAAGGTAATATGAAATTTAAAAGTACTTTCACCTGAAAATTAGTAAGAGAAGCAAAAAAGAACAAGGTGAATCTGCGGCTAGAAAAAATGCAAAAAAGGAAATTCAGAATATCTTAGGAAAAAATGAACTCAGCAATGATAATGATGTGTTGGTATATGTGACTAGTAAAAATATTGATAATAGTGCAGAAGACCTCAAACGTATTAATTATATCATTCTTATTTGAGGAAAATAACCATATTTTCCCAAAAAATAACAAATTAATACAGCATTTTAATCAAGCTAGTAGACTTTTGAGAGCAGTGAGTTCAAGGAATTTTCATCCAAATGTTTAAGAAAGCTGACAGAGAATCTTCTTAGACTATTAATATAGATTTTCAGTAAGTCTTACAATACTGGAGAAGTTCTACAAGACCAAGATAGTCTTGTGCCAATATTTTAAAACAGTAAGCAGGTGACTTAGATACTTATAGGTCTAGTCACCTCTTCATGGAGACCATAGGAAAATAATGGAAATGGTAAGTTAGAGATCTCTGAATAAAGAATGGAAAGTTAGTAACACAGTAATCTCAGAATAAAAGGAAATTGTAAGTCTTTATTAAGAACAGCTAAATATAAGTGGGGTAGATGACAGGATAGATACTGCTTTCCTTGAGGTCACAGAAGGCAAACTTTATAAGAAGCTATGAAAATTACATGCGAAATATGTTAATAGCACAACTCGTTTATTGGTACAAAGTGTTTCAGATTCTGATTCTGAAAGGGGCTGTTGTGGGCAGAGCATTTAATTCATAAGAGAGAAGTAGTGAAATACTTATTAAGCTGAAACTCAGATTTAACAACATTAGTAGTAAATACAACAGTATTTTACAAGATTTGATGCCAAGGTACGCTTGTTCATTTACTTCATAGAGGACAGGATCAGACAAGCTGTCAGGGAGACCTTCCCAGTGAGTCACGAGGTTCAGAAAGGACCCCCTTGCTTTATAAACTGCTTCTCAGAAAGGGGTCTAGGTGCAGCTGGATCAGGTCCTAGTCCCAGACTTGGTCAATGGTTTATGTCCAAAGGATTATATATGCGCAATCAATCCTTTATATTACTTAGCTAAGATTTAAAACTTTAGCACGCTATTAGTCACTTACTGAGAATCTGTTGTGGCAAGGGATCGCTCAGCCTCGAGAAGTAGAACCTTAAGTGAGTGTCCTCACAAAAGTGGAGATTTTGGCATGCAGCCTGAGTTGGAATTAAATGATCTTTAAGGTTCCTTCAAACCAAAATCATTCTATGATTACAAATGCTCTATTAATTATGCAGATGGAGATGTCACTTTTGGGTGGTTTTTTTTTTTTATTTTTCCTTTTATTATTTTGAGACATATGGGGTCAGGTTAATGCCATGAAAGTTCCAAATGGCTGAGGTTAATCAAATTGTTTCTTTCTATTTCCTAGTTAGATTATTACTGGATATTGAGTTATAAGAGGTCATTCATCTACTGTTGTTCTGTTAAATAGGCATCAATTATCCCATGATGTTACCTATCTGCGTATCACATAACAATCTAAGATAGCAGTTGCATAAGTATTGTGTAATTATATATATATAATATATGTCAGCTGTATAAGTATAGAAAGTACTTAAACACTTCCTTAGTGTGCTTCTTTTAATATAAGCTTTTAAAGAAAATCTGACAGAAGCATGAGATGAAATGTTGTAGTCTGTCAGAAACAATGCTGTCAGACAGGCCATGCAGATGGAAGATTTCTGTTGAGAACAGTTAACCGAATTGCTAAGGAAAAAACCGTGATAAAGCACCTTTATCCAGATATGCTTTGATTTGTATAATTGTGTTTTGTTTTCAAGTTATGAGAAGGTGCATTTTCTTCACAGTCATGTGTATAGTCTATATAAGTTTATTATGGCACTTCACGGCATGCTCTAGTGGCCGATATTGTAGGCTGTGGGTTGTGCTTTTGTGTATGGTTGGACTTGGTGATCTCAGAGGTCATTTCCAACCACGAAAATTGTGTGGTTCTATGATTATCATTGTTCAAAGAAAAAAATGGTTTTATCCAAGATCAGCCTTCCACAATATTATTTTTATCATTGAATCTCTGTGTTGTGCTGATTCCTCCAGATTTCCTATAATAATGAAGTAATCTACAATTTGTACAACTGTGGCAAAGTAATTTTCTTTGTAGTGAAGGTTCTATGCTATCTCACTTCCTTCAT
Organism: Pedionomus torquatus; assembly: GCA_013398155.1. Lineage (NCBI taxonomy): Eukaryota > Metazoa > Chordata > Aves > Charadriiformes > Pedionomidae > Pedionomus > Pedionomus torquatus. Next base: position 19,731 of record VZRU01011755.1, on the reverse strand, counting down.
ATACACACAGGACAATAGCTAAATCTTTTGAGTTTGCTGTCTTAGGAGACATAATAGCTGCTTGGTGGTGCAGTCGACATGCTGGAGGGAAGGGATGCCATCCAGAGGGACCTGGACAGGCTTGAGAGGTGGGCTACTGCAAATGGCATGAAGTTCAACCAAGCCAAGTGCAGGGTCCTGCACCTGGGACGTGGCAATCCCAGGAACAAATACAGGTTGGGTAGCGAATGGCTGGAGAGCAGCCCTGAGGAAAAGGATTTGGGAGTGCTCATGGATGAGAGACTCAACATAAGTCGGCAGTGTGTGCTGGCAGCCCAGAAAGCCAACCGTGTCCTGGGCTGCATCAAAAGAAGTGTGACCAGCAGGTCATGGGAGGTGATTCTCCCCCTCTACTCTGTGCTTGTGAGACCCTACCTGGAGTCCTGTGTCCAGCTCTGGNGATAATAGGAAGAAATTCTTTACTGTGAGAGTGTTGAAGGACTGGAACAGGCTGCCCAGGGAGGTTGTGGATGCCCCATCCCTGGAAGTGTTTAAGGCCAGGCTTGACAGGGCTTTGAGCAACCTGGTCTAGTGGGAGGTGTCCCTGCCCATGGCAGGGGGGTTGGAACTCGACGATCTTCAAGGTCCTTTCCAACTCTAACCATTCTATGATTCTATGTCATCAGTTGAGCTGTGTTTTAGAAGGGACTTCCATGACACATCTCATGTCAAGGCAATTGAGCCAATGTACAACAACTGTGCAATAATGTGGATTACATCCTGTGAACACGGAACAATCATTAAGTACATAGATCTTCAAGTTAGAAATGTATAGTTAATAGATTGTACCTTTTCGATTCAATTGTATTTTATAAACAGATATGATTAACAGGTCAGCATATGTCTTTTTCTGTTTAATAAACTAATAACAAAAATATTTTCCTGAATATTTCACTAAGGATGTACCATGGCAAATCACAAAATTCTTTCTAGCCAGAGGCAAGATTTAGTGACACATGGATTCTCAAAATTAGTTTCTGGTAGACAGATATTGAAGGCAACTGAAAAATACAAAAAGTTAGCTAGGAAAGACCTAAAGCAATCATTATGTCATGGGTGCAGCTTACAATTTGTTTAAATGCAATTTTGTTGCTTTAAAAGCTGAATTAGCACGTTCTACTGAGCACCTAATATAAACAATATCAAGCTAATTATATTTAAGCTTTAAAAGAAACAAACAAACAAAACCCCCAAAACAAGAAGAGAATTAATCAGTCTAATTAAGTTAATTAGTGAAGACACCTAAAACTGATACTGTTTTGGTACTGTACTTTCTGGCATTTAGGGATGTACATGTTACATGTGTGCCTTCTCATATTTCAGATCTATTTAGTAATATCTGTCTACCAATGAGTCAGGTCTACCAGACCATCAAGATTTCATTCCAAAATATTTTAATGTATTTTAAATTATTGTAATTACACAGATATAAGGTGTTAGCTTTTCAATTGATGTATCCTTCTTTAACTATTTCTAGACAGTTTTAGTACTGGATAATGTAAAGAGACTTAGATAAGAGTACAAGCTAAAGTAAATTGTTATGTGCTAACCAGTGGATGATCTGGGCTTTATTAACGTAAAACATTCTTTAGTATCTAATTAAACCCTAACTGTTGACCATTATATGAATTAATATTAGAAATGTGGATTATTGCATGGTATAGAAAAATTATTGTCATACATGAAAAAGTTGGTATAAAATGTGCAGAAAGCATCACAGAGTGCTGCCTCTCCTATGAGAAGTTTGATACAACTGGATGAAAACTGTGAGGGTGTTTTATTAATAGTATTTTCCCAAAGAGTTCCTGTTTCTCTTCATTCTGTGAATAATGCCTTCTTTGACAATATGTCATCTTTAATACTACCCAGGATTAATTTTCCTCAAATTGCCATTCATTAGGTTTCTAACATTCTTCCTAAAGTCTATCTTCTGTTAATTTTCTATTCTAATGTAAAATACTTTAATTCTATTGCAACTGCAGTATATAACACAAAAAGCACACTGATCTTTTAGGGTTGTCACAATTGCAATCTCAAATAAATACTGGCATGAAACACTTAAAGGCTACAAAACTGACATGTCTATTTGATGTTCTTTTAAAGCCATCAAGATGGCTTAAATTAATGATATTGCAGATGGATATTAAAACGTAGTAATATCGCTGAACCTGAGAATTGTAACTGACTTATTCACAGCTGAATTTACATAAGGGCTGAGCTCAACAACCATGTGATCTCTTTTCAAAAGATCTAATAAAGGAAAACATTAAAAGTTCTTTTTTTTTTTTACATTTCCTATGTAAAATAAAATACTAAACATAAATTTAAAAATTAAACTATAAAATTGAATATTTTCATTTTCAGTATGGAATTAAACATTAGAGGCATATCTAGATTGGTAATTTCCAATCTCAACATTAATAATATTCTTAAATTTTAATAAACTATTTCTTCTGCAGTGATGTAATAAATCACTTTCATTTATGTTATTTGATGCTCCAGCTCTTTGCAGGACAGAACTGTAATGAAGAGGAAGAAAATTAATCTAAAATTAATAATTACTGAAAAAGTCTGAAGAAGGCAGAAGTAGTAAAACAGCCAACACTAAAGACACAGTATTTGGGAATTACTCACAAGGAAATTTAATACAAAGCTTGAATTTCATATAGTCTTCAAGAAAGTAGCTAGCTCAAATCAGTTTTGTATCATCACTATGATAATCTGATGTTTTCTGACCTTCCAAATAACTTCTGTACAGTGACAAGGTTGATAACTGCCTCACTTTTAGTCTTGAACTAGTTTGTTACTGGGGAGTTAAATAACCATCAAGGAATAGATGGCTTAGTACTCAGTAACATATCTTCTTGTCATCCAGTATACCTCTAGCCATTTGGGAAAAAATAATTTGACATTTGCCAGCTTGTATTTTATTTTATTTTTTTTTGGCCCACTGCCAACTGGTTGTCATTTCCTCAGCCACAGTGGAATGGCAAACAAGCTTCTTGCTGTACATACCAACTTCTATTTGTAATTTGCCCCAGGAATAAACTAAACAGTGCTATAAAACACTGTTCACACCTACCCAGAATTCATCTATGAACCCTGGGACAGAGGGACATAAAATTGTGCCAGCTGGCCTTTTGGCTTTGACTAGCCAATTAATAAGTGGCTGCCAATTAGCTGTTCACACTGGAATAGTTAAAAAAGAAAAAAAAATCTACTGACATGCAAATTAGATTCAGTATCTACTGCTCATTCCAATCACTCGTCACTTTATCTATAATCAGAAAAGAATCAATATGTCTCATCATCTCTCTCTGCTGATGGAGGTTTAGTTTTTATGTTTGCAGTGCACTGTGCAACCTCTGTCTCAAGTAATATATCTACTAATTTTTTTTTTCTTATCTATTTAATCAAAAGTTGAGCAGTTCTTCTTTCTTAAAGTTTGTTTGGGACTTTTTTATTTTTGTTAGGTTTTGGGGGTTTTGTTTTTGTGTTTTTTTTTGGTTGTTTTTTTTTTTTGTGCATGTTACTGTTTTAATACTCCTCCACAGTCAGCCTAAATGTTCCCTCTGTTTGTTTATTCTCTTGGCTCCTAACAGTCCTTCATGTCTTTGCTTTTCCCTTTCCATCTGTCACCCTTTGCAGTCATACATAAGTTTCTGTATTCCATTAAGTGATCTAGTTGCACTTTCTCCTTATCCCTATTGTCAAAATACTACACTTTCTTTTATCAAAACATGTGTGCATATATTCATTCACAAAAAAGAAAACTCTGCTCCCTGAAAAGCACTTCTTACATTTTTACTAGGCTTGACTTAGGAACTTAATATGTGATTGTATTTTAATTTACCAGATTAATTCTGATTGTAATAGAAAATCTAATTTTCAGTAGATTAAATAATAAATGTGACATATTTTTCAAGATGAAAACTGTAGGTCATTCCCTCACAGATAAGAAATAACCACAATCATCAGCCATTTGATGTCATATAGTGAAATAGAAAGAACTTTTTCTGAAAGCTCCGAAATATTTTAATTGCCCTGAAACTAGGATACCATCTGGTTCTCGGTGTTGTATAACATTCTAAAGGTCTCAAATCTTATTATATATTTCTTTTTACTTTGAGTGCCCATCTGAGCTGACTGGCAGTGCTAAAAAAAATAATAGAACAATCTGACTGATATCATGATTACAAGGGCAAGAATAAACCCCTAAGTGACAGGAAACAACTACTTAGTACTTCTCACAGGATGACAAAGCATTCCCCTGTGACTTGTCATCTTGCAAGTAGTAATTGCCCGGGCTAATCAATACAAATTCTTTCTCACTGTGTTAGGGTTTTCTAGAAGGAAAAAAGACAGTTTACAGGGTAATCAGTTTTACTGCAATTAGTTTAAACAGAGAGGAAGTCTGGTATTTCACAAAGCATTATATTATTTCCAATAGGCTATTGTCAGAATGGAAAGAAAATCAATAATAAGTCATTTGAAATATTATGTACAATTCTGATTATGTTTGTTCAAGAAAAATTAATTCAATTTCAAGCAGCTCATGAAACATCTTTGTATGTAATCAAAATAATTGGCAGTCTGTATTAAAACTTGGTTTACTTGTTAATTATGTTTATAATAACCAAGGACTGATTTCAGCTTCTCGTAGTTGAGAAGGAGCATAGGCAGAACAATGGAATGGCCAATGGAATGTTCCATACCATAGACATCATGCTCCATGTATAAATGAGGGTTGGCCATGGGGCAGGAATTGGTTGGGGTTGGTCAACAAGTTCACTGGGTGGCGAAATTGACTTGTATTGTAATTACTTTAGTTTGTATATTCTTTTACCATTATTGCTATTATTAGTATGTGCTGTTCTATTAAATTGTCCTTGCCTCCACCCATGAGGTTGTTTTTTTTCCCCTTTCTTCTCCTTTTATTCTTCTTCTCCCTTCCCTTCTGGGAGGGAATAGAGAAAACTGCTTGAGTGGCTGCATGGTCCTAGATGCCAGCTGGGGTTAAACCTTGACTCTCTATTTCCCCACCTCTCTCTCTCTTTTCCCTCTAGCCCCCTTCAGGGTCCTAAGCAATAGAGAGCAAGGCAAAGCAAAAAAGAATGTCTCCACTATAAAAGTGAATAGCTGTCTTCCAAGATTTGGTGTCCGGATCAATTTATTTCAGCTGCATGATTGTATTATGTAGCACACGCTTTTTATCTATCTATCTATCTATCTATCTATCTATCTATCTATCTATCTATCTATCTATCTATCTATCTATCTATCGATAGATAGATATATGTTTATTGAAATTTAGTTATATTTATTGAAATTTTATTCTGCTATCTATAATTTTGATGTGCACAGTTGTGTCTTGATGTTTTTATTCCAATTTTATTTATGGTTTCAAATCTTCTCATCAGTCTTGACAAATATTCATGTTCTAACACCTCTCATAAAGTCATCCTACTCATATTCTGTTTTTTTTCCTTTTAATGTTGTGATCAATTACTGTGTGGCTTACTGTATTACAGTTCCAGTTTCAATTAAATGACACTCCTATAAGTTTGGAAAATATAATTACTCATTGCAAATAAGCAAAGTATCGGTATGGTTCTCTGGTCAACTAGTTCCATACTAAGTAAGATATAAAATTACTTCTTCCATTGTTTGTCACATAATACTCTAGTTTCCTATTCAAATGTGAGCAACATATTCACCTGCTAGAGCAGGGAAGTTTTCTGTCACCAGAATGACTCCTTGTGTCTCAAAAATAATCTCTTCTACTACATTATTAACTCTTGCTATTTCCTTCCTCATCATTATTATCAGTAATAAGAAAATTAATTAGAAAGAGATTAAAGACAGATATTGCAAAGCAGCCTTTAAGATGCTTATATTCTATTATATACAAAATATCTCAATTTTTCAGATAAATTTTTACAGTCTGCATTTTTTTATACAAAATACTTTGTTCTCATGCCAGATAATCCAGGCTTAGAGCCAAATTTTTAGTGATTTTCTTTGCACTTGAAAAAAACAAACAAAAAACCCAAATGCTGGCAGGTGCCTCACAAAGTAAAACCTGGTGCTTCTCAGAGCTTCTAGTTGAAAAGTACCCCATTCCTTGCCCTTAGAATGCTCCTCTTTTGAGAAGCAGTGTCCTTTGGGCAAATCAGCCACCAGTATGAGATAATTGTTTTCAATACATTGTGTTGTCTAGCCAAGGACTTTTATGGAAATAAAACTCTTCATAACAAAGATCAATGGATAGAATTCATAGCATTCATGCGAGATCACTTCCTGTGCTCATGAAGTTACAGTAGGATAGCAGCATAGTTTTATTTTTAGTTTTGTGCACTAGATAGCCATAAAGATTTAAATTATATTCTCAGTGACCACATTAGCATTTTGACTTTTACTTATAGAGCAAATTAATCTTAAATCTAGTGTATATTTGACCTTTGAAGCTCCAAATCTTGGGCAATATATTAAAAAACACACTAATGGTTATCGTAAGATTAAAATAAAAAAGCAATTTTTATATTTTCTAGCATTTATACACCCCTTTAGCCTCAAGGCATCAATTAAAAGAATTCAGGCCACTCTAAAGAAAGACATTGTAAAAAAATATTCCTGTTATGTTCCATCCTGAAATGTTCCATATTCCTGAAAGCCTATGTGACTATTACACTTCAGAAAAGAATCAAATTCAAGAAATTAAAACATCCATTATGTAGTCAAAAGTATTGCATAACATATGATTATGAAGTTATTATATAAACTGATGGCTAGTTAGATGTGAATGAAGCAGCAGAGATGATAAATAGTTGAGTAAACCAAGCTGTTTGAATCTTCATAGATCATAAGTAAAAATTATTCTTGTATTGCAACCTATATTTAGACAAAGCATTACGACAGGTTCCTTGCCTTATGCTGAAGGCATCTAAGCTTGCATGTGAATATATTCTTGAGGAACATTTCATGCTGTATAATTTTCTCTCCATTAATTCACTAGAGTATATCTTCTATGTGTATGTATTTTTGTATTGTAGTAATTTATGTACTTTCGCACATATAATTTTTATATATTTATCCTACAATTTATTAGAGTCATTCATTTCTTGTTGGTGAGCTGGAAAAGTTCAAGTGCATGGAGATTCTTATTTCACTTCTTGCAATTGTCCTTTACCAACTATAGATTGTATTCTGTAATTCTGTATTTTGCTGCTCTATCTATCTATCTGTCTATCTATCTATCTATCTATCTATCTATCTATCTATCTATCTATCTATCTATCTATCTATCTATCTATCTATCTGTTTATTAAATTTTGGAAGATGTTGGTGATTTACTGACTTTGCTCTAATTTTAGTACTCAATACTGAACATACTTTAGCAGCAGTGTTTAATTAGACTGATTTTGGGTTTTTACAGCTGAAATTCTCAGCTAGTAAAAGTGCAGTGTCGTATGTTGCAATGTTGTCCCAAAACAATTGCCTAAATTTATAAAATAAATATAAATCCCTCCCTTACCTAATAAGTTGTGGAATCTCAGTGTTGTTTACAACCTCCTGTCTTAGAAGCAGAATTAATTTCCCACACAATAACACAGAGTGTAATTTTTTAACCTTTATGTAATATCCAGATACTATAAAATAAACGTCATAATTTACTGGATTTACAATGGTACTTCTTACATGGAATATCTATTGCAGCTGAGGTTTATTGAGAGAGTTCTCTGAAAATGTCTTAAAAGATTAGGTGGTGATAGAACCTTTTTGGTTGAGCAACTTGATTTAAGTCATGTTTGCAAATTGATTTCCAAATCCTAAATCTGCATTAATTAATTAGTTAATGTGTATAGATTTTCTATGTTAAAGCAAAAAAAAAAAGGAAAGGGCTTTGAGGAGAGCAGGATGATACTTCATACTTTACTCATATTTGATAACACACAAGAATTGCTTTACCCACAATTGCTTTTTTGGCTTTTCTAATTCCCTTTCAGTCAGTAAACAGATATGTAAGTGCACCTTTGGCACACCAAATACACTTCTCAAATAGATTTTCACCAGTCACCTAGGTCACATTTCCAAAAATGTTCATGTAATCTCATATATCTACTGCACAATTTAGTACTCCATGCAAGAAATTTGTGTTTATTTGAATTCAAACATGAGGTAGCCAGAAGGTATAGTTATACACATATTTTCTTTCACCTACAGACAGAATAGTTCCTTACTATAGACATAGTATGTCTAAAAAATCTTTTTGGTGCTCTGTTTACACTTAATATTGTACTAATTACTGTTTGACTAGCAAATTTCAGACTGTAGAGTAGCATTCTGAAGGTTATATATACCTAAAGCCATTGATTGCTCTTAAAGTATTGGTTATGGAACTGTCAAAGCTTTTTTTCATACTTCACAATACACTGAGATTTTTGCTTACTTATTTTCACACAGCAGACAATACTCATCAATTGAAAATATATTGTGAAGATTATTCTGTGCTCTGTCCACATTACTTTTAAGGATGCATGCTGCAGATACTTAAAAATTATTTTAGCTAAAAATATGTCAGGAAATAGAAAATAAAAAAGAGAAAGAGAAAATAAAAACAACAATGAAACTAAATACCAGGAATACTTGAGTTTAATGAGTGTCTACTGAAAGTCAATGTCACTATCACAAATAAACTTGTTTCTGGTTTTCATCTCAAACTCTTATTTTAGTAATGTTCTAGTACTTCTTGTATTAGTAATTAGTATTACATTGAATGATACCAGTAATAAGGCTCACTATATCACCTCTTCCCAGTTTTGGTGCTGCTCTGGTTAAGCATAGAAATTAAATAAAATAAAAGACCAAAAATGTCACAAGTAATTTTTCTGACTTCTATGTTCTGCCATTCTGCATTCATTCATTACAGATTTGTTGAATCGATTGTTCATTTCTTTGGGGGAAAAAAGAGCCTGGAGCTTTTTTTGTTACAGAAAATCTTTGTGAATATTGGATATATAAAGCATCCAGAGGCCAATACTTTATGTTATGAAAACAAGCAAGACAGAAATGGTTTGAGATTTCCTTCTGTCAGCATTTTTCTTCCATATTGATTTTTATAAAAAAACAACAACAACAACAACAAAAAAGAAATACTTAAGACAGAATTTCACCTCAGTGGCTTCTACCTACTACATTAACCACATGTGGTGGCTTGGCCCCAGCTGGCAGCTAAACCTCCTAGTCACTCACTCACACCCTTGCATTGGGGTGGAGAGTGAGAATCGGTAGGATAAAAGGAAGGAAAACTCATAGGTTGAAAGAAAGTTTAGTAAGTGAAGGAAAGAGGAGCATGTGTGGGAAGAAGTGTGATACAAAGGTAATCATCCAACTCCTCCCCCAGCGGACTGCAAGAAATAGTTTGGAAAAACTGTCTCAAATTTTATTGATGAACATGATTGTCACATGGGATGGAACACCTTTATACCTTTTTGGTCAGTTCAGATCAGCTGTCCCAATCTCTTGCCCATTCCCAGCTTACAAGCTGAGGGGCAATATGAGATATAGAGAAGACCTTGCTACTAGGCAAGTGCTGTTAGCAACAGCTAAAAAATTGGTGTATTGCCAACACTGCTTTGGTCACAAGTCCAAATCAGAGCACCATATAGGCTGCTATGAAAAAATTAACTCCATCACAGCAAAACTCAGTAATACCAGGACATCACAGGAGTATTGATGAATATGGATGAACATTTGCACAACTGTGTCTATGTACATCTACACATATGTGTGTGATTACATTTGGTTGTTCTTCTTAGTCCTTAGTCTGCATTTAGTAAATTTAAATACTTTTGGTTGAAATGAGGCCTGCAGTCAGAATAGGATGGAAACAGTTGAAAATAAGATATAATGAGACGGACAATATTTTACAAGAAGAAAAATGCAGGTTTTATTCTTTTTGGAGGTTGTTAACTACAAATAAATTTTACACAAGAACAGATACTACCATCTGTGGAGTATCGTGGCAGGGTGAAAAATTTTTTTAGAAAGTCTGGGTATAGGTGCTGGTAAAATGAAAGTAATTTTTCATAGGCATATAAGATCACAGTGGGACACAAATAGGGATACATACTCAAACAAATATTCCTGCATGTGACAGAATGGAAAAGGACTTCACTGAGAGGTTCAAACTGGTAACATAGGGCTAAGTGTGTCTTCACAGACAGGTCATAAAATATGTGTAAGACTATCTTCACAAATCCACCTGAGGGTACTGACAGAGCTGGCAGAAATGCTCGCTGAGCCACTTTTATTCATTTACCAGCAGTCCTGGCAAACTGGGGAGGGCCCATCTGACTGGTGTCTAGCAAATGTGATGCCCATCCACAAGAAGGGTCAGAAGGATGATCTGGGGAGCTACAGACCTGTCAGTCTGACCTCAGTGCCTGGGAAGGTCATGGAACAGATCATCCTGAGTGCCATTATACAGCGCATGAAGGACATCCAGGTGATCAGGTCCAGACAGCATGGGTTCATGAGAAGCAGGTCCTGCTTGGCAAACTTGACCTCCTTCTATGAAAAAGTGACTGGATTGGTGGATGAAGGAAAGGCTGTGGATGTTGTTTACCTGGACATTACCAGGCCTTTGATACAGTATCCCACAGAGTTCCCTTGGGGAAACTGGCTGCCCATGGCTTGGATGGGAGTACTCTCTGCTGGGTTAAAAACTGGCTGGCGGGCTGGGCCCAGAGAGTGGTGGTGAGTGGAGTTAAATCCAGTTGGCGGCTGGTCATGAGTGGTGTCCCCTGGGGCTGGGTATTAAGGTTGGTTCTCTTTAACATCCTTGCCAATGATCTGGATGAGGGTATTGAGTGCACCCTCAGTAAGTTTGCAGATGACAATACACTAGAGTGTCGATATGCCTGAGAGCAGGAAGGCTTTGCAGAGAGATCTGAACAGGCTGGATCTATGGGCTGAGGCCAATTGGATGAGGTTCATGAAGGCCAAGTGCCAGGTCCTGCACTTAGGTCACAACAACCCAAGGGGTTGTTGGTTGACAGGTGGTTGAATATGGGCCAGCAGTGTGCCCAGGTGGCCAAGAAGGCCAAGAGGATCCTGGCCTGTATCAATAACAGAGTGAACGGGATTCAGGAGATGATCTTCCCCCTGTACTCAGCACTGGTGACACTTGGACTCAAGCATAGCACAGTTTTAGGTCCCTCACCACAATAAAGGCATTGAGGTGATGGAGAAAGTTTAGAGAAGGGAAATGAGGCTGGTGGGGGGTCTGGAGATTAAGCACTATGACGAGAGACTAAGGAAGCCAGAGACATTCAGCCTGGTGAAAGGAGGCTAAGGGGAGATCTTATGGCTCTCTCCAACTATGTGAAAGCAGGATGTAGAAAAGTGGTGTTGGTCTTTTTTTCCCAAGTCATAGTTGATAGGACAAGAGGAAATGGCCTCTAGTTGCACTAGTGGAGGTTCAGATTGGGTATCAGGAAAAATTTTTACACTGAAAGAGTTATTAGGCATTGGAATGGGCTACCCAGGGAAGTGGTTGAGGAGGTATTTATATATCCCTGGATATTTACATATTTATATATCCCTGGAGGTATTTAAAAGACAGATTGACAGTGCCTAGTGTCATTGTTTAGTGATGGGTTGGTTTTTTTTAAATCAGAGTTAGGTTGATGGTTGAACTAGGTGATCTCAAAGGTTCCTTCCAACCTAGACAATTCTATGATTCTAAGTTAACTGAAATTGCGGGAGTGAGATAACCAAAAAAAAGGAGAGTTAATTGAAGCTGCAGGAGTGAGGTAGCCAAAAAACAGGGAAAGTAACTGAAACTGCAAAAGGTAGACAACTGAAAAACCACAAATGTTAAACTTTTATGTAATACATGGATTGATAAATCTGTACTTTCCAAATACCTCAGCCAATGGAAAAAGGAAAGAGGCCTACACATGGGAAAGGAAAAAGGTTCCATGCAGCTGGGGACTTAGGATAAAATGGAAGTTGCATCCTCTGGCAATCTGAGAGATCCCACACAGATATACCCAGTAGACTCCCCTGCTAAAGCAGGATTGCCTAGAGCACATTACTCAGGACAGCATCCAGGAGGGTCTTGAAGATGCCCAGAGAAGGGGACAGCACAACCTCCCCAAGAAGCCTGTTCCAGTGTTCTGTCACCTACACTGTAGTTTTTTGTCATATTTGAATGGAACTTCTATGTACCAGCTTCTGCCCATTGCTCCTTGTCCTGCCAGTGGGAACCACTGAAAAGAGTCTGGCTCTATCCTCCTTAGACTCACCAGGACTCCTCTGTTTTCTTTGTGAACATTGACCTCTGGCAATGGAATTTTCTGCACAAAATTAACAAGTCATTTGCACCTCTCTCACAGGTCCAATATGCCATTATTGCAGGGTACGGGTACAATGGAGAACACAGTATTGCAATTTAAAAGCAATTTGGAGAATACACTATTACAACCTACAAGTGATCCAGAAAAGTAACAACACAAACCACAAGTGTGATATTTATTAACATCTTAAAAGAGTACACTAATCACAGTCTTAGTAGCATATCATATACCATACTTGTATATACTTGAACATACTTGTGTTTCTTATTCATACCCTTTCTCAGGTTAGGCTGTTCAGTCCTTGGGATCCCTTTACAGAGTCCTGGACAAGGGGATTAAGAATCTTCTACAGGCCAACTGTATCGTTGGAAGAGTTCCTTCATTTTTCTCCCCAAATCTTATGGTTTATATTTCCTGGTTTGATGAGTGTGTAATTCCTGAGTGAATTACAGTATCTGGAAATGTTCTTTCTGGTTGTGGTCCTTAATTTCTGTTGATAATTTTGTGATGTCTCACGCTCAAAGTTTCTGAATAGTGGTGGGACAGGACTCAGGGCATTTAGTTTGTTAAGGGAGTATTCAAGGCTCCATTCAGTTTTGGTTCTTATAGTGATGTTCCCCCAAGTTATCTCTGCATAGATAAGGAACTGTCAAGGCAGAGAGGAAGCTGAGTTGGATGACAACTGCCTGCATCTCACCTATTGTGCTCTGAAACCATTTTGGCTGGGTGCTCCCATGCACTCCAAGATTCTAAGACTCCACTAGCTAGGGCAGATAGATGAAAACCATATCAGTTTCAAGAAATGACAATACAGTGTTATGATACAAAGAATCAAGCTCATGCTTCTGGATCGGAGGTAGAGCTATGCAAGGAACAGATTTGAAAAGGGGGACTCTAAGGGGAAGTGTCAGGTAGGGTGGATAATTCTCTGAGGATGTAGTGCAGAGCGCTGGCTAGAAGGCTAACAGTAATAATGGCTGAGCAGGGGAATGAGTGGAAAAAAATAAAAAAGGGAAAAGGAGTAAGAAAGTATACCTGTACTAAGAGTCTCCATGAGCAAAACCTGTTTAATTTATTGAACAGAAAGTTAAATGGTGACTTGATCAATCACCTAAAGTACTGATATGGAAGACAAAGGAGCCACAATATATATACAGAATAATGTATACTACAATTTATTATATGGTAATTGTAGCTAGGTAAATTTGGAAACATCATCTAGTTGTGCATGGTTTTTTTTGGGTTTGCTTTTTGCTTGGTGCATTTTTTTTTCTTTTAAAGAAGAGAAAAGAGTTCATCCAATAAGAGCTAGATGATACTGTAAAAGATAGTATCACAGACACAATAATTAGTGGGTGGTAGTTTCTGGCCTTTTTGTACACAATGTTAAGTACTAGACCACTTCTAATGGGCTTTGTAATCGATTTGTTTAATTAAAATAATATGGCTGTAAGGCTGGTGCAATGTCAAAAGTCATTGGCTATGACTGATGAAAAAAAAAAAAACTTACCAAAATTATGATGATGTAGGTAAAGAATCAATTATTGCAAGTATCTTTCAGGATAGACAGTAGAAGCAGATGAACTCCTGTATTGAAGTGAGAGGTCAAAACAATAGCCAGTGTGTGAAACGCTAGAAAATACAAGATCAAGGTCAGAAGCTAAGCTGTCTGCATCAAGGTGCTGAAAGCATTTTAGGCTGAATACAAATGTAGAGAACAATGCATTAACCTCATGCAATCTGTAGCATTTAAGAATCTAAGCAGACAGAATTGAATAAAGACAGACAAGGTGAGAACAAAAGAGGCATTAGCAGCTGAGGAGATGGAGAGAGATGATTCTTGACAGAAGTAAAAGAATGGCTGGCAAAAGACCTGCCACTGTGAGCAGAAAAATTCTTGTTCCTCACTATTTTATTCTGTTTTGAGGAAAAGAATAAACAAACAGGAGGAAAAGAATAAACAAACAGGACTGTATGAAACATCAGGTTTTCCTCCTCACAGAAACATTAAACATCCCAAATAATGGATAACTGCTTAAGATACATTGCCAATTTTTAACTACCATTTCTTAAGAATTGTCTTTTCTAAAAGATTATCTTTCTTTAGGTGTATTTTGAATTATATTATATTTTAATATGAGTTATTACAGTACGTCAGAAGTAATAACTATTTGAAATAATTCTTTGTGAAAGCAAAAATAAATTAAAAAAATAGCTATGCAGTGGAACAGATAGTGGTTTGTAGATCACAGTGTAGATCAGTGTTTAAGTAGCTGAATTTGAAAAAGATAAATAATTTTTATTCTGGTGAAATTTTGTCATTTATGCAATACAAAACTATATATAACATTGATGGCAAGAAAACTGATTAATGTTGAGTTTGCTGATGCTATATTTTTACCTTACAGTAGTTAGCAGTTAAATAGAGACAAGGAATAAGTTTTAAGATATATAGTGGGTTTTGTGAACCACCACTTTTCATGAAGTTTCAGAAAGTTATGTAGAAAGTCTAGAAACATTTTAGGCTTACATACTATATATACTATAGTGAACTTCATTTAGAGTTAGAAATGTAACCAGCTGTAATGGAGCTCAATATTATGAGGAAAGTAACTTAAAATATTTAAAGTTGCTGTTTTGCCCTTTGAAATGTCTGAACCACAAAATGGGCTATGAATACATATTAACTTTGTAAGTGAAAATGCTAGTTTAACACATTAATTTAAATGTAAAAATTCTTCAGTAGTGATGGGTTAGTATTCCCAAAGCTTTTCTAGAAGTTTCTGAAGGGATATATTCCAGTTGTAGCCCTTTACTTAGGTTATATATTTTGCATTATCTATGCCTAATTTGTAAAGTATAGGATATGTTTTCATCCTTGATATTTTTCACTTTGCCTAACTTTCCAAAGACTGGCTGGAATTGTGGAAGGTTCATGCAAATCTTTACTGTTGATATTTTTTGCTGACTTAAAATAATATACCATTGAAATATCATGTCAGATTAATACATTTGGAACTTTATAAGTAGAGTAAAATAGATTCATAAGCCTATTTAGATGTTTGCATTTCTCTAGATGGGGAAAAAGAGATATGCATTATCATCTTTGTGATCAGCTCAAGAAAATAGAACATAGTGTTAATACATTTTGGTGCATAGATATTAGGTGAAAAAAAGCCCAACACTGATATTTTAAGAAAATTGCCAGACAACGGCATTGATAAATCTACTCTTTGTGGGACAGGCCAAACACACAATTTGGAAAATATTTCCTCTACCATGCATTCATATAACTGTGGGAAAAGTTTGGTATTTTTGGTTAATCTTGTAGGGATTTTCTGTATGTTAGAAATATCAAAAGCTTTTTCAAATACTTTAGAAATAGTCGGTGTTCATCATAACCTCACAGTATTATTCTCAAATTTAATTGAAGTCAGCTCTTTCTCTCACTGAAGTGATACTTTTAGAGATGTATTGAAAAAAAGTTATGATTCAAAGAAATTTTTTGCATTAGGAAGCAGCTGCCTAATATTTTTTTTTTTTAAATATCTCAGCTGATTAGTATTATGATCATATAATCTTCATAGCTTCTTAATTAAATTGCATACTACGCTTCTTTTTTCTTTTCTTTTTTCTTTTTCCTTTTTTTCCCCTTCCTTCATAAACGCAGGCACTTGAGAAGGTTTCCAGCTAAGTAGCTGCAACCCTAATAATATACAGCTTAATGAGTCTACAAAACAAAACAATTGGGTTCAGATGAAATATATCCTACCTAACACCAGTCTTTCTGCCATATAAACTAAAAATGTAAATCTCCAACCTATGGTGAACTGTTACGTGGTTCCTGAGTTTACGTATTATATTGTGCTTTTTGAATAGTTCTTAATATTAGTGTAGTTGTCAGTATTTGAGGTGAGAGGGGTGGGGTGGTTTTTTTATGATTTAAATTATTAGATTTACTTGTAACTGTTAAATAAAATTTCTCTTACAAATAGAATTCTATTTCAGAAAAGACAGTGTTAGGGGATATGGATGTAAGCAGGCTTTCAGAAGATGGAAGAATACATTTAAGCAAGATGTAAAAGAAAAAAAAAGTTATCTTATGCATTAATCGGAGCTGGTCAAAATTTTTCTGCGAATGCAAAAAAATTATTGAAGTCTATTGTAGCATTCTATAAGGCCTCCTAGAAAGTCTGACTGATAGTCTTTGTGTTCACCTATCAGCTATCATATAGGCTGCCTACCACCTGCCTAGGACATGGGCACAGGTTTAAAAAAACCTGTGTCTTTTGGGTTGGTCAAAACATATTTTTGATTTTTTTTTTTAAATTTTAATTTTTCTAACAGTGTTGCAGTTCAGAATAAATACTGTAAGATTTGAAAATATCAGCTTATATTAAAAGCAATGGTATGAAAATCGATGTTTAGATTATCTTCTGTGTAACGTTGTAATGGGAAATATTGACAATAGTTCTACCCAATGTGTCTGGTGGTGACAGTTATAAAGTAACACAATGTAATTCATTTTTATAACACTTAACAACACTGTACCAGGACCTGATATCAATGGGCCTGTTGCTTCAGCTTCTAATTAATCAGATTGGTTCATTAGATTATTTTCAAGCCTAATGCAGGACTGTGTAAAATATGTTAAATATATATAGAAAATTCTCCCAGAACACCTCCTAAATTATGTAGTTCTTTAATCTTTTAACTATGGGTGACTGTGAACAATGGCTAGGGAAAAGTACGAAATTTTACTTGCCTTTACATGTGGAAAGCTAAAACACTCCCCTGCTTTTAAGTTCTACATATACACACAATGATCAACTATATAAAATTCATATACAAGTCAAAACATTCTCTTTTATGTTGTTGTTTCAAAATTCTGCTGTTTCACTTATATTTCCTTTAAAGCTTCTCTCCCCTGAACAAATGAAAGACTTTTCTGATATTCAAAATGGATCTCTTTCTCTTGAAAGAGAAAAGTCCCAATTGCTAGTTTTATTGTTTAACCAAATTCTGAAATGAGAGCAGATTCCTTCTTTAAGAAGGGAGAAAAGCTCAGTCTTCCAGATGCTTATGTTATTAAAAATGTAATTTAGCAGGGTCTGTTGAAATAGGACAAAGGGGAATTTGTTTTAATCTAAAAGATGGAAGATTTAGTATAGGTATAAAGAAGAAATTTTTATGATGAAGGTGGTGAAACACTGGAACAGATAGCCTGGAGAGGTGGTATATCTGCCATCCCTGGAAACATTCAAGGTCAGGCTGGATGAGATTCTAAGCAAACTGACCTAGCTGAAGATGACCCTGCTCATTGCAGTGGGGAGACAACCTTTAAAGGTGCCATCCAATCCAAAGTATTCTAAGTTTCTATGATGGTTATTATAATTAAAAATAATATTCTGTGCTTTTCTACTTCATTACAGAAAAAATGTTATGTATAGTAAAAGTTCTTTCATGAACTATGTGTTCTACAGCACATACATTTGCTTGAACAAAATGTGTGAACTTATGAAAAATCTTGTTAGAGAAAGATCTCATTATGCATAATCCCATCACACAAAACTTCATTAAAAACTATGTTGCATTTCTCCTCATAAATTTTGTGTATTACCCATACAGAAACCATTTAGGCTGGAATAAAAAATGCTGTTGAGTTCTCATTAACTCCTGCTTTTAACAATGAAAAGTATATTTTTGAAAAGTGAAGGTTAAAGGCTTTCTCAGCAGCACTCTGTTTACTCTGATTTTTTTCACATTCTGAGGTTTCTGTCATTTCAATTATTAAAAAAAAAAAAAAAAAAAAAAAAAGGATTTTTCTGTGGGCCTTATTTATTACATTTTTAATAGAAAGTCAGTGGAGGTCTTATCTGATGTCATTTGGTTTAGGTTCCAATGGTATTTTTTGTATTTGACCAAATTCCCTTATCTTCTCATTGCTTGTGTTCTGCTCTGCCAGCATCCAACAAANAGGGATTTTCCTTGAGGGCTATTTTCTTCACATTACATTGACAGGGAGGGAAATTTTCAAAAGAAATGTTTCAAAAGAAAGTCATAACCTCATGTTTAACTGCTTAAACCTACATTTAAGCTTACAGCTGTCTGTTTCTGCATATGTTTTGAGTTTCCAAGTTCATTACCTGGATGTCCTGTTAAATATCTCATGTAGGGCAATTTGAGCACACATGTAACAGCTACATCTGGGGATATGACATAGAATTGAAGATAATGTCCACATTCAGAATTACAATAAATAACATCTATACAAAGCAAATTTCTTTTTTCCCCAGGAATTTTTAGCTTTATAAGAAACTTTCAAGGAAGATCTAGTCTTCAAAATGATTTTAGAAATTAAAACATCGCATTACCCTTAAAAAGGCATACATTCATATAGGGATTATAAGCAAAAGGAATTGACCTAACAATGTTCTAAAAGTGGAAAACAAATTTTTACAAAATTTTGACAAAAGGATGTTTTTAAGAATATTCCAAAAGATATTATCCCCCTTCTACAAAATGTTCCTTAATTAGACATAGTCAAAACATTGTCAACAAATTCCTTTTTTCAAAAAAAAGAAAAAGATCATGTGACAAATGACCTCATATCTAAAGGAATTATTTCAAATATACAGTCCTTCAACACTATTCCGGAGCAGTTAACATGACCAGCTTCTTACTCAGTTTTCTTTCATAAGATTGTTTACCTCTATCCTAACATACATGCACTGACTTCTTACATCCAAAGATCTCTTAAAAGTACAGTGACCACTATCAGTTAAAAAAAAAAATAAAAATTAATTGGGTTTTCACTTTGCCATTCCAATATTCCCTGCATCAGTTCTAAGAATTGTCCTCAAAATAGATTAATGATTTTTTGTGACACCACTGGAAACAACTTGAAAAACACAGCAATAATCCAATGAAGACTACAGACACAGCAACAGTATTCATTACATAGCAACTTCTTGGCTTCTGTGAGAAATCCTCCTATCCTTCTGACCTTAGGTCTGTTCACTTCAAATAAATGAGCATCCCTATAGCATTTAAGCCCTACTCAGGGAGAAGCACTGCTGGTCCTGTTGGTCACAAATGTAAGTGAAATCATCAGCAATGTCAGAGTTGAGGGCAGCCTGGGCTGTAGTGATCATGACCTAGTGAAGTTCACTATCCTAAGGGGTCTGAAGCTTGTTAGAAGCAGAGTTAGGATTCTAAATTTTAGGAATGCAAACTTCCAACTCTTCAGGGAGCTGGTAAATAAGACCCTATGGGAAATGGCTCTCAGGGCCAGGGGATTGGAACAGAGTTGTCAGATCTTTAAAGATGC
>VZRU01011751.1:329-19384 GCA_013398155.1 Pedionomus torquatus | reverse complement strand
TGCGCCTCAGCGCGGATCGTGCTGTGTGACGTGCGGCTTTAATTAGCGTCGGTAATTAGCTTTGCGCAGGGGAGAAGAAGGTAAAGCGAGTGCAGGCTCCCTTCTCGTACCCCAGCGACAGCCCCGCCGCCTCCTCTAGGCAGGGACCCTGTCCCTGACACGGCTTCGTGCCCTGCCCTTCACCAACCGGGAGGCTTCGCCAGGAATACTTTTATCCGCCCTCGGGCCCCCTCTGCCCACCCGCTGCCCGGGCCGTTCCCCGCAGCGCTGCCGCCGCTCGGCCCCGCCCCCTCTGCCGCCCCCTGCCGGTTGGCCGCGGCGCCCGGCTCTGGGGGCCCGTACGGGCCTGCAGGGTCCGAGCCTGGCTTTGGCCGTCACCGCGACAACCAGCCGCGCCGGGCCTCGAATGGTTTCTAAGGACTTCAGGTGGTGTGAGGTGAGGAGGAGAGGTCGACAGAGCGAGGAGCTCACGCCCTTCGTGTGCGGATGCTGTTCTGCGGGTAAGTTGCTGAGGAGGTAGCGTGCTGGCTAAAGCAGCGCCGTGTGGAGGCCCCAGTGGCGTGATGACTCCTGGCATGAGCGTTGCCTGCTTCCCACCTCAAGGCTGAAAGTCGTGTGCTGGTGAAATGTAGCCCCAGCTGAGTGAGCTGAGTTCACACTCTCCTCGGCTGAGGCGTTTCACACCTAGGAAACACAGGGACAAGGGCCACTCAGCATGATGTGAGAGACGTATGCGTGGTTACACGGGAAAGGCAAATATTTTGTGGAACAGACTTCTGGTTTTGACATCCAAATACCTGTCATTGGCACACCTGTCACTGGCTGTTGCGCTTCCTTCCTGTCTGCAGGCTGCACTGCAGTGCTCCAAATCCACCTGTTGATGGACTCCCTCAAGTTCTACAATGAAAGCTGGTGTCTTGTATACCAGGGGACTACATGATGCCCTCCAGGCAAGTCAAGGAAATGTTAACACTAAATTTTCTTGAACTGTGGGTTCAAACTTTGAAATTGATGTAAGGAGTATTATTTCTGGATTTTTTTCACCTGCAAGTCTGAGGGGACAGGCTGTGTCTGCAGGTGTTCTGTAGTTAATCAATGTACTATATGTGATCAGTTATGAAAAAAGTAAATTAAGACAACATCTGTGAATTACAATTCTGATTTAGGAGTACAGAAAATAACCTAAGTGCCCATCCTCAAGGTAATGATTCTTTTTTATTTAAAATATGTTTCTTTGAATTCATGTTTCAATGAATAAAAAATACTCTCAACTTTAGAAGCCTGATCTTGCACAGGCTGGGTCTAAGGAAGTAAACTGTCTGCCGAATAACAGATTTTAACGAGAAAAAAAAAATATAAAACTTCCTCACTGATTTTAATCTTTGGTAGGAATTTATCTGGACATAAACTTGCTTCCTGATCTGTATTTGTAGCATTTGTCATTTACAGCCCTTTTTACCCCTCACTGGAGTTACTGTAGGTCACAGACATCATGATGCCTATGAAGCCATCCACAGCTAAAGATGGCCCCATCCTTGTCCTGTTGGTCCAAAGAACAGACGGTGATGATTGCCCAATGGCATCACACTCCACTCCAGTGCAAAGGCCAGGGAAGGCTTGGAGGTCGCTGCCCCTGGAGTGTGAGAAGATGTTGTGTTTGAGCTCAAGGACAGCTTTAACTGTGAAGGAGCACCCTGTGTGTATCAGCTGAGTGGGCCATTGAGACACTGGTGTGTGTTAAGAAGGATGCAGGAGAAGTGGTAGTTTTAATATATAAATGCAGGAGCATGTATTCCACTCTTCTAATTAGCAGCTGTCATGCATATGAGAAGCTTGTGCTTGTTTGTGATATTTAGGGATGTAACTCATATTGGGAAAGCAGTGTACTTGTGTCATTAGCAGAGGGAGTTTTATGGTAGCAGCTATGTTTAGGATCTGTAACAAATCAGTGCCTAGAGACAGCTCATGGAACACTAAAAGAAGTGTTTATTAACTGTGTTTTACAGTTGGCTTAGGAAAGCAGTAACTGGTAAACCAGAGGTTTCTGGAGAAATTGCCATTGTTTGCTTTATGGTTGTTTGGCATTGGTTTTTTTACTGTAAATATGCTGAAAATGTTGAACCAATTTTCTGGCTTTTGGGAACTGAGCCCAGGCTAGGCCCAGGACTACAGTTATAATGTTCTGTGGAAGAGAACTGTGTACGCAACACAAACCAAGTACATTCATTAGAAAACTTTATTTATTCTGTTGCCAATAGTATATTCCAATTCTGCATTAACTGTACATCCAAACCCAGATAAACTACTACAGATACTCTTAAATCCTTGAAATAGCATAAGTCACATGCAAAGCAGAATAATGGAGTTGCTGGAATGTGTGGTATAGTGTTAGTGTTTTTGGTGTTAGTGTAAACACAAACAAGTAGTTATTGCAATGTTTTCTTGACTGATAATTTGAGGAGCCTCTTGCTGTGCTGACAGAACAGTCACCCTAGGGTAACTGGTATCCACATCAGTTCTGCCCTCAAAATTGGTTTTCATGCCCTTGCTCACCTGAATGAAAAAGACCAATCAAATTAACTTTAAATGGTGTTTGCCCATTGACCTTGGCCAAACAATTAACTTTAGTACCAGTCTGGAATGGACTAAGTGCTTGTTCCTCCTTGTGTAAGGGGTTTTTGGGTCATTCACTGGAATTACTTAAGTATCATTTATTGGAAATGATCTGGTTTGTGCTGCTTTTCTGAGAACCATTTTGGATATTGATAGATGAAGAACAAATTCTTCCCTGAGGTGGTTTTTTTTTCACAAACACATTCCACATCAATCTATCTTATCTGTTGAGGAAGAAAGCTGTAATGTGCTTAAGCTTGCCACAGTGTGAGAGGATGAGAAAACATCATTCCTGATTTAAGTCTTATAGCCCAAGGCCCAAAGGAGAAGAGCATCCTCCCTTCCCCACAAACTGGATAGGACTGGAAACTCAGAAGGGCTGGCCACCCTTCTGGCATCTGTTGGGGAGCAGGAGAAGCTGACTGGAAAGGTCCAATACTCAAGATGAAACGGGCTCCATTTATTCTGTGCATTTGCAGTGGAGACTTCCCATTTCAGACGTTTAGGGACTGTATTTCTTGTTCAAGTGAGCATTAAAACTCGTATTACTGTAAGTGGGTACCAGTCCAAATACCTGTCCTCAGCTGTATTACTGATTTAATTCCCCTGCCCTAACACTATATTTTGGTGGCACACAACAACATTAAAAAAAAAAAAAGGACAAAACAAAACTTCAAAATGTATGTAGCAAAATGCAAATTCTTGTAGCAGCAACAGTAGCAGAAGGCCAGTGGGCCCTAAGAGGTTGGCATTCGGCTAAGGAAGTCTGTCACATCAGTCACAGGTCCACTAGCACTGGACACGAGCACTGGGATTCTAGTGTCCAATGTCTGATAAAAAATGGCTGAGTAGTAAAAGTGATGGAATTATAGAAGCTGTTATTATGCTTTGAAGAGAAAGACATCTCAGATGTGCCCAGCCTAAATGATTGCCTTAACACTGTAGTTTGGAGTTCTGGGTAGAAGAAATCTATGGACAAGGAAAAAAGGAAAGATTAAGGTCTATTTAGGAAGTCTGTATTGTAGGTCAGAGATCAGAGGTTGGGCAGAGAATGGCTGGAGAGCATCCCTGAGGAGAAAGACTTGGGAGTGCTCATGGATGAGAAGCTCAACATGAGCCAGCAGTGCACGCTGGCAGCCCAGAAAGCCAACTGTATCTTGGGCTGCACCAAAAGAAGCATGAGCAGCAGGTCACAGGAGGTGATTCTCCCCCTCTCTGAGACCCCACCTAGAGTACTGTGTCCAGCTCTGGAGTCCCCAACAGAGAACAGGTCCAGCAGAGGGCCGTGAAGATGAGTAGAGGGCTGGAGCACCTCTCCTATGAGGACAGGCTCAGAGAGCTGGAGCTGTTCAGCCTGGAGAAGAGAAGGCTCTGGGGAGACCTTATAGCAGCCTTCCAGTATTTGAAGGGAGCCTACAGGAGAGCAGGAGAGGGACTTTTTGTCAGGAAGAGTAGTGATGGGACAAGGGGTAATGGTTTTAAACTGGAAGAGGGGAGATTTAGATTTGATATTAGGAAGAAATTCTTTCCTGTGAGGGTGGTGAGGCACTGGAACAGATTGCCCAGGGAAGTTGTGGATGCCCCATGCCTGGAGGTGTTTAAGGCCAGGCTGGATGGGGCTTTGAGCAACCTGGTCTCGTGGGAGGTGTCCCTGCCCACGGCAGGGGGATTGGAACTTGATAATCTTTGAGGTCCCTTCCAACTCTAACCATTCTATGATTCTATAATTCTATGATCTGTGCCAGTCTGTTCTGTGCTGGACTCCTACAGTGAAGCTGAAATCATTGTGGAGTGTGAAAAGGAAATGGCAACTGGCAGAAGTGCTCTCATGAGTGAACGGACACCAGCTAGCCAAAAAAGCAGCCAGCCAGGATGTCTGATGAGTAGAGCAACTTTAGGCTCCACTGTGGCTTTATGAAGCAGCCCCTTCCAGCAACCTAAGCTGGAGTGTGCAGTCAGCCACAAAACCTAATGCCTATGAGTCAACGCAGGGGGTGTGGGGTAAGGCTACAGGAAGAGGAAAAGAGTCAGCTGCCAAGAGAAAGATGGCTTCAAGTTATTATTTTTATTGCTTGTAGAGAGAATCTTGCTTGCTGGGGATGGTTTGTATATGTTACTTGATTTTTTCCATCCCTCTTTCTCTTTGACCTCTAGCTACAGTGACACTTATTTAAGTCATAGTTCGCAAGTGAAAAAGTCTAATTCGGTGAGCATCCAGAGTGGCATGATGGCATTCCATGTTCCTGGTTAGAAAGTAATTTCTTACTAGAAACTGCATTGACAGAAACTGCTTGTAGGTAACATAAAGTTTTCACTTTGAACATTTACTGAAACCTGCATTTGTTTGAAGATCACCACTGGTTTACTAGGTTTTAAAATTGTTTTCCTCACAGACTGGATAGAGCTGTTCTGTGCTAAGACCACTTCTGATCTCACAGTTATTATTTCAAAGCATTGCGTTACGTTACTGTATAATGGTGTCTAAACTGCAGTTCTGGAAACAGCTTTATGTTGCCCAGTGAGACTTTAATTCACATTCTCTTATAATTTTGAAATCATGTTATCATGATCTTCTAACTTTTCTATAGCACAGGTTCTGTATTTTAGTGGCTTCCAGAATTGGTTATATGTGTTTTCATCTACATTCAAGCTTATCTTTGAAATTAGAAAATTAAGGGTATTCTCTGAATTACAGCTGAAAAGGTTGCAATGCAGGACTCATACCACCAATACTTGCTAGAAGTTCTTTGGAAAAATACTGTTTTGGCAGGAGAAGACTTTGTACTGACGAGTATCAGTAAATATTTCTGTTATAAATGTGTGTTCTCAACTTTATGTCCCAGTTTTTCTTTGTGTTTCCCAGCATTTGAACAAAGCAATTATGCCTATTTTCATGGGTGTAAAAGTCTCCAAATTGTGTTTGCCTTTTCTTTTTTTTTCCCCAGTATTTTGAAATAAAGTAATAAAAAGTATTTTTGGAAATGTGATTTAGGATCGTAATACATTTTGTAATTTATGTTTCTGCGTTAGACAATCTGAAGTGCCAATAACAGGAAAGGGTTTTCTTTTACTACTAGCTGTAATAATGATTTTTAAAATTATTTTTAAAGTCCTACTGTTACCAACTTCATAGAGACTTAAAGGTGGTGAGCTTTCAACGTGTATTACAATAATCACTTCTGTCTTTCCTGTGCTGGCAGAGGTAGATCTGTGCAAGATTTGTGGTATCTTTCTCTGTTTTTAAGTTGACATTAATATATCTGATTTCATAGAATTTCCCGTATAAGCTCGTCTTACTGAGACAATCAGCAGTCCTGCAGGAGCCACATTCTCTGAGTCACTGTTTGGATGGCAGGGTGCCATGAATGTGTGGCTAGTTTTGTCTGCTGAGATGTCCTTTGGTATGTTATCTAGAGTAAGGTGTTTGTGTTTGTGTCAATGTGTAAAGGTATTGAATCTTGTAAGGACCACGGAATGCTAGATAAGGATTTGTGTGACTGCATTTACTTGGCAAGGTGGGATTGCAATAATTGATGTGCCTCTCTTTTTACCCTGAAAGTAAATGAAAAAACAAGGAGGAAAACAGATTTTTGCCTCTATGTGGCAAAGAGCCATGAAGAAATTGTTGGTTTTTTCAGGCAGTATGATTTCCTAAGAAAACCAAATTAGTAGTGCATGTAAAATTTCTCTTACCTTTTGTTTTTTTGACGATGCCTCTTATAAAAATGCCTTTGAAACTAATCTACCAAAGTAGTCTTAAAAAATTTTGGTTTCATAAGAAGTATATTACAGTTTCTGAATGTACGCTATGTTTTCTTTGGTCCAGACATTTAAAACCTCTAATTCATACCCTTATGGCATATGAATTGCTGCAACTGCCAAACCAGTTTGTTTGTTTTCTCAAACAAAAGAAAAACTGAGTAAAATGTACTGAAAGAAAGATCCATAACACAAGTTTTCCAATTGGAATGCTGTCAAGGTCTTTAAGATCTTATTTTAGCCAGTGGAACAGTTCCAGCAGCTCAAGTCATGACACTGCCACTTACTGGAATTAGCAACCTGGGGAGAAAAGAACCCTTGTACAGAACGTGTCCAGTATCAAAATGGGTGTATAAAATTCTCCGGATCTTTTGAATTTTAGGGTTTTTTTTCTGTCTGTCTTACTGCACACAAAGAGATATCACTAGTCATCAAAAGATGGTATTTTCTTTTTAAAAACCTTGTGGTACCACTTCTCAAACAGACTGCTGCAGCTTCTTCAGTGGCAGACAGTAGTGCCCTCTAAATATACTGAAAGTAATTTGTCACAAAGGAAAAGCTTAAGGTGTCCTAGGACACCACTTTCTTCACTTTGCTATGGTTTTGTATCAGAAATGCTTTGATTGTGTGTTAGATCACTCAGAGCCATATTCTCCTCAAGATCTAAGTAAAAAATAACATATTTACTAACAGATTTGCAATAATGAAACAATGCTATAAAGAGATAAAGAAATTAAGTAGGTTATTAATGTTACATTTGTCAAGAAACATCCTCCAGGGTCACTTCAACATCTCGGGTAGCTTCTAGCTCCCATTCCCTTATACTAATTTGGAAGCTCTGTTCTCTTGAAATGGATTTTTCTTTGTCCAAGATTTTCTTCTTACCAGTACCTTCTTAAGCACTGAGCAGAAAAGGTAGGACGTGGAGAGAAAGCAAGGGTTTTTTTTTCTGTGTCCAAGCAAGACAACCTTAGTTTTGCCTTTTGTTTTTCTTGATTAAGAAAGAATGTTCAATTAAGTCTGGTGATTAGATTCTTGAAAGTGATTCTGTGAGGAGGGGATTAGGACATATGTCTGCCATAGGCCCCTATCTGCATAGCCCAACAAGTTGTTACCTGAACATTTCTCTCATAATTAGTACACTCCTGATTTCCCATTGTTTCTCAATACATTGGTAATACCTTACATATAATGTGAGCAGAAGTTTGGAAATGAGGTTCCAGTGAAATAACACAATTATTATGTGCTCGGTGCTTGGGGACAGCACATCAGCCACTCACCAAAGATGTACAAATCTGAAATAATTATATTTCAGCTTGTTCAAAAGCAGATAAATTTTTTTGTGAAACAGTGAAGAAGTTATGTCAGTAGAAATGATGGCTGTTAGGCATACATTGTTTTCTTTACAACAAGGCATTGGAGTTACATTGGGCATGAAGCAATTGCTGGTAATTAGTGTCACTTATCTCACCTTTGCTGAAAAGAGTGTTCACTGCTCAGCGGTTGCTAACAAGCCTCCCCAACAGTGCTGTGTGGCAGTGTTCAAAGTGCCATTAATCTTCAGGCATGACGGGAACGTGCCTTAAAATACGTGAGTGTTTCAGTGTGCTCATCGGTGGGTGCTGTGTTTGCTTTGACACGTGGGTAGAGTTTGCAGTTTAAATTATCTGCCACAGCACAAACAATCCTTATTCTTGTAAGGCCAGCTAACCGTGCTAATTAGTACAAGTCTGTAGAAAAAAAAAAAGACTTAACAACATGCAGACTTGATTCTTGTCTGCAGCAGGGAAGTTAAGAAATAATTTAATTGAAAATGCATTAACATAAACTATGACCATGCAGTTTATGCAATAACAATTTAAAATTATGTAAATGCTTTGCTGCTTCTAATTATTGGTCCCTCGGGTAATCTGCACTAATAGCAGTTCCCGTTGGAAATTTCTCCTTGTTATGACTCTGATCTAACAGTAACTCTGGGTTGAGACATGTGATGAATAAAAGTAGTCAGCGATGAGTATAAAATCACCATACAGTTCCTCTTCAAAAGAAGCACACCCTTATAGCTGACTGTAAGGCAGCATTTTTGTTAGTGAGAATCTCACTAGCAGTGGAGAAGCCTTAACTGAACACAGCAAAACATTTTAAAAATTTCCAGTGAATGGGAAATTAGCTTTTGTAGTCACGAGTCTTCTAGAAATTCAAGTATGCTTCCCCTGAAGTCTTTTCTGGAATTTCATAACATGTTCTTAATCCAGATGTTTCAAATGCTTTGGAAACAATGACCTATTATTATTGTCAGAATAAATTTATCATCTTTGCTTTCAGAAATGTCAGAGGGAGAAGTGTTTAGCAGACCCCCAGGGGGCCTTTCAGTGTTTTCTGTACTGGAATCTGAAACCTTCCTAGACAGACATGTTTAGCTTCTCCCAATGGTTTTCAAATTAGAAAATTACTTCAGCATTTTCCATCTAACATTTGCTGATATATATTATCTGGACTGTCCTCACACTGCTCCTTAGTTAAATTAACTGCATCTTGTTAGGTCTCACAGTGATCTAAAAGCTATATATAACATATGGCGTTCAGAAATAGGTGATTCCAAATCTATTATGTAGTCTACTCATATGGTGTATGAAAACGTGAAATCTGAGAGAGACAGGATCTATTCTACATAAGAAGAGATCAAAGTGTCTTCTAACAGTTTGAAAACCTTGGCTGTGCCCTTTCACGTTACTCTTTCAACAATGTTCCTTGAAGCCTGAAGCTGTCTAAGTGCAGGCACTTGCCCTAGCTGGTGTTCTTGTTAGCCTTGGAACACAGAACAGATGGTGCTTCCTTAAGCACTTTACTTTTAGACACATGAAGATGGCCCCAGGGTTTATTATTTTGCTAGAAGTTGGAAGTATAAGGCTGCTTTCAGGATGGGCCCTGCATTTGTTAAACTGCTGCCCTTGTAGATGCAGAAATATATTAATGTCCCTGCTTAAATATTTTTTTTTTAAATGGATAATCCTGTTTGGGTTTGAGGAGTATGTGGATTTCTTAAAACATTAATTTCAAAAGCTCTTTAGCCTACTATGGCTAAATAACATTTTAATGAAGCATGTTTGTTACACTTACTGACAGCTCAAGTACTTGATCATGTAACAAGAGCAATGAGGAAGTTACTTTCATAGCTAACACTGCAAAAACAACATTGAGGTGTTACCGTCTTTCAGACTTGTACCACCTCTGCTGCACTACACGTTGAGATTTTTACCAGACAAATGTTCAGATATGATGCTCTAATATAAGCGTTTATTCTTCTTTTTCCAAATGAAAAAGATATTAAAATTCTTGAAGACATGTATTTCTACTGATAGGCAATGCTGAAGTTTCCATTTTAACTTTAGAGCCTTTCTTTTATTTGACAAGAGAGCAGTGGGGCCAGGTGCAGGTATAGGCAGTGTAGGCAGGTTGCCCATGGTGCAGATGTGCAGGTTAGCAAACCAGTCCCAATAAAGAGTAACACTTGGCTCCTGCCTCTGCTGAGGCCTTTTCTCCTGCGAGAGAGAGACCTCTCACAAATTTGAGCTGTTCATGGTACGTGAACAGCAGATATCACAAATTCTCTCAGCCTGAGTAACTTACAGAATCATAGAATTGTCTAGGTTGGAAGGGACCTTTGAGATCAGCTAGTCCAACCATCAACCTAATTGATAAAAACCAACCACTGGTCACTGAACAACACTAAGCACTATGTCAACCTGTTTTTTAAATACCTCCAGGGATGGTGCCTCAACCACGTCCCTGGGCAGCCCATTCCAGTGCTTAATAACCCTTTCTGTGTAAAAAATTTTCCTGATATCCAATCTGAAGCTCCCTTGGCACAACTTGAGGCCATTTCCTCTTGTCCCATCGCCTGTGACTTGGGAGAAGAGACCGACACGTGCCTCTCTATAACCTCTTTTCAGGTAGTTGTGGTGAGCGTTAAGGTCTTCCCTCAGCCTCCTCTTCTCCAGGCTGAACAACCCCAGTTCCCTCAGCCTCTCCTCCTAAGGCTTGCTCTACAGACCCCTCACCAGCTTTGTTGCCCTTCTCTATGCCCACTCCATCACCTCAATGTCTTTTTTGTGGTAAGTGGCCCAAAACTGGACACAGTACTCAAGAAGGGGCCTCACCAGTGCTGAGTAGAGAGCGACGATCACCTCCTAAATCCTGCTCATCACCCTGTTCCCGATACAGGCCAGGATGCTGTTGGCCTTCTTGGCCATCTGGCCACATTGCTGGCTCATATTCAGCTGGCTGTTGACCAACACCCCCAGGTCCTTTTCTGCCAGGCAGCTCTCCAGCCATGCTTCCCCAAGCCTGTAGCAGTGCTTTGGGTTGTTGTGACCCAAGTGCAGGACCCTGCACTTGGCCTTATTGAACCCCATCCCATTGGCCTCAGCCCATCGATTCAGTCTGTCCAGATCCCTCTGCAAAGCCTTTCTACCCTCAAGCAGGTTGACACTCCCACCTAACTTGGTGTCATCTGCAAACTTACTGCAGGTGCACTCAATCCCTTTGTCCAGATCATTGATAAAGATGTTAAAGAGAACTGGCCCCAATACCAAGCCCTGGGGGACACCACTTGTGACCAGCTGCTAGATGGATTTAACTCCATTCACCACCACTCTCTGGGCCCGACCCTCCAGCCAGTTTTTCACCCAGCAGAGAGTACTCCCATCCAAGCCATGGGCAGCCAGTTTCTCCAGGAGGGTACTGTGGGAGACTTTATCAAAGGCCTTACTGAAGTCCAGGTAAACAACATCCACAGCCTTTCCCTCATCCACCAAGCAGGTCACTTTGTCATAGAAGGAGATCAGATTTATTAAGCAGGACCTGCCTCTTATGAACCTGTGCTGGCTGTGCCTGATCACCTGGGTGTCCTTCATGTACTGTGTAATGGCTCTCAGGATGATCTGTTCGACTACCTTCCCAGGCACCGAGGTCAGACTGACAGGCCTGTAGTTCCCCGGATCATCCTTCCGACCCTTCTTGTGGATGGGCGTCACATTTGCTAGATGTCAGTCAGCTGGGACCTCCCCAGTTTGCCAGGACTGCTGGTAAATGATGGAAAATGGCTCATTGAGCACTTAGAATCATAGAATCACTTCTTCCAGCTCCCTTAGTACCCTCAGGTGGATCCCATCTGGCCCCATATACCTGTTTATATTGAGCTGTTGGAGCAACTTTTATACTGTCTATGTATGTGCTATACTGTATTTCTGTGTGTTTTATACTCACTCTTGGAGTGCGAATATGCACCAATGGAGGTAGCAAACCTGGCCCTTCTGACTCAGTCTTATCTCACCTTTATGGGAGCAGCTGGGCCCTGGCAGCAGTGGAGGAGAGGTAATTGACGACTTACTCGTTGCTTGAGTGGTAAGGAGTGTGGACAAGGAGAGGCACAACCTCCTGAACCTGCAGACTGTAGGGCTGGGATCCAGTGATGGATGAAGAAAACCTTTTAATTCTATTCCCAGTCAGCCAAATCTCAACTGAATCTTCTCAGCCTGTCCCCTTGCACCTCCCTCTGCTCTCTCCTCCACACTCTTCATGCATCACCACCTTCCGCAACCCTCATGTTCTTTTTTATACAGACTCAGACTACAACTGCTGCAAAATTCAAATTTTCCTGTATGTGGAGAAGTCTTGAGTCAGCTCCAGTAACTAACCACTTAACATTTCCCAATTTAACAAGCAGGTCCTGTCAAGTTGAAAATTCACTTCTAAAATGTGAGAAATGAAAACTCCAAATAAAGGAAAAAATGATCTAAAGAAAATCCTTGTGGTAAGCGAAATAAGTTTCATTCAGGATGGATGGCATCAGGATGTGCATGTGGCATCAAACAGTACCCTGTGAGAAAGCACCCTGTGTAACATCCCCAGCCCTGCTTTGTGTGCCCCACCTGCAGTGTCCCTGACTCCCCCAAGCAGGAGGATTGCCATCCGCAGTCTCCATCCCATGGGCAAGAGGCTGAAAAGGCTGTAAGAGTTGCTCCTTCCCTCAGCAGCACTGTTGTTCTCCCCAGTGAGCAGACTGCTGAAGGAAATGGCACCTGGTTCAGGTGGGAGGGCTCTGGGCTCTGTCACTGAGGGAGATGAACATGCCAGAGGGTCCTCCATAAAAGGGGAACGGGTGGGATGGTTCAATGCTGTGCTGCAGCTTTTGGCATGCAAAAGGGCAGGTCATCCGGGGAGAGCATTAGTCGGGTAAGGTCCTTCTTCAAACACTCTTCACCAAACCATGTCTGACCTCACTGTCTAAATTACTAAGTATAACTTTGGTATCTGGTGATGCTGTGACATCATCTTTTTTAGTAGTGAAAGATTCATGTTACCACCCACCAGTGAAGATATTAAAGGTTTTGTTCGCTTATAAGCAAGAATAAATACCTATTCTGTAAACAGCTTAAATATTGCATTTGATACTCAATTGTAATTGTGTTCTGCAAAAATTGTTTAGTTTTCAATATTTTGTCTTTTTCTACTTCTGCTGTTTCTTTCCATACACACCAAAACAGATGGAGGAAAGCCACCGCTTCTAAGTTTAGACTTTTCTGACTGTTCTTACTGTGAAAACTCTCAGGGCCAGCTATTTTCCATTTTCACTCCTAGAAGCTCTGTTTCTATTTCCCAACCTGAGATCACTAGTTTAAAGATAGCTCTGATGTAGTTACACAATCTGAGATCAACTTTTGTGTGCATCTGCTATGGAGCTACTAGTAATCCTTCTTTGCTGCCAGTTATGTCACTTTTCAGTCCATCATTCCAATTTTCCCTTACATTTCTTTGCACATCTTTTATGGACTGCCAAAGCTATACTTGGTCCTGACTGCATAACTGTTTGGCTTGAATGGCATTTCTTGGACTAATCAGCTATTGTTTTGCTGAGTCTTCCTGTACTCTTTTTTACATAACGTGGTAACATGTAATTTTAGGGATTTGGTGCTTGTCTTGCATCTTTCTAATAGTCCTTTTTTAGGCAAACAGTAAGTTTTAATTTCAGTTTGGGACATTCTCTTGATTTCCTAGGAAAAGAAATAGTAACAGCTTGTAAGCGGAACTCTGATTGCAGCAGCAAAAAAAGCAGGGCGATACATAGAGGTTCGTAAGGGAGGTTCACTCTTCTGCTTTCTTTAAATGCATGTAGGAGTTTTACTCTCAGTTTACTCATGTACAGACTTGGGGAATTTATTTACCCTCATTTTTGCCCATAAAATCTGATTTTGCTACTAATTTTTTCCCATGATCTGCCAGTCATGCCTGGTAAGTGATCCTATTAATTTGACTTACCCTTCATAGCAATAATTGCTGCTATTCTTGTATGTTAACGGGAATTCGCCCCATGCCTTTCACACACTTGCTGGCAGCATGCCGACCATTTTCAAACTCTTTCTAAACATTAAGCTTCAGATTCTCAAAGCTAAGCAACCCACTTAATGACTGGCTTTACTAGATTTCCCCCCTGAATCTAATTGCTTGATAATACCACTTTGTATTTCCATAGTGCCTTAATCCAGGAATCTTAATAGATATTATTTTACTCCCTATAGAATACTATCAATTGTTGGGAATCCTAAGTTAAGGAAAACATGGTACAGAAAAGTGTATGAATTTCACAGGGTCAGGCAGGTCTTCCCTACTGACAATAATATTTTTAAATGGTTGTTGGGAATGGAACCTTTAACTATGCTGTGAACTGTTTGCTGTCAGCATGATAATCCATGATTATAATGGATCAGCTTCTAGCACAGATAGGACTAAAGTATGTGCTAGAGGTAGCCACGTACGACAGGCTTCCTCACCCTCTATTCTACACTGATATAAACATCTTTAATGCATACAGCTCATGATTTACTCTTGGGAAGGCCTTTGTATCTTTTAAAGTCTCCCTCTACAGGCAAGAGCATGACTATTACATGAAGAAGGTAGTCAAAAGGGAAAAAAGGAACGTACTAACTGCATTTTCTTTAAATCCAAGGCAGCGTCAGTTATAGTAATTTTGAATAATATCTCTACCAATGGTAATTCAGTTACACAACTTCCAGCAGATGTAAATTAAGTTGTACAGGTTTATATAGTCAATTTGAAAACAAAATTGGCTCACTGTGTCAAAAGTGAAAAACTGACCTTATTATAGAGACTTTTCTTTCTTGTCCTGTACTGTGGTTCAATTTAATTTAATCTAGAGATAATACTGAACCCAAATGTTCAAAAATATGTATCAAGGTTGTCATAATTCAGTGTGGTATTCCTCTGCACATGATCAAACAAATAGTAAGGTTAAAATACAGCTGGTTTTTTCTACCTCACGCACACCATCACCATGAATTGAATGTTTTTCTTTCCTGTTCAGCTCTAGCCGTAAAGGAAGTTACTGAGGTTAGCTAACAGTTGAATCCTAATTCATGGCTCAATAACTGGAAGCTGCAAATTTCCCAGGGTTTCCATGCATTCAGGCATGCTTCCCGTTATCTTGCTACACAGCACACAGTCTTCTGGTTACTGTCAGTCATGAAGGACGCTTATGCCTGTGGCCACACTGGCTGCCTGCCGCCGCTGGAGAGCTTGGATCATCCTGTTGGGCACCAACTTTTCTACCCTCTGGATACTATAGAGATAGTATGGGAGATAGTAGAGATACCTGGGAGCTGCAGCGTGTTTCAGCTCTCGGTGTATAGCTTTCTAGATTTGTTACAGCCTTCAAAAGGGAATGTCTTGCTAAGTGGTAATCTTAGATTAATTCTTAATTTAATCTAGATTAAGATAAAACAAAATTTTATTTCTTTAGTGCTTGAAGTATTTTTTCACTAGACTAAAAATAGGTAGCAAAGGTTTATATCAGACCTAAGTGAGGAAAGAAAGACATACTTTTTTTTTTAAAGGAAAACATTTAAACCACACATACTATTCACATTTTCTCCATCTGATTTGCAATACTACCCTAGACGTCAAGACTTCTGTGGTCCTAGTTATCTTACACTCATGTTACATCATTGGAAAATCTCTCTTTTGATGTAGCAAGTTAGCTTTTATAGACAATTTCTTTTATAGCATTTGAAATCTTCCTGAAGAGGTCCAGAGAGATTTGATGTTATTCAACAAATTTTATTTTACTTTTAATCCAGGATTTGGTCTGGTCATTTAAAAGAATTTAAATAAGCATTGTTTCATTTCCCAGAAGATGAGAATGCCTCTTTGTTAGACCCAATGTCATCCACTCTACTTGACTGTCTATTGGACAACTGCTTGCCTTAAGAAAGGGTGTATCTTGTCCCCCCATCCCATTGCTAATTTTGATGTTTTGCTATGAAACATTTCCTCTATTCAATTCTCTGTCAGTCTTTCCACTAACAAAAAACACCAGATAGAAATGTCTACATGGGATAAATATATTTATCTAATTACTGGGTGTTGACTGAAATCAGACACAATAATAAATGAACATTCTGGGATCATAATCCCCCAAGTATTTCCTGGGTGTTTTTTTAAAGTAAGTAAAGATTTTGGACCCGGGTTCTGAACAAACCAAAACTGACTTACCTGCATGGAATCTAGAGACTGATCTAGACACAGAGATAGATTTTATTGAAATGAATAAACAATTGTGCATGTGCATATGCTTTATAAAACATAGGTGTTGGGGTTTTTTTTTGTCTTACTGACCAAACTAGAATGTAAGAAAAAAAGTCTGGTCTTGAAGTATATGATTTTTGAGGTCTAGTAAAAGAAAATAAACATTTTAGGTCAAATAGAAATGTGCATTTGTGCTCCACTTAAATACTTATATATTATTAGAATGAAACTGTGCCAGTTATTAATGATTTTGACATTTTTGCCTTGTTCCAACTATACTGATATTAATGGCTGAAGAAATAAACTAAGTTTATGCAGGTGAAAAACATGAATTCACTAGTTGAAACATGCTCTGAGTCTTGACAAAATCATTACACTACTACATTTGCCAAAAGAATGTTTTTTTGACAGCTGAATCACTGACTGGAAACAATTTTTCTGGAAAAAAAGCAGCACTTTTTTTTTTTATAAATACAATCAACGGTTTACAGTAAAAGGCATTTCCCAAAAATAGCTAATAAAATCAACCATTCAGAGACATGGCCATGAACTAAAGAACTTATGAAACAGCTTTAATGTTTTTATTAGGAACTGTCCTTCCAGCTATTTGAATGAAGCAATAACTGAAGTTTCAAAGTAGAAATGTCTCTAATCATGCTGAAAGAAGGTAAAAAAAATAATCTCCTTAGCAATCCAAATAAGTGCATCAGTATTATTTGTTGGGGGGGGGCCTGTTGTTTTATTCTTACATATGACTGTTTTCCCTCTGGCATGAAAGAAAGTAACACCTTTCTAATTACAGGAGTGGAACTATGGGGAACAATCAACTTCACTTGCTTCTCCTATTGTATTACTTAAATTTTACCTATTAGTTAGAACGCACTGAAATTTCAACCTATCAAGTGATTGCATGTGATTTGGGGCAGGGCAGGGGGAAGGGTATGTTGACGATGGCCCTACAGTCCACAGTGGGGTTCCTTCTAGGAGAGGAATTGTGCAATACCTGTTCATATTCAGAAACAAGAAAATATTACCCCTTCCTTTCTCTAGCTCCTCATTTTTTTAAATGCTTTACAAATTTTCTGTGTTCCTTATAAGCTCCAAACCAAATTCTCCACTAATATAAATAGGTAAAACTCAGACATCTTAATTTTCTTTAGAATAATTGCAAATTCTTCGATTCCATCTCATGCCCTCAATTAGCTCTAGTATTTAAAAAAACATTAGTTTTAAACTATCACTGGCCAACTTAAATAAGAATATAAAACCAGATGGTAGTTTTTCTTCTAAATCCTTATGCAGTTTCCATTCTCTGTAATTGAAAATGGTTTTATCATACTCCGTGTACTTAGGTAACAAAATATTTTATTAACATGTTAATTTTTTGTTACCCAGTTATCATTAAAATAATTAAATCCTAGCATCTTAATGCCATAGTGTCCCTGCAAGTCCAAGCTTGTTGCCATTTACCTCAATTTTCTATCATTAATATATTATAATTCCTTATCATGTTTGGCTACCAGTGTATCTAGTCTTAATATGAGGTCTACTAATGAAACAAACACATTAGTGTGCTAAATGCCTGCATATTAAGTATGCTTGCATATTACACAGAAAACAGTGAAGTGATGTCTCTGTCATGTCATAGCAGCAGCTCCATCAGTTGCTATGGAATGTAGTTTACAGTTTGTAAAAATAAATGCGCTAAATATCAACCCCAAACTGGCAGGTTTATTCCACAAGCAGGTAATGGTTTCTTTGCAATTCTGTTAATTATCTGGACATCCCTAAACACATTCTCTTCACCAAGTAAACAGAATTTGGCTCCTTATTGCCATGACGAAGCATGAGGTGGTGAAATCTTTACCTTTTTTACTGTTTACCTTTTGGAAATGGTAAAACTTATCTGCTGTTAAAGGTGCAGATATAAAAAATACTCTAGAAAAAAGTTTGAATCTGACTTGAATCAAGACAGTTTAAATATATTTGATTTCACGAAAAATTACATTTTATTCTCTTCCTTAATTACTTAATGTAAGATTTAAAAACTGCTATAAGGCAGTGAACGTGTCCTAATGGCTCGAGTACTGTTTTGGAACTGATATACAGTAAAATACAAGTGTGCTTGCTTTTATGTATTACCACATCATTGTTTCACTATTATTTATTTTTGTCTCTATTAACTGCATTATTACTGTTTGGATTGTAGTAAATTAATTGTTTGTTTTCTCTCTGTTAGTATTTATCAGTGTCCTGATTTCAGCGGAGGTAGAGTTAATTTTCTTACTAGTGGTTGCAGTCTTTTCAGATTCGCTATGGAAGGAAAAGAAATAATGCATATTGTTTTAATTGTTGCTAAATGATGTTTATAGT
Source organism: Pedionomus torquatus (assembly GCA_013398155.1). NCBI lineage: Eukaryota > Metazoa > Chordata > Aves > Charadriiformes > Pedionomidae > Pedionomus > Pedionomus torquatus. The sequence goes on along the minus strand of VZRU01011751.1, from coordinate 1,036 downwards.
AGTCAAGGACTTTTTTCAGCTTTCTGTAGAAGCTGAGAGGGAGCACAGACAGAACAATGGGATGGCCAGTGGAGCATTTTATACCATAGACGTCATGTTTGCTATCTATGTGATGGTTGACCTGAGGGTGGGGGAGAATTCATGTCTATTGCCCAGGATGAGGTTGACAATTGATTCGTTGAGTGGTGAGAGTGACTTGTACCTTGTATATTATATTATAATCATCTTCATAATTTTAATTTCTCATTATTATTCTATTAAACCTCTATATCCCAGCTCACAAGTTGTTTTTTTTCCCCTCCTTTTCTCCCTACCCTTCTGTGGGGGGAAAAGGGGTTAGAGCGAGAGGCTGCACGGTCGTAGCCGCTGGCTGGTGTTAAACCACAACAAGCAGCTGCTGTAATTAGCTTCAGAAGAGCTAGTAAATAACACAGCTTATAGATGAAACATTCCATAAGAACAAGACACTGGACCAGTCTTGTACACAGTGATATGATGAATGAATGGTATTTAAAAAATACTGGCAGATGCTCCCTCCAGTTCGTGAGCTGCCACTGCAGGGCACAAACCAGAAGAAAGTGCTTCTGCTATTGAGGGCTCCCTGGAAGGTGGCAGGTCACTGCTGACTCTACTCAGCCCTCGAGAGCCTTCAGCTGCTGTGGATAATTTATTCTGTACACCCCTCTAATTACACACCAGTTGTTACT
>VZRU01011748.1:1621-48121 GCA_013398155.1 Pedionomus torquatus | reverse complement strand
GAATTTCAAATGCACTGGTCTGGAGCCTTTGAATCTGCACTTAGATATTTGTGCTGTGTGTAGGCACTGAATTATCAGTGTCAATAGTGTGATACCAGTGTTGAGATAATTATTTTATTATAATAAAAATAATAAATTACCATTATCTTGTGTAAATTTAGAAGAAACATGAGTTCAAATCTGAAAATTGTAGTAACCATAAAGGGACAGGAGAAATGCTTCTTGGTGTTGAGGGTAGGGCACATACTAAAAAAAAAAAAAACAAAAAACAAAGGAAGAAAAGGTAATAAAATATCATTAGTGTGAGAGTGACTAATACAGTAAAAATGTTAAGCAAGAAATGTACATTCCCCCTATGATACGTCTTTTTGTATCTTTTTTTAAGGCATTTTGTTGAAGGAAAGCTTAGTTAAATGTCAGCTTCTGGAACCCTTTCTTCTCGTATCTGCCCCAATTCTACTGTTTACCAATAATATTCTGATACATGGGGTTATGAAGAGGCTGTATCCTGTATCACATGCCTTTGGGTTCTCTTTGGTCTGGTAAAATAAATTGACTGCACTTACTGAATTACGTATCTGGCTTGCTTATTTTTTCTTTGTACTTAAACCACTAAGAAAAATCTGTGATGTATTGAAGCAAGTGTGAAAAATGAGATTTGGCTAGATCTGGCTAAAAATTTATGCCAGAGGTCAGGTGTAAATTTTCTTGTTTCCTTTCTTGACTCCACACAGATAATGTGAAAATGAAATTAAATACTTCAGTACTTGGTACGACTCCAGTTACTCATGTATGTGCATAATATGGGGGTGTGTGGTTCCTACTATGTTAGGAATCTCTGTTTTACTAGAAGTTTGGCAGGAATAACACAATTCTGTGTCTTGGTTGTTCCTGATATTTGTTGCCAGATCAGCAAAGTAGCACTTTACAAAGATTTCTGATTTCTTTCTTCCCCCCTCCTCTTTATGTCCAAAAAAAAGTGGTCACCTTAGTTCATTCCTCCTCCCTCCATATCTTAAGGAAGAAATCTGATGACACATTGTCACATATAACCAGTCCTTATTTGGAGCAAATTACATAATTTCCATTTTGATGAACAAAAGAAGGATGACAGCCTGCTCCAAAGGCAAGAGTTAAATGGATAGTCTTAGAAATCTCTTTTAAAGCCAGGTAGTAAATGGCAGCAGACTGATTTGGTAGCTGCCAGGCTTCTGTCGTGCTAAATTTGCCCAGAAGATTGACGGTGAGTTTGCCATATTCTTATGTTGTTGTCCTGTTCAGCTTTTTGTGAAGGTCTCTACAGTAGAACCCTTTCTTCACGTGAATTCATCCAATAGGTGACTCAGGCTCTTCTGATGTACAGCACCATCACAAGCAGATGCTGCTGGCCCTGAGGGGAGCCTGTGATCTGTATAAGAATTATGCTCCCTTTGTTCTGTAGATGTGGATTGGATTTGGTAGACCTTTGTATCAGAAGAATGAGAAGGCTGGAGCATGAGGCGGAGTGAAAGTATTTCTTAAGAACAGAGGAATATTTAAGAAAATGAGTGAAGACAATGAGAAGATCTTTGATAATTAGACAGAATTTCTCCTCTGTTTGCCAGTAGGTATACAAAGAAATTCTGAGGCTGGCTGCGTTGGCCCTTGCATGTTTTATTCCTGTGAATTATATGAATGTGCTCCTAAGTAATTTGTTTTGGGAAGCACCAAGGAGCATTACTGTCTGTAAGAGGTAGAGTCCCACTGCATGGAGCATTATCATGTCATTCTATTCTGTCTTTCCAGTGTTAATTCCTATGGTGTTCTCTCTAGTGCACAAAGAGATCTTATTGAGCAAATCTCCCGTTTCTGATACTTGGGAAACTGTCTTCCTGTGGATTTCTGAGGGGTATTGTTATGCCTTGCAATATATATTAAGTCTGGAAAAAAGATGTACCTGTCTTTTCTGGGCAGTTATTTTTGCCTCTAAGGAACCCCTATGCCCCCCCCCCCTTTCTTTCTTTTTACTAAGGAACTGGAAAGTCTTGGATTACAGGTAAATGTTCAGGAAAATAAGACATGACCTGACAAACCTCAGACTGAAAGTGATCAAGTAGAATCTCTAATGACATTCATAAAACTTGGTGCCAAGCTTTTGTTTGTGATTTGTTGACGCCAGAAGCTATGATAGTCTTTTAGGTTTGGGAAGCTAGGCTTTGAGTGCGGTAGCTTAAAAATTGTTCTTTCACAAAATGTTTTGACCTATGTTGCCACTTCCCATGCATGCTTTAGATGGGATTCCTCATTTACTAATGGATATATACATTACACTGTAGCATATATGCAAACTGCTCTTTAATTTTGAAGATACACCCACTTGTGGTGTTTTGAAACAAACGAAGAAGCCCGTATTTCAGTCATTCTTGTTTGGACTTGAGAGAGTCAACTAGAATAATCTTTGTGTGCTCTGTGTCATTATGCAGTGTGGCAGTTAATGTCAGAGAAGGTTGAAGTTCAGTGATTTGTTTGAAGAGTAGCTGTGTTTTGAAGTCTAGAGCAGTGGTGACATTAGCTGAAGGCTCTGGTGATATGGGTTTAGGCTACTGTGGTAGCTCTCGGCCCTTGTGTGATGATGGGAGCCATTTAACCTTTCTGAAGAGAGTATGACTTTTTCCCAGTGTGCACAGGGGAGGGGATAAATACTGTGAAGGATACATATTTCAGAATCATTAGCCATTTGGATGGATTCTAAAAAAAAAACACAACCGTCACTTTATTGTGGACATTCGAAAATACGCAGTGGATACTTCTTCCTTAAAAGACAGATTTTAAGAGTATCTGCATTAGGTGCTTCTTCCCACCAGAATTGTCTAAATCATATGTAACTGTTTGAAATTTGAGCATCTGCTCTCATGGTAGTTGTGTAGGCTGTCCTCTGCAGCTGAGAGGGGCACAGCTCTTGCAGGTCATCTCTGATCTCTGTTGTTTTGGTAGAAGCTTAAACTAAATCACCTACAGGTGAGCATCTGAAACTGGGTGAGACTTGATCCCCTCTAAATGGCTGTGTAGCAGTGGATATTGCAGGCACTGCAGAAAAGATGCAAATTGCACCATTTTTCATACATTTTAGGATAGGATGTATGTATATCTGAATATCTGAGTATCTAGGCATCTGTGCCAAATCAACTTTACTCTTGGCTTAAAGTTCCTTTTATTAGGCAGACAAGCAAAAGGCTTTTCTGGCTCACCTTGTACTTTTTGTATTACTGAATTGTCATTTCAGTTATGCATAATTGTACAAAAAAAATTTTTTTTTTAATCTCTGTCTCTTGCCAGCTTTACCATTATGCATAGAAACTGTTGGTATCTAGTTGATCAGAAATTTGGCAGTACAGGATGTTACCTTTCCATTCCCCTCTTCTCTGTTTTGGCTCACTTGGGATTATTACAGAGTTCTCCTGCTGTGAGTGCTGTACAGAAATGCATTATTTTTCTCTATGCAGTTAAAGCAGAATTAAATTGTGGAACAATTCCTTCTTTTTTTTGGGTTGTTTTTTTTTATTATTATTATTTTTATTGATTTTTTTAATAAATGAAAAAGGTGAAAATAATGCCAATGTGTGACTTGGAAAGGAGGAGAGTAACCTTGAGTTTACCTTATTGTTACTACAAGAAAGTAAAAAGATTGCCTCTGTAAATCTGTAGGGCTCTTCTGACTTCTGATAGCAGCACGTACATCTGATAATGTTAAGTTTGGCAGTATTTTGCACTTTGTTAGTGGTGCCTTGAATTGGAATTAGACTGGTACTGACTTCCATGTGTTGTCTTGTGGGACACTTGAGGCTGCAGGCAGATGAGACCACGACCAGGGCATTCCCATCAGCCGTGTCCTGCTCCTGGGTAAATAAGCAGCAACACTGGGGAATTTCAGAGCTATGGGATTAGGCATTCTGCAGATGCTGTTGGTAGTAATTTCATTAATGAAAACAGGCATTTATGAATTTATGGCATGTTGGTAAGTAGTAGGAAAGAGATAAGCTTTTAGTGATAGGAAGTGGGAGCACACAGCCACAGTGTAAAATTCTTGTATTGTCTTGTTATAGGTATTGCTGATTTCAAAAAAAACCCAAACCAAAACAAACTACCACCAGTCTTTTTTTTTTTTCAGCAAGGTAGGCATCACAAAGTTAAGAAATTTAGAAACTGATTTTTAAAAAGCCCAAGGCAGAAATTTCTGTAGGAATTTTTAGAACATGGAATTGGAAAATGGGATTTAACTTGTATGGCGATAAACTTGTAAACGACTTTGGGTTTGAAGTAAGCTATTTTTTTCCAGTACATTTTTCTTTTGGTTTAGGAAGTTCACCTTGGCACTGCCTGACCTACAGCAAAAGATGTGATTATAGGTCACATGGAACAAGTTGTTTATTCCTTGTGTCTGTTCGACCTCAGCCTGCCTTAATCTTTTTGGCAGGTTCTGACAGTTAAAATGAACCTTAACTAAGGAGAAGCAATCTAGTTTTCTAAGATCAGAATGTAAAGTTGTATCGTGTTTTTTGTGTATGCAGTGGGACTTAGAATCATAGAATGGTTAGAGTTGGAAGGGACCTTAAAGATCATTGTGTTCCAACCCCCCTGCCATGGGCAGGGACACCTCCCACTAGAGCAGGTTGCTCAAAGCCCCATCCAGCCTGGCCTTGAACACCTCCAGGGATGGGGCATCCACAACCTCTGGGCAACCTGTTCCAGTGCCTCACCACCCTCACAAGTAAAGAATTTCTTCCTCATATCCTTCCTAATTTCACATCTTGGCAAAAAGTGCTGTGTGGTAAGTTTTCAGTGTCACTCTTACATGTTGTTCCTATGAAACTACTTTATGCCCAGACACAGGCAAGTATTAGCACTGACACGTTCGTTTTGAAAAGTAGGTATGGCTGAAAAAGGAACTCATGTGGCACAGAAGAAGGGTAGGCAGTGGTAGAAGAGCAAAGAAGGCTAAGTTTGACCTGGAAAGACTGTCTTGGAGTGCTGCCGTTCTGTTTAAAAAACATGTATAGAATTTGTACTCAATGACTCCATCAGAGGTCCAAACAGAGGTTGCCTGAGAAGATAGCTGAGAAAATACATAGCTTAACTTGCATTAATTCTGGCCTTCCAGAGAAAGATGATCCTGTGGCCTAATTCCTTTGAAACTTTTAGTCTTTATGATGATCTTCTAATTTCCTCTATTGCAATCTTCAGAGTAAGAACGTGTTAGTTCCCCTTGTAAGTGCTTCTTCAGTATGATCTGTCAGCGAATTCCCCAAACTGTAATGTTGTCTTTTGAGAGTGTGCCCCATTATCTTTGGTATGTAATTGCTTTTGCTGTTCCTAAATGGAATTTTTGAAGAGAATAGGGAAAAGGAGGGAGATGGGGCAAAGAGGAAATTTCTCCCCTTTATCTCCAGGGTCAAATCAGTCTCTGGGTTAAGGAAATTGGGATCTGATTTCTCAGACTCATCATTCCTCAAGTGTAACTGTGGAGTTAATATTTGTGCCTATCTGCTTGTGACCAACAGTACGTAGGGATTTGCAGCACTGGTCCCAGTTCCTGCAGGCACACAGCTCGCCTTGCCACTTTCTCTCACACTGTCTTTCTCTAGCAATGAGAGGTTGTTCAACAAAAGTTGTTTAGCCTTACAGCATTATTACAGATGCTGTTTGAATGAATTTGTACTGAAGTTGTTAATATGGAAACAAAACCTTAACTGAGGGCTTGAGTTAGAATTTGCCTATTTAAAAGTGGAAACAGTAGTTTTATGTGCGAAATGGAGCCTCATACTTTATATTTTAATAATACTTATGTCTATAGGTATATATATATATATCTATATATATAGTATATAAAGACCTAAAAATGAAAAGAGAATTTGTGCATCTGGCCTGGAGATGCACCCGCTTCAGCGCTGCTTTATAAAATTTTAATAAACCCCTTTTATATTTTGTTTTTAACCTTTGCTTCGATGACTTTGTCCTCTCTTATATTTTACAAGTGAGCAGGCATTTCTCATAATTAATATGTAGACTGCCTAGTAAGATAACTTTAAAATGTCACATAGCGTTAAATAATTACAAATGTCCCTTTTACAGAGTCTTTAATTTCTATTTTTAAGAATAAATGTTTTTCTCTGGTTACATCCAGTGTAGCTTGCTAATTTTAGGGGTGTGAACTCCTCATGATTTAGTGAGACAAAGTTTTAATAGCTGTGTCTGAATACTTGCTTAAAATTTATCACTCTATGTTTCTATGTACGGCTAAATATGTTGGTTATGATGTTGCTGTTTTGGTGACCGATGGGCTGATGGACTGATAAATACATAGTTTTGTTAAAGAAGGGTTAGTTAATTGGAAATGGGAAGATGATTTGGAGCAGTCTCGTGTCAATATATGGAATTATTGTATCAGTATTTTAATGCTGAGGATTTAGGATTGGCACGGAAGTACTGTATATGAGCTGAGATTTTTAGATTTATATGTAAGAAACAATGAAATTGCTTTGTGTTTCACTACAGACTATACATACTATTTCATGTATAGTATACATACTATTTCCTGTAGTAATTATTCTTAGCTAAATTTGGGAAAGCTTTAATTTTAGAAGGGCAGTGGCTATTACCATCCAGTGCTGTGATTAACATACCAGGAAGATTCAGATCTGAATACTCTGAGACTTTAGTAAGTTGCGTCATTCTCTGAAATGTTTTTTCCTCCTGAGGCAGAAGGATCTATCTGTTGTCATTATCTTCGCAATAGCAATAAAATTTAAGAGACAGTCATGTTAACAAAGGTACAAAGTGTCCTCAATTCAACAGCTCATTTCCAAACACAAAAAACCCTCGGCATTATCACAGCAGATGTGCTTGCTTATTTGAATGCTGAATGCTCAGAAGGATTCCTTAGGCTAACACTACTTAGCTTTCTTCTGCCTGAGCAGGCTTTGCGTTGTTTATTTAGCCCTTTGTCATTTTTAAGAGGAAGAATGACTAAACGTGATGCTCATGCATGATTTGAAACTGTAAGTATATCTTATATATACTGCATCACTTGTGTATGTGTTTTTTTCAGAAGACGACAAATTGACAGTGTGAAAATATTGCAGTGTTCAGATATTTGTATTTCCCAGAAGACACACTTCTATCTTTTTAACCTCCTTATTCTGAATTATATCAAGTCATCTCCCTGTTCCCATCCAAGTAACGGACATTCTCTACTGTATAAAGCTCTTTCCTGGCAAGGTGTATTTTTAATGCAAAATGGCTCTCTAAAAATAACTCCTTTTTTTTTTCCAAGTGGATTTGGAACTCCATGTTCTTGCTATGCTAGATATTACTCTTGCAGGTGCCAAATAAAGATTCCTAATTGCTATACATTAGTTTAAAATGGCCAGTTTGTTACTACTGAAAATACATATTTGATGCCATTTTATATGTGGGGTTGTCTCTGTTTTGTGGGAGAGAAGAGAGGACAAGGATGTAATTTTATTGCCATCATTTATGCCATGGTGTGTATTCTTTTGATATATGTACACATATACATATATGTATTCTTTTCCCTTTAGAAAAATGAGCACAAACAAGTGTGATGTGTACTGTTGTGGGGAAGGAAGATTGTAGAGTTACACCATGTGAAATACCGTATGAAATGCATGGAGTGTCATTATGAGTTTGCAGTCCTTGCAGTTTTCTGTCTCTGGGAAAAACTACAGTTTCTATACAAGTTATCAGCTTCATTGTGAAAGGTGAAGGCTGTGAAGATTAGGGAGTAGCTGTTAAGCGTTGTTCATCTGCAAGCTACCACAAGAAAAGTGAGTTTTATTACTTTTGGCTTGGGACATATCCTCTTTTGGGATTTAATGGTCAGTATGACTTACAATAGCAACATGTATTAAATTAGTCTTTCGGTGGCTAAACTGCTCCTACTCTTGTATGTGACACTACGACTTCAGCCAGATGTCTCATAAACTGAATTGCCTGTGATGTTTGTGCTGACAGTACTTAAATTAGGTAAAGAAGAACCAGTGCTATCATATCAGCATACGTATTTTGTAACACTATAGAAAACCCAGAGACCCACTAAACATGAGGATTCCTCATGTTACAGCTCTAAATCCTGTCCAGAGTGTTTATGAAGCTGATAAATCATTTTTCAAATTCTGTGGGCATTTTTTCCTAGTCTGAACCATGCAGATTTCCCATCACCTCCTAGACTAACCTTTCTCTTCCCTTCCCTCTGCATCCGTTTCACTTTGGTCTAATACATTCACAGTCCTTTTGTCTCATTAGCTTTCATCTCTCTTTGACACCTTTAAATTGTTTTTTAAGAGATTCAGATACTTATTTCCAAAGTATTTACTTTTTAAATCCTTTAGAACTGGAAACATTATGTTCCACTATGTAGATAAAAAGAGGATAGGTAAATTGCCCAGTGAAAATAAACTGGGAATGAGATTAGCCTGGTTAGGTTTGTGCATAGAATTTAAATGGTTAACTTTGTCCTTGCTGTTTAAGAGCAGAGGCAGAATGGCAAATCAAAGTGGATGTGTAGAAATGACAGGTACTTGTAATCAAGGTGAAAATAAAATATGGACTCTGTCTTCAGTGTTTGTGCTGGAGACAAAACTGCAAGGAGTTAGCAGGATTAACCCCCCATTTGGAAGAACAGCAAGGGTAGGACCCCTTTGTAAAAGAGAAAGGAATACTCCTAAGTAAATAAAGGCCTCGCTAAAACCTCAGTAATGTGGAAGGCCTTAAAGCAAATGGATACCTGAACAAACTTTCAAGGAGAGAAAGACTTAATTAAAGACTTGAAGCTTCATGGAAAATGAAATAAATTTAATTTTTGGTTTAACCAGTGATGGGTCCTGCCAGTTAATGTGGTCTTTTATCTCAGCAAAGGTAAGCACCATGTCTCCTGAATTCCCTCTGCTTAGAATGAGAGTGTGGTTCTGAGTCCCTCTTGCTATGGTGCCATATGGTTTGTGGAGATTTTGCAGGGGATTGGAAAATAGAAGAGAAATGGGGTTAGGTTGGTTAGTAATCTTTCAAAGCATCTGGTATAACTTTTAAGAAAAGAGAGGAAGTTTCTACTATTAAATTAACTTTCATTTAATGTACGTGTAGCTTGCACCTATGCACCAATAAGAAGGGGAATGGTTGAAATTTAATTGAGTGTAGAAGAGAATGATCTAGCTGCAAGTAAAAGCAGTAGATCAAGATAAAAAATTTTATTCATGGGAGTAATGATGTTCTGAAATTACTTTTCAACCTTAAGTAGCAGGAAAAATACATTACTTCTTTTTGAAAGGAAGCCTGATAAGTTTATGAATGTAACTTTACTGTTAGGAGTCAGGAATTTCCTTTCAGCCCTTTGTTTCTGTCCTGGAAATTATTATACGTATTTCCTGAGGCTTTTGCATCTTTCAGGTCTGCTGAAGTGAACATATTCTGTCTAATAAACATGACAGGAGACTGGTAACTTCAAAAGTAATGAGCCCACACATTTTGTGAAAATAAGTTTTTGTGTCTTCACCAAGTAGTTAGTTATTCTTGCAGTCAGTGAAAATCGGACACGATTTGACCATTATCCACCAGCTGGCCTGCTGGTCCATCAATAGCCAGGTAGCATAACATTTTCCGCAGAATATGCTGTCTTGCCCACCTGCTGGGCCAGAAAAGTTATGCAAGGGACACTAATGAAGTTGGAGCCATCATAAAGGACAATGAAGGACACAGGAAGAAGCAAAATACATTCTGTAGCATTTTAGGGACTTAAAAGAATCTGGGAGTGGAGAATGAGGGCATCTGGGAAGATGTTGCTGGTGTTGCTGTAGGAAATGAGTCTAAGGTCCATGTTGTACAATGTTTCGTTGGTTTTGCTGAACTAATGCTTCTGCTGGATTGTGGGGGATTACACAGCAAACTGTCCCTGCCACTTCTTCTCTATGAATTTTAACATGTCCAAAGAAATATAGCAGTTGTTCCATGCTGCTATTGGTGCTGAGTTAAAATCTTTAAGAGGTATTGGATAATGTTGAATTATTGAACGCTTTCAAAAATTCTGTTTGTGGTAGAGAACTGTCAGATGCCCCATCTCATGCTTTTCCACACACAGAAATATAGACAAACTTGTATTTCGGTTCAAGTGAAATTACTCTGTTTAACTACTTAGCTAACAATCCAATCCATTTAGTAATGGATAAGCCTTAATTTTGCTTAATGGTGTTAGTCTAGAATACATATTCACTGTAGCCCTCTGCCATACCTGCTGCTTTGGATACTCTCCAGGTGTATTGGAAAAAGTTACGTGATGGGCAGTGTGTTGCTGGAGTTTGTAGCCTGGGTAATTTAAGCCAACCACAAATTATTGCTTAAAAAATAGTAATGCTGTGTTAACGCTTCTTGCTCACCAGTTCAAGCATTAAGTCACAGTATGACAGAAGATTTACGTTCCAGGGACATCCAGTGTATCATTTAAAAATGGATTGGCTAGACTTTGTGTGTATTGTGGTTTCTAGCAGTGATTTAGAGATGCTTCTTGGATAATTCTTACAATATGTCATAGTAATTGTTGCTCATCTGTCAATTGTCAGTTGCAAAGCAGTTGGGTTGTTAGTGTCTTTAAAGCAGTTACTGGTAGTTGCTTCTGAGCTGTAGAAGCGTAGACAAGTTGTTTAGCATATAGGCTGTGCTCAGGTATGGGGTTTCCTATTCAGCTTCTCTAGTAACCTTAGAAGCAGATGCCTGTCTGCTGGTTCTGAAAACAGTCTCATGCTGCTGCCTTTGGGCTGATGAATTTGCACGTAAGCAGCCCTGTCAAAGAGTTTTCTCTCTCTCTATCTCTGTGGAAACAAATTTTTAATCATCTGTGGTCTCCTTTGCATTGTGTTGCTAACAGTAGTGACACCCAGAAGCATGACAACCAGAGCAGCACGAAGTTAATGTGGGATCAGGTTAGCCACCTGATGCGTAACTAGTGCTTATTCAGTTGCTGATCAAGTACAGCGTGTGCCCTCTGATAGTGGCTATGACTACCATAGAACTCTCCCATGAAAGGTAGTTTTATCCTTTAACTTGAATGAATTCTTCAAATCGGCGGGGTAGCGGTGAATTGACAGAAGTGTGTTAGTAGTGAAAGCTCTATCAATGATCTACCCTAACTGCTTGGATGAACGTGCTCTAGAGTGTTAGAGTCACGATGGGGTGTAGAAAGACAAAATGGACCTGCCAGAGGGAGCTCTGTAGGAGCACTGGGAAGGCAAGTCTTATTTGAACACAACATCCCAGCCAACTCTTGTGCTCTTAGCAGCAAGTAAGTGGCTGGAAAAAGCACTGTGAAGGGAAGTAGGTGTCTTCAAAATGAGATAATGTGCCTTCGGGAAGGCAAAACGTGAAGTAAAGAGGTAGATATTGACAGCAGACTAGTGTTCAGCTGGTGTGGTGCTCGGTGTTACCCAGAATGCTTCCTGCCACAATTGATGTGCACAGTTATTTTTGTATCTGCTCTATTTTGACATGCCTATTTCCTATTACACCATTGCTGTCTTCATTGAGAACAAGTGCCCTTCATTGAGAAAGTCTCGTAGAAAGTGTTCATGTTGATACATAGAGAACATATCATGGAAACTTTCAAAGGGGGCTAGGGTTTTTGTGTTTTTTTTTGGCCATTTCCATGGCTGCATTTATTATTGGAAACTAAAATCTTAGCTTTTAGTTTTAAACAATTGTTGATCTTGGTTTTATTTTCATCCATGCTCCATGAGTTAATTTAGGATTCACAGAAGACTAGTGTTGACTAAATTTGGGTACATGCTTTGTGTGGCAGGGGATAAATGGAAAATTCTTGTCAATCTACATTTTGATTCTTTCTCCAAGAACAGAACTTTTTCATTGCTGTGTAGTGGTTTGGGTTTTTTGGCGCTCTTAATTCTGCTTGACAGTGTTTCATTGTCTGCAGGCCCATAGTATAGTGGTGTTCGTGATAATTTTTTGAGGATCTGGGTTCATCCATGCTTGCGAACACAAAAAGCAATTGATGTTAGTCAAATATTTGAAATGCCTTTCTGCACTGCTTAGCTGCCACACAGTGTGGAAGAATGGTTTTTATGCAGTAGCTCTGGTTGCTGCTTCTGAAACTCTGGAACTAGGTGTCTTGGCAGAGCTCTGGGGGTTTTCAATCTGCTTGATTCCTGTGCATGACATTAATATTTCAATTTCATGAGCACTGAAGCAAGAAAATCATGACCTTCATAAAAAATTAACAAATGTTGCTTTTTTTGGAATAGATTATGTAGTATCTTACCAAGTGTTAAGTGTTTAACAGCTTGTCTACCCTTAGTACACTGTCATTTAAAAAAAAAAAATGTCTGACTTTTAATACATATTGGGCTTTGCTGCGTACAAGGCTGGATATTGCAAGTAACTGTTTAGCTCCGGTTCAATTTTTGCTTGCCAAACTTTAGACATCCATGTTAAGATTAATAATCTAAAGAATTGAAGCTTCAGGTGATAGATTTTTTTTTTTCCTTTTCAGAATTTTCTTATTACTTTTTTAATACCTGACATGGAGCTGGGTTGTTCCCAGAAAATGTTCCAAAGCCTGTAAGCAATTTGGTGCAGGCACTTGCTGTCCTCCGACTAGCTAATGAAAATCTTTGATGAGTGCAATAGAAAAAAAGTAAAATCAGTAGAGTTTTAAAATAACATGGAGTGCTCAGGCATAACAGCTAAAGCTGTTACAGCCAACAACTTGGGGTTGGTGCACAGAGGAGTCTCAACAGTGACAGGCTCTTGTAGGTTGTTTTCAAACTGGAGCGCAGTAGCCTCTCTTCAGTGGTGAATTATTTAAGGATATAAGCCAATTCCAGCCTATCATGATTTTAGAGGTAACTAGATGGCATTACTTGTGGAATGAATTCACTGAAGAGATAAGAACAGGGTATGGGAATTATGGTCTGCCTGCAGCTGGTTTAAGCATTCTGGCTTGAATATGATACCATTTTTCAAGTTGTTCCTGTCAATATTAAGTAATGATGGATGGGGGTTTTTTGCTAAGTTCCACTGAGGTCGTGGCTGATGGGAAACATTATATCACAATTGCTCTTTCAATGGGAGGGATGTATGGCTCAAACTCTGCTGATTAATAATGTACTGAAAAAACATTCCGAAATATGGTCTCACAGGATTAGGATAAAAATTAGACTCAACATGATTCATAGAAATAGTGCAGCATAAGTAAGCTGCTACTGAACTAAGAAAAGGAGTGTGTTGGACACCTTGTGTATTCCCCATCTTCTTGTTTGGTCCTTGGGAGCCTATATTTGAGGTGTGCAGTCTGATTGAGGCCTCAGCGCCTCCCATGGCAGGATGGCCCCAGCACTTCAGGGGCTTGGGGCAACAAGTTCCTTGTTGAAGAATGACAAGAGCAAGTCCAAGAACATGAAGAAACATCTGCATGCCTTTTTTCAGTGACAGTACATTTATTCAAAACATATCTGTGGGTTAAGTCTCAGGCTCCAGTGGCCAGAGTTCCTCAAGAGAGACAGAGGAATGCTATTGTCTTAGCTGTCAGTTTGGTGGTTGGAGTGTCTTCCTTGAAGCTATGAGTTTGAACATGTCTGAAGCTGAAGACAGGCTAGAACCCAGCTGTTGCTTTCTTGATGAACAATCTTAACTGATCAGCAAGCCTACAGGTTATTTCTTTCCCCGTGCCAGTTGCTGAAGACACAGATGACCAAACACTCATCATTGGAGTACTTCTTCCCCATTGATTTCTGCAGTGGTCATGATACATTTTGCACTTGAATTGATTCCAGTGGCAACAGATTGTGATATCAGTGCTCTGGACTACTATGAAGTCACTGCAAAGAAATGCCTGGAGAATGAGGGAATAAACTCATCAGAAAAATAGGTTTTTAAGGCATGTGAAATAACAGGAAAAAGAATTCAGGAGATGACTGGCTATGTGCATCTCACTTGAAACAGTGACATTTGCCTTAGCATAAAGTCTTCAGACTGCCTACGTTAGTTCTCACTTAGGACATTTAGAATCATGGCTCTGTTTCAGTCAGCTAAAATTGCTTTTAAAATATTACTATTTTTCCAATTTTTGTTATTTGAGTGGCACAAAAGGGGGACAAAAAGATGTGGGTAATTCTTTTCATTATACCAATAACACAGAGCTTTAATATATTTTTTTTTTAGCTCACAGCAATTAAAAGAAGTTTAGCTAAAAGGAGAGTGTATTTTGTAGTGGAATTGTGATCATGTCCCCCTTGTGCAGTGGTAGATTTTAAAGCAGATGCTATTTTTGCTTGACAGGTAAGTGGCATCCTGGATAGCCTCACAAGGAGATTATGTTCAATAATAACTTAGCACTTAGGCTTCCAGTACGGGCCTGGGTTTGTTTGGGTTTGTTTTGTTTGGTTTTTTTTTTTTTTTTTTTTTTTTTTTTTTATNTTTTTTTTTTTTTTTTTTTTTTTATATATGATCCCTTTTGTACTTTCTTGTGCCTCTGAGAAGTGAAGGCACATATACAAGAGGCTAAAGAAGAGAAAGTTTCTTCCAGGTACTGGCAGGCTGATGGGGAAGGCTGAGTGCCAGAGCTTGTTATGTGGTTTACAGAGCTGCTTTTTGTACATTCAATTTGGTACTTGTTTCTGCGGCTGCATCTATTGTTGCTGTTGACTTAGAGTCCTAGAATTAAAGCTGCAGTTGATTTCCTTGTGAAGTTATCTAAGCTAAAGAGTATCTGTATGTTTTTGATAATGATAAGATGATAAGACATTTTTTGGGAGACTGAGAATGACCTATTAGAAAGATTGTGCTTGGATAGTGAGACTATTTTCCTCATATCTCCTAATGTGCGTGGATACTGGTGTGATTTACAGGAAATTGTGCCACTAATGAAAAATTCTATGCTGCTATTGTAAATGTTATAAAGCTAGACCCTAGCTTTGAGACTCCTTGGCTCAGACATAAGAAAAATATAAATTGAGGCAGGAAGTTTTGGGGAGGAGGAAGATCCTTCAGAAGTTCTGGGTGAGGGGAAGGTACCTAGCTGTTACAAGATATGTAGATAGAAAAGTGGGAGGGAAGCAGTGACAGGGAAGGAACTGAAAACGGAAGAGTTCACAAAAAAGTACACAGAGATAAAGGGCTGAAAGCAGTAAGGGGAAAGCCTGAGCTCATTGAGAGGCAGAAATTCACATGAACTTGTGCTTAGCCGGTAAGCTGTGATTTGAAGCGAAGTCCTTGTATGTGGCATCCTTCTATCCTCCAGGAAGGAGCAGAATGGGTCCTCGGTGTCCTACCTAAGCTTAATTTCTGGCCTTCTTGCTTCGCCCCAAATAGTGACTGGTTCAGCTTCTAGTTGCCAAAGTGGCTACCATCATCATTCCTTGATGCCAGCCATGCCATGGATGAGATAAAGTGAAGACAAAAGACCTTAGGTTATGATTTGTGGGTAGCAGAATCACTATGTGCGAGATGTCTGATGCCTGTGATATCAGACGGAGGATGAAATTTCACCTGAGGTGGCTGCAGGAGCTACGTAGCATCTGATGTAACAGGTCAAGTCACTTGATCAAGCGTCTGCAGTTGTCAAAGACACACTGTTTACTTTTGGCCTAACAGTCCTTGGATGTTTCAACAATGAAAGCAGTTGACTTGATCTTCTGTGGGTGGGAGATCACAAAATCTTCCTATTATGAACACACAGGTTCAGGAGACAGCACTGACCAAAAGGGAGTTAAATAGATCGTGTTTTAATACCTGGAACTCGTGATTGGTTTGAAAGAACAGTGTGGTGATTAGTTGTTGTTCATCTCTGGCTTGTGTTTCCCACCAGTGTGTCTGTGTGCTTTGAGGGGAAAGGCAAATTCCTATGGAACAGATCACTGAGTGTATCTGACATGACTATCTCAGTGCAAGCTTTGAGATGTAGTTTGCCACTGGGGATTCTCATGCAACTAGTGGAGTTTTTCTAGGATTTGCACTTTTGCAGGTCGAAGTACAGCTCAAATCATTTCAGCAGGTTGTGCCAGTGACAGAACTACCAGCTGTAACTTTTAAATTCTACTGTTAAAAATGAGAACCCTTCAGAAGGGGATCATAAAGGTATAATACCCCAACGCTACTAATTTTACTCTGAAAAAAATTTTGACCGGCTGCCAAGTCTTTGAGACAATCACTTGAGATTTTTGCAAGGTAAGTACTTGCAGTTGGGTCTTAGCATTCTAGGCTGTAACAAAACTTCTCTGGCTGGGTTAAAACTTAAATAGTGCATACAGGGTTCTTGCTGCGTGTAATGAAACTGTACACCTTCTGGAACAATGTTCCTTCCAGAAGAGTCCTTTTGTTTTCCAACAGATAATGCTAGAACTGTAAGAAAACCTGTGTTGAGTTCTGACACAAATTTCAACCCTAATACATTAGGTGGTGAATATCACAATATTTTGATACTGTAAACGGTAAGAACTTTTCTTATCTATAAGCTCATGTGACTCAGAAGCTACCTAGAGAACTTGAAAAGCAGTATCAAAATGGATTTTTTTTTAAATTACATCGTTTTTAAAGTGTAATAATTTTTTTATACCCTGCTAACCCCAGCTCTGCACACTAAACAAGAACGCAAGCTCAGCATTGTGCATGAATCTTAGGAATCTTTTAAAACTTGTGTTGTGAAATCAATACCAGAAACTAAACATCACCTTCGTCACACTGAGAGGAGAGATGCAGTTTTTCAATAAAAAGCTAAATAATGACAAGCAGTTGTTTTTACTAGTCTATTTATGCTACTTTAAATGTGCTTAAGAGTTGTTAACATATGCTATGCTGTAGTGGTCCTGGTATGTGTGGTAAGCAATTCTGAAAATGTTTGAACATATAGCTGCTTTTATTTTGATGAGTCTTTGGCTTTCAGCTAGCAGACAGCTCTAACAGGCTTTTTCAGTATTTTTTTTTTTTACTGTATCTTTTACTTTCAGGCTATATGACTATTGTCTAAATATTGTTACATTACACAGAGGAGCATAACACCTGGTGTATTTATTTCTGTACTGACCTTTATTTTTATAACACCCTTGTTAAAGCAGTAAATGAACAAGAAAGGTAATCAAAAGCAACTAAAAAACCTACAGACCAAATGGGGTGAATAATGAACTGCGTCAGCTTATTCCATAAAGTTAAAATGATGCAGTGTTGCCTGATTAGGAGCAGAATCATATGTAGAGACAGACTTTTAAACTCTGGATTTGGAGGAGCAGATCAATTAAAGAAGCGACTCATAATTTGCTCTTTTGTTTGGGAGGGATGTGCCTGTGTGTGCATGTGTGGGTGGAGTTCCTTGCATTCCTATTTTGCTTCTGTTGTGGGGAAGGTTTTTGGCCTGTGCAAATCACTGCAACTCATTAAAGTTTCCTGAAGCACTTCATGAATGCTTGCAAATCTTCAAGCTCCCTTCCTAGTTTACGTAGAATATAACCCATTTGGGCCACTTTGGGTTGCTGAAAAGTGAGGTGTTCTTGGTTTCAGTTTACTACCCGCTTCCCCTTCTTCCCCCCCAAACCTTTGTGTTATTGTAAGTAGTGTTAATTCTGCAGGAGCTACCTCTTACAGTATATTTTTGTCCAAACTTTGGTGCTGGTAGCAAGTACCTTTTTCAGCTTTAGAAAACAGTTGATGCTCTGGAACTGAAATCCAAACTGCAGCTAGGTTGGTACTTATTACTCCTGTGTACAGAAGGTCACCTCTCTAACCTGTTTCTTCTACTGGCTTAGCTGTCAGCAGTCAGCTTTGATTGTAACATTATGTAGCAAGAACTAGAGGACATAAGGTGAAGTAGGTTCAGTTGCAGTTTTCACTATAACTTCTTGCACAACCCT
Source organism: Pedionomus torquatus (assembly GCA_013398155.1). Taxonomy (NCBI): domain Eukaryota; kingdom Metazoa; phylum Chordata; class Aves; order Charadriiformes; family Pedionomidae; genus Pedionomus; species Pedionomus torquatus. Next base: position 30,224 of record VZRU01011748.1, on the reverse strand, counting down.
CTTTCTCTGAATTCAAAGTTGTATCAGCAAAAGCAGCAGATACAAGTTGTTTTGGGAAGGCACTATCCAAGATGTAACGTAACCACTATTCATGTGGCTCCTGAATTTTTTTGCCTTGGCCATAGTTGTGAAACCTGGACATATATTGTAGAATTTTCAGTGAGAAAATGCTTTAAGTTAAAGCATTTCTTAGAAATAATAGAATTGAAGTCAAGGCATGACAGAATCCATGAAAGAGCAACGAGCAGTAATTGAAAGGAAGGGTGGGACTCATTTCAGGAACTGTTGGTGCCATTGGCTTGTGAAAGAGCTATGGTGTGATTTAGGTGTTTCCCAAACTATTCAAGTATCAGACTACAGAAAGTAGAGTAGAGAAAGAAGAGTGTATTTGTCAGTCTGTTCTGGAAGAGTATCTGGAATGGTTTTTTTTGCAACATGTAATACAGTACAGACTATTTACTCACTGTATGCAAGTTCTAATTAGGCTAGCATAATTTGGCTAATCTCACAGGAGGCATATTTTTGAGGTATCTACTACTAATAGTAGATATAGAGCTTTGTCTGCTGGTTAAGACCACTAAATATCTGATTTATAGATGATAGTTTATGGAGGTCAAATTACTCTAATGATATGACCACGTGAGAAATAAAGGGAGTGAAATAAAGAGAAAAATAAAGTACTGTATTTTGGGTTTGATTCTGACTTTTCACTTTCAAAGGTGTGAAGCCTCCTGTGCTGAATTTTAGGCTGTTTACTAGAGGATGCTGGGGCCTGTAGCCAAGCAGAGCTCCCTGCTCAGGTGCAGAGAGAGCTCAGGGCAGTGCCAGTAACCATGGTCAGACTCCAAGGACAGCGTAACTCATCTGCTTCCTTTCCCATTGAGCTTTGTTTTGTTCCTTTTTTTTTTCTGTGCTGTTGCTATGACTGAATATGGTAATATGTTTATAAATCTTTTACACCAAGCCAGCCATATGATAAAGCGTATCCTTTTAGAGTTCTGAATAGAAACTTGAGAGAAAAAAACATCTGTTTAGAAAGTTCAAAGGAGAGAGGGGCAGGCAAGGAATGGAATACTGATTGCAGCTTCGTTTCTAATCGAACCATATCAGTGAGTAGGCTGCTAACATCTCCACTACTCTAAAAGTAGAAAAATCTAATACGAATTTGGAACTAGCATTAAAAGAAAATTGACAACTAGCATTTGTGTGCTTTTGAGAAACCCTCTATGTCTATCTTGAATGTAGGCTCAGCAAATACCATTTTCTGTTCATAATTATCTTAAAATGCTCTGAATTAAGATTACAAGCTGCCTTACAAACATCATTGAACTTATTGCAGTATTTTTATGGCATAATAAAATTATATGGGAGAATGTAGCTAAGGAAGCACATAACTGAACTTCTGTGTCCTGCTTTAAGTGGTTCTGTTAAGCTGTAATGGCCAAAGAACACGGGGAACAAACTTGTTGTTTGGCAGCCTGGAGCTTCATACAAAAATGTTACAATGAGATGAGTGCAGCTGTTCGTGGCAGTGGCTTGAGAGAGGCTCTCCGGGCTTTTTGTGGTTAGATAAAGGGAGGCAGTGACTTTCAATAACCTGAAAAATGACTCTTAAAAATGTTCTGAAGTATCACCTATTGTTTTCATACACTTGGCAGAGAAGTTGATGGGTACGCTCTGTGACTCAGTTCCTGAGAGGTGTAAGACGTGGATGGTGAGCGTTTGTGTGACCACTCGATCAAGCAGAAAAGCAATAGCCTGTGCTCTTGTTTCACAAGTGCTGTACTGGGCAGCTAATGTGGGTCATGGCTATTTAAGAATCTGAAATACTTATTTGCTTAATAAAGGTTTTGTTAAATATAATATGAATAAATTCTACTACCATCTCTGCTTAGACGATAGCTTTATATTTCTTCATAGCATGTAAAGATTACCGGCAATGCTAAAAGAGTTTCTTGGGTAAAGCAGAGGTCTATACTACTGCCTAACTTGACGATTGCATCTTTCTTGTATGTATTTACACCAGTTGACTTACCCATCACTGTGGATTTAATAATGGACACTACTGAGGATGTAGCAAAACACCATTCTCTTTTTTTAAGATTGTAGTTTATTAATTAAGCAGTACTGTCAGTTGTTGTGTCAAGTTTCCATTCAAACTGAAATGTACGTATTCCATAAAATCCTGTTCAGTATCCAGAATAAACACTTGTTGCTTGTGTGGTGTAATATAAATCATCACTATTGTTTAAAAAAGGCATATATTTGAAGGATAGTCTTAATTTTCTGTACTTCTTCTATAAGACTCTTAAGGAATATTAATGCAACTTTTTCTAAATTTTGGCAAGCATTGTACTAGGTAAAATATATCCCAGATAAAAAGCATGATTAATCAAATTTCAGGTAAAAAAATGAAGTTGAAAAATATTAGATGAGTAAAAGAAGATAAGATGAAAGATATAACTGAAAAAAGTACAAACTTAAAGCATAAGTACATAACTATCACTGTTGATATTATTTCTATAGCAAGCTATACTTGGGTCTTTTTATGCAAATTTTACTGTATTGCAGGTTTTCAAATGACAGTATTAAGGTTTCCTCTTCCAAAAAATCCGCTTGATCAGCCAGTGGTCCTCATTGATATGAATTGCCAAGTTTGCCTGTTTTGTCTCTAGAGTCTAAATTACAGTCAGTACAGTGTCTGGCCATGTAAATGTCTTGGTAAAGTAAACCTCTGAAATTTAATCAAGTTTCAATAAATATTACTAGAAGTACAATTTTATCATTACCTGAGAGACATTATCCCAGAACAATTAAACACTGTTAACGTTGCCCTATTCAATTAAGTAAATCATCCCTCTGACACCACCTCTTCCTCTGGAGGGCTAGGATGAAACACCCAAGATACCCTTAATGATGCTGAGATCCAAATTAAATTGGGACTCTAAAAACATTATAATGGCCTTAGTCCCTTCGGTCCTCCTAGACGGAGTTTTAACAAAAATAAATAATCTGAAAGGCCTTGAGTATGAAGAACAGGGGTCTCTAATGCTTTATTTAAAGGCAGGAAAAGACAGTGAAATACAGGCTGCAAAGCTGTCATTGCTTGTCACTTTCTTATGAGACTCTTCCTGTTGCGTTTCATTATTGGTGTTGTCATTTCAGCTCTGCTATCTTCTATGACAGTTGTTGACTAGATCTGTGCCACAATGAGCACAGTTTTGCATAGAAATATTAATGCAGCAAAGAAGTTGTATAATGTTGGTCTGCAATATCTTATCAACCTTTTCGATTACAGCGTCTAAGATAAGGAGTTTTAATTTCACTGTACCAAATGATTTTCAGATTAGCAACATGGTTTTGGCAGATTAAGGAAGACCAATTTGAGCATGGTTTTTCTACTGAATCTGTTCTGCTCTACACAGTTTCATGCGCTATGCACCTGTACAGTTTCTGAGCCCTCTCCAGTAGTCTGTTAAACAAAGTCAGTGCTGTTCCTTGGCTGTATCTCATTTTGCAGCTCTGCATTTGGGAATAGTTTTTGTGTTGGATGGCAGAAAAGAAAGGAGCAGATTTTTTTTTTTATTTTAGTTTGGTTTTGGTTTTGTGTTGGTTTTTTTTATTTAGTTTATGAGCACTGAATCTGTGCCTAAATTTTGTGCATAATATACATTCTCCTGTTATTTATGCTGCATAAAGAGGTGTTCACCAAATGTGCCCTATAGTTGAAGGAGAAGGCAGTGAGCTTTATAATGAGCCTTCAGTATCCATGGGAGTTCATTCCACCCTTGACATTTTAGTTCTGGCCAGACAGAGATAGATGTATTTTCAGTTTGGAAACATCTCTGAGAGAAAAAGTCTGCTTTCTTTTGCCAGTACTGCCCTGGCAATACATAACAGTTACTACTCAAACTTCAAAATGACATCAGAGGCTTTGTACCATACTATCAGAACTTTATGAATCCTCATTAAAAGCAGTTATTTTTAAAAATAGCTTCTTTACCCCTGAAACTTAACAAGCATTCAGTCACATTTTTTTACAAGTAATACATTGACATAATTTAACCTAGTTTATCTTCTAAAATTGTCTGAATTGATATCTCAAAGTAATTCAGTTTAATAAATCTCATTAAGCGGAGAAGTGTGTTCTCAGGATAGGAATATTTTAAGACTAGATAAAAAATTTACTGTAGGGTTTTCCTCTCCAGTTGTATGAATCTCTTTGATTTTCTTTTCAGTTAGACAAGCCTTCTGCATTTTCAGTTTTTAATTAATTGATGTTATCTGATTGGCTTGTAGAGCTTCTATACAGTACAGGGTTTTCTTTTTTTTTTAATGGGTTGAGATGTCTTCTGTAATGTGCATTAGTATTTGAAGTGTATGGTGTATACACAAATTTGAAAGAAAAAGGAAAAAAATGGAGTATGGGGGTGACCCATCAGTAGGTACAAATAGTGGATCATTTCACTTTAGTAAGATTGATGTAGCAGTCTTTGCTGAGCTTTGTTCAGAGAGGAAAGACTGATAATAAAGTTGTTCATGTATTTTAAAAAACAACTCCCTAGCTTCTTACAGGGATGATTTGTGCCAGTACAAACTCATAAGCACTTTAAAAAATCGTGTGAGAAACTGTTTAAAATTATGTGCTATAGACAGTGTTACATTGTATGGTGATTCCTTCAAGACACTTTACCTAAGAGTTCATTTAATTTTTTTTTAAAAAGGCTTCAAAATTGAATTTCTTCTTTTGCATCCTAACAAATAGGCAATTGGTTCACACAGGAAACGTGTTTGTGGAGAGCATGCAAAACCTGAAGTAGTCTTTTACTCTAATGTATTGCTATTATGAGCCTCTTCAGAAAGAAGGATTCAGGGAGATCTGCTTGTAGAGGCACGCTGATCTTCAAATGTGTGCCTGTGAACACTCGTGAACCATGAGCAGGTTCTCCAGAAGGTACATCAACTGAAACTTTGCTTTGTTTTCCTTTTTTATATGCATGTGGGATTTTCTGTGGATTAGTACTTGCTTATAATTTCATGTCTATTTTTAAAAGTACTTATAAAAGCATATTTTATATGCATACATGTACATAAATAAGAAGATTGTAAGACATTTGCAGACATTTTCTCCAGAATAATAACTATTGTAGTTGCTCTTGAGAAGATTTTATTAGTTTTATTCATAAATGGAAAACATCACCTGTGACTCGCACTAGCAGCATAATTGCAGCAGCAGAAAGCCTTGTTCCATTACATTTTTCACTTTTCAAAACAATAATATTATTTATAATAAATTGGGAGACAATGTTTCATTTTCTTCCAGGAGGAAGATATGCAAAGAATACTGCCTGAGCAGGCGACTGTGGTTCTGTTGCCTAATGCTTTATATTGCCCTTTCAGTGAAAAGAAACGAAAAAAATTTTGCTATTTTAAAAAGAAATGTGAATAAGAGAGTGCTTTAAAGTTCTGTTGTTGTGGTCTTCAGGAGGTAGAGGCTTAAATACGTTGAATCTGCAGAGAATTTTGGCACTTGCGGCACTGCAATTTAGATGTTTTCTCCGTTTATTCAGAGCAGTGCTAATTAGTTATGTATAATAGCTTAAAATACCATTATTGCAGCAGTGCTTATGAACAACAAATGACCTGTATAATAACACACCTGCGTGATTCCAGTTTTAGTTGTCCTTATCTTTCTAATCTTGTTAATTTTTTTTTTTTTTTAAATAAAGCTGGCTTTAAAATAAACCCTTTTATCTCTTTTCTATCTTTCTGGGGCTTGCCTTCTTGCTTCTTTTTTTTCTTTCAGTTTATATAGATATACCATGGTTTGTGTTTTTTCGTGGCTCAGTTTCTCTGCAGTTCTCTGCCTCTCGGCTTATTTGTGATATTGGGTACAAATATAAGCCTTGGATATTGGTTGTGGAACAACAAAGAACAGTACACATATGTGTGTGATGTGGCAAATAGTGAAAGTTTTCTTCTATATATAAGTAACTAAGCTTTGAAAAATAAGCTTACCTTGTCAGTTATCATGGAGAGGTAAATAAAGTACTCTTCAAAATGGTGATCTTTTCCTGAAGAGCAGCCTGAAGTACAGGGGCAGGGGTTGTGAAGAAGAGAGACCTTGTGGTGGTCAGCACACTTCGAAGTTCAAATAGGTTTGATTGTTTGCTGCTGACACCTGGAAGGAGACTATTGAAGGTACTGAACTGAAAGGACAAGCAAAGCTTAGAACCCCTAATAGCTAAAGTGTGTGTGTGAAATCATTTTAAAGAGGGATCAAAGCCATGGCTGTAAGCCTTCCAGTAGTTCCCATAATAATGAAAAATGGCTCTTTAAGCTCTTTAATAGCCAAAGTTTGTTGATCACATAACATAGTGAAGTGGACCTTATCTTTTGACTAGGCCTTTATATAAAAAAAAAAAAGCCCTGGAAGTCCTCTATATAGGCAGAAGTGGTGATGTAATAAAAATACATTTTTGAGATGTCACTTTACCAGCCCAGTGTGGACAGATGGGTGGGGAAAAAAGGAAGAAGCAAGAGGGCTTCTTTGAACAAGTGACTCAGTTCACGTACAGGACAAGATGTGATTTGTTTATATGCTCAGGATGTGCTGCTGCAGCATTAACGCAAATTAAAAGATCTTATGCATGATGGAGCTATTGTTCTCTTGTTTATAAATGGAAGCTTTTCAGTAGTTGAAACAAACAAAGAATTCATGTCTTCTGTCTTATGCCTACGACGGTCGGTCTATCTGGATTTAAAGTGTTTTATCTCTGAATAGTCGTACTTCCAAAATTCCCTGCTATTGTAGTCTTAGTGTTCTTGTTAGAACATAAGTTTTCTGTAAGTGTTGCCAGCTCAAAGCAGTAAAAAGTCATGAGCTACACTTTCTGAAATCCATGTTGGGTGGATTTTAATTTTTGTAGATCTGTAAATCATGTGTTTAAAATGTCCTTAACCTTGTCTGTATTTTGGGGGAAGGAGGACTTGGTTGGTTGTTGACTATTCAGATGTGGGAATTATTTCTCTGTAACTGAGGGCAAGAAATCTAGTGGTAGTCCCTGAAAGTCTTTTGTATGATTGTACAGTTCCAGGAGATGGGGTTTCAGGAAACGCTTAGACAATATGAACAGCACTGAAATTATAAGAGTTGACTGTGAAACAGAAAGAATTGGGTGGAGGAAGCATGTGACCTGTTGCAGCCTTATCAATATGGAATAGATAACTCGTGAGGTGAAGTTAGACAATGGAGTAATATGAAGGAAAGAATGTTTCAAATCAGAAGCATATGCTGTAACTATGAGAAGTTGTTATTCATGGCAGGGATGTGGCTGGCTATTTATCAAATTCACATTCATAGAGGAGGATTTAATAATTGAAAATGCTGGCTTTTCATGGCGTATTCCACAGTATTCTGGAAAATTTTGTTCTTGCCACCTTCTTTAGGAAAAAACTTGAATGAAAGGGGAAGAAAATCCATAAAAGCAGGATGGGGAGGAAGGGAAAGCACCTATTAGAACCACTAGAAGTGAGTTGAATGGTTAGTCTAGAAGAGATACAGAATTTCTTGCATCACCCTATGCCACTCCCACACTGATTCATAGGGACTGTGTTTTGAGGGATTTCTGTCAGGTGAAAGGCACTCTCCTTCAGTGGGAGTGGGAGTGCAGGCTTCTTCTAAGTGCTTCTTGATGGAACCACCTGTGTAGCACCTGGGGCTCTCAAGTATTTCCTTACATCGCTGTGGAAACCTAAGACAGAAGAAACATACACATAAAATTACATCTATTTTGATTTAAGAAGTTAGAAGAGAGTATTTTAATGTCCCTTTCTTAATTAATGGTGCTTATCTATTTGCTGATCAGAAGCAAATTAGTTGACTGTGGGCTGCAGAGCCTACCTCTTGCTCTCTTTAGAAAATTAATATAGTAAATCTGAGTATTAGTTCATTGCTGTATTATTCTCTCTAGCCAGGCTAGTGATTTTTTTTTTAATTATTGTTATTTATTTTTTACATGACTGCTGGACAGTAAATGGAAAGTAGCTTATTAAAGCTGTTGAGGTTTGCAGTGTCTCGGCACAGAAGTTTGTATTGGAACTGGTTTGCTTGTGCGAGTTTTATGCTGTGGAACAACCTGCAACAGGACTGAGTGGTAATTGTGATATGGGAGAATTTTCAGTGGATGTTGTTGGATTTTAGAGGAGCTGGTGTTGGCAATGAAGCAGAAAACTGCCTCTTCCCCCCATTGTTCTCCCATTGTTGGTTTAAACTGAAATAGTACCATATCTAAAGACTTATTTACACACAAGCAGTGACCCAGCTAATTTGGCCTTAGTTCAGTCCTTTAATTAGAAATTAGAGAAAAGGTTTATTTCTGGGGTACTCATAGTTCAAACTGAGCATATCCATAGCATTTGAGGCAAAACAACATTGATGAGATCTTGGCTGTTTGGGTCACAGGTTATACGTGGCTATTTGACATTGACCAAATCAGACCCAATACAGTAAAGGCTGTCTTTCTAATAACATCAGAACTTACTTGTATATGCTTTCTTTGGCATTGCTTTCAACAGAATTTGTTTTCAAGAATTTTAAACTGGGATTTTTTTTCCACTTAAACCAGAATTGCAAGCACATGTTTGTATTTCTTGAGGTTCCTGTTCTTGCAGGCTCAACTCTGATGGTGATAAAGAATTAAAATGAAGGGAGAGGTGATGAAACTGACCCCGAGAAGGACTGGATTCTGTATTGGTCTTGCCTACGTTGCTTAGCAGAACAACTGAATTTTTACAGTGACCAAACAATGATGGCATAAGAGGGAAAGATTTCAGAAGGATCCAAAGCTCTATGGGCTATTCTGCCTCTGTAAGATGCCTTACTCATGAAATGGCCTTGAAGCTCCCTAATCCTTTGAATATTGAAGGGCTATCTGGGATTATCTTTGACTGCCACCTGGAATAAACCCCTAATGTGTGTATTAGTGAGACACCTTACAGCTTCGGTGTTTTTCTTCTTGATAGGTGATGGAGGAACTGTTGTTGGTAAAAGAACAACCTTCTGTGTTATTGGAGGTTGTATACTTTTTGACAAAAAGAAAATTACTCCTGATTTTTTTGTTGTTGTTATTTCTACACCACAAAAGCTTTTCTGCTGCCTTAATCCTATTGTTTATGTTTTTTATGGGATTCTTTTTCTGAGCACTAATCAGTTGCCCCTCTAAAAGTCTTGCAAGATAGACGTTCTGGTAATTATTGTGATAATAAGATTTTTGTTGAGCTTACACAGCTGTGACTGGTGATGGTAATGAGGCTGTTTAGGAAAAGAAAACCAAAAAAAGCCAATCAACTTTAACCTGAGCCTGTTTGAGTAAGTAGCTCACTTTGTGTCTTCATGGGTTGCTTCTGTTAGTGATGCAATGCAAAATATGTACTTTATGGAGCTTGATGCATATGTGCAGTCAATGGCTCTGTCCTGCAAATGCTTTTTCTCTGTGTTTCTTTCAGCCAGCTCTTAAAATATTTTTAAAGAAATCTATGAAATAAACAGCAGAATTCAGCTTGCCACCTAAACATAAGTGACTTGTCAGCGCAGAGCTATTGACACAGTCAGTGAAAGAGAGGAAGTGATTCATCTGAAAAGCTGTGAGATGAGTGCCTGAGGATGGGCTGCGTACTCTCTATGCTCTATTCACTACAGATTTCTTCCTCAGATCTTTGGGGAAGAAATAACCTTCTACTTCTGCTTTGTATTTTGCTAACAGACGACATAACGGCCAATCTACATAGGTTGCTAAGCATGATGTTCTTGACCATTTAGGAGTTCCTGTTCATATGGAACCTCTCTCCAATGGTCTTACCTGTGGCATTTGGGCACAAGGGTCCTTTTGTGCTCTGGGCTCATTGTTAGCATGGCCTGTAAATCTGACTTTTGGGTCACTTTTGCAGACGGTAGTGAGAAAACATGGATGATCACGATGTCAGTAAAATCCTTATCCTTGCTTCTGTCTCTGCATTTTGAAAGCACTACTGCGCTCTGAGTGCTTCTGTATGAATTGTTGGTTGCCTTTTGTTCAGCCCTTCAGTTGCCCTTTAAGATGGAAAGAGTAGCTGCCAATTCATGAGTGATGAAGGGTTCCTAGCAGTGCATCTGTGTTCATTGCACAGAGCAGTTATTCTGTTATCCCTTTTGAAGGTCTGGGCTTTGGTTTGGGATGGGCTGCATGAAGAGCTTGGCTCCTTTGAAAAATGGAGGGGTGAGGCAGAAGAAAGTTGCTTCATCTCTGAGAGGTATCTATCTGGTCATCTCTGGTGTGTGGCTCTGATGCAGGCAAGGAGCCTGCTGCGGTCCTAAATCACTGTTCTTAAAAGCTTGTCTTTGAGCAGCACAAACATTACAGTTGGTTCTCAGCTGGGTTGTGGCAAAGCGTATTGTGAACTGCTCCATAGAATGAAGTGGTCTCTCTGAGCCCCAGTTAATAAGACATTTTGATGATGAGACTGTTGCATGAAGGAGGCTTTGGGATAGGATTTGAAGTAGGACCTCTGCTGCCTTGAGGTATTGTTAGTGTTGAGCTACAAAGCAATCACAAATGAATTTTTGCCAAACTGTTCTACTTTGTCAAGATAGATGGGTGACAGGCCATTTGTCTTCTAGAAATGCCTTGGTCCTCCATTGTCTGCTTGCTTCTGGTTTAAACCAAAACAAATCTACAACAAAAAACAACATGAAAAGAACAAACCCAAACCCCAAAACTCTCTCCTGCAAACCCACACAAAACCATCAAACCAAAAAGAATAAAACATAAAACAGCCAACACTGCAACTCCCCCGCAAAAGCCCACTCCACCAACGAAAGGGTGTATTACATCTGGAGGATTTCAGGAGTCCCTGTTTCTTGACCCAACCTTACATCATGATTGCAAGAGGACAACTGCCATTTTGGCCAAATACAGTCAGATAGAGAAGTGTCTTGGATATAATTCTTCTGTACTCTTTGTGAGCTCTAAATCCTGTAAAACTACTCACAGTAGTGTTTTTGGAATTTAGACACAATTCTTTTCTAAACTTTGCTGAATTTAAACTGACCTTATGATTAGTTTTACTCATTTCAGAAGTAGTTTTGCCGCGTGCCAGTTGATTTCCTACAGCTCCAAAAGCAAAGCAGCTTTCAGCAGATGTATTCCCCGGACGCTATTGTTCTTTTTGTCTCTGTTGATGTTGTGACCTTGAAGTTCCAGGAAGGTGGGAGAGCATGGTGATGATAGACCCTGCTGACCACTAGAAACTCCAGTGAGGGAGAGGACGTAAGGGATCTGATTTGGGCTTGTATCCAATTATTACAATATATTTTTAGACTATTTTGTACTAAGGAAGTAAACACTCAATGCTGTGTAAAGGTTAGAGATAGACCCACCCGTTCTTGGAAGTATGTGCAGCTTGGCCTGAGTGACATCAGTGAGGGATCTGTCTTGTGTGTATATGCAATTCTGTGATTTATTACAGTATACTTTTGTGCCAAAGGTTATTTGAAAATGTCTTAGGTTGTTTCAGGAAACTGTTGTTTTATACTGAGCTTTTTCTCTTTACTGAATTGTCCAGACCAAATAAATCCATTTAAACAAATACTTGCAATATATCTTAGATACAAATCTAGTACTTAAGCTTTTCAGCTATTTGCCTTGATTGCTTTTCTTTGCTGTATGAGTTTTTTGAAAGATACAAGTATCTCATATTAAACGATTTCATATCTCATTTTTTCATGAGATTTCATAATCTCATATTAAAACGATGTATTAAACTCATATTTTAGCTACCACAACAGTATTATGAGTGTTATCACTTTAAAAAGTTATATGTAAAAGCTATTTTTTCTATTAGTTTGTGGCTTTTTTTAAAACTAAATGTGAAATTAAGTTAAATGCTAAAATGAGGTCTCATCAATTAAGTGGATTTTCTGCAAAGCACATATGATCATTAAGAGTAAATAATATACAATTTTTATATTTTCATAAAAATTTCTTGCACCTCTTTTTACTGATTAGGATTATGGTTCAATATATGTTATTTTTAACAAACTGGTAAAGAGCAGAGCTATTAGGCCAAAGCACTGATTTAATCCTTGGAATAGAGTCCAAGACTTAAAGGTCACCAATATTCTCCAGAAGAAATTGTCAGCTCCTGAGCTCTTCAGTTTCCTTTTTTCAAGTGTCCATTTTTCTTAGAGGCTGGTGAGTGTGTACTTTTATGTTATGTAGTTTGCACCCTGAGCAGTGCAACAGCAAAAGGAAAAGGAAAGAAAAAATAAAAGTAATATAAGGACAAGAATATAAAGTAGGAGTAGAGATGGTCTTGTCTCTGAAATGGTCAGATACAGATACAATTTTATGGCTGTGTTACCCCCTCTGTGTTTATAACCCGTCATGATCGACAAAGGGTGAGAATAGTTCTCCTGATCACCCTGTGTGTGATGCATACAATAAATGCAGCAGGACATCATATCTGCTTCCTGAGCCTGTAATTTAAGGGGAATACAGGAATAGTGGAGAGGATTTCCAGGAGGGTCATTGAAACTGTGGAAGGATAAGAAAACAGTCTTTACAACAATGATTAATGGTATTTTTATGTTTTCAATGAAAAGATTGAGTGGTGATGACTGACATGAATGTGCATATAGGTCTTGCTGCAAGGTGTTCATTATTATAGACAGTAATAAATACTGTAGTTGGAAATCAAACTTTTAACATAGGATGTCAGGCATTTTGAAGCAAAGAGCAGTTAAAGCATTTCACAAATGCATTTTTAAAAGATACTTTAATACGGCTTTTGCCTTGTCTCTGCAACGGTCTCGCCTGAGCAATTGTATTAGTTCTCTCTGGTCTTAAAGCTCTGAAAACCTGCTATGGCTAGTGTGTTTGTACACAGGCTCTATAGATATGATGGTGTGGCAGCTTTAATGAAATGTATGGTTTTGTCCCAGAGGCTGGCACGAGATGCTAATAGGGATGAAGTTATTCTGGTTAGGTCATTCTTGTCTCATGCCTCCCCTGTGGCTTTGACTTCATATGAGGAAATTTCTCGTGTCCTACTATAAGCTACTTTATATTGCATACTTGTTACAATTACATGCAGAAAAGGAAACTGGAAGTTGGATTTAAAATAGTAAATTTGAAATTTCATTTATCTCTCTTCTATCTCCTCAGGTGGAAAGACATGACATGAATACTCTGAGTTTACCACTTAACATTCGCCGTGGAGGCTCTGACACCAACCTGAACTTTGATGTACCAGATGGGGTCCTAGAGTTTCACAAAGTCAAACTCAGTGCAGATAGCTTGAAACAGAAAATCCTCAAGGTTACAGAACAAATCAAAGTTGAACAAACAGCTCGAGATGGGAACGTGGCTGAGTATTTGAAACTGGTAAACAGTGCGGACAAGCAACAGGCTGGGCGCATTAAGCAAGTCTTTGAGAAGAAGAACCAGAAATCTGCCCACTCCATTGCCCAGCTGCAGAAGAAATTGGAACAGTATCACAAAAAGCTCAAGGATATTGAACAAAATGGATCTTCCAAAAGTACTAAGGATACTTCCAAAGATAACTTGAAAGATATTCAGCATGGAAAGTCTCGTACCTCTGGGCATGGAACAGAGAGCAGCAAGTCAGGGGTGCCGGGTGTGTCCTTGACACCACCTGTCTTTGTTTTCAGCAAGTCTAGAGAGTTTGCAAACCTGATCCGAAACAAATTTGGTAGCGCAGACAACATTGCTCATCTCAAAAATACCTTGGATGAATTTCGTCCAGAATCAAGTTCTAGAACGTACGGAGGCAGTGCCACCATCGTCGCCAAACCAAAATATGTTAGTGATGATGAGTGCTCCAGTGGGACCTCTGGCTCAGCAGACAGCAATGGGAATACTTCCTTTGGTCCTGCTGTGGCAAATACTCTGGACAGCCAAGGAAAACTTTCCATGATTTTGGAAGAACTAAGGGAAATCAAGGAGACACAGTCCCAATTAGCTGATGACATTGAGAATTTAAAAGCACAATTTAAAAGAGACTATGGCTTTATTTCTCAAATGTTACAAGAGGAAAGATATAGGTATATATATTTTTTTTAACTGTTCCCTTGAAATGACTTTTGAGTGGGTATAGAAGCTGTTTGAAAAGTGTAAACGTGAGTGTGTGCTTGTGTGTGTGGTATTTCAGAAGCAAGTGGAAAACAAATAATTCCAATCAATATCTGGTATTAAAATATGCTACTCGTTCCAATAACTGAAAATACATGTAGAACACTAATATTTCCTATCAAATGACGTGGTAGCTCTTTGCCTTTTGTTGAAGGCTTGTCAGAAAATTCCTGCATCTGACATCTTACTGGCATATTGTATTATGTGAATACTGCAAATAGGAGATGCCATTTTTTTTGGTAACTGGTGGAAGAATTCTGATCTATTGTGACTTGAAAATGCTATCTAGTCTATTGTGTAGCGGAGCTGATGTGCAGCTGATAGATACACCCTTTAGTCCCGCGTACCTTGTGCAAATACTTCTGACGCTTTGCCGTCTCCTTGTACCCTCGTGTAACACACAGCTGTGAAATGTAATTTTAAGTGCTGTAGCACAACTTCCTCTGGCGTTTGTGTTGGCAATTAATTCCTTTATCATCCACCATGGAAAGTGAGACGTGTTCTACAGGAGGCTGGCACCTGCTGTACCTATATCCCATTTGTCATATTACTTGTGAAAGTGGTGATTCTTGGAAGTTGTTACTACGCGAATGGGCAAAAACTCAGTATGAATTGCAGGATTTAATGCTTCCCTCGTTTGTGCTTCTTGAAATACAAGGGAAGGCTGGATATCAGGTGATAACATGGGCAGGAAAGAACAGAGCAAATTGCCTACTGTGCTCAGGACTTGTTTTCAGGAGAAGGCAGACTTTTCTGACAGCTCACTGCTATTAAGATCTCATCTCCTGCCACCATTTTCACAGTTGGACAATTTTGCCTCCATCATTTTTATGCCAACTGCAGTGTTTGCCTGTTTGTGTGTTAAACCAAATAATAAACTCACACACACACACAAAATTATTTTTCTGATGATGTAGTTGAAATGGTTTACTGTGCGCAGACATGCCAGAATGGGCAGTACATGAATGGCAGGACCTTGCAGTTCTCTTGGAGAGGGGATCCAGGGAACATATTTTTTCTTTCACTATTGGCGAGCTGTTAACTGGCTCAGGCTTACTTACGAAACCGTATCTTCTTGTCTGAATGAAAAGTGAGAAATGGAAAAATGTGAGTTGGATACCCTTAGCCACTGTTTATAGTTCACATAATTTGCCAATGATGTACAAATATTTGCTTTTTAACACCCCCTGCCAGCAAGGGAGCACTCAAAAAGGCTTTCAGTTTGCTGAATAAATGCTTATGGAGAGTTTCCAAAGTCTTTACTGATTTCTCTGTGTGCTCTGTAGTGCTGGTCAGAGGAATCCAGAGCACACTGAGAAGTTACCTTTTAAAATGTGTAGTTGTTTTCATGATTTAGCATTACTTGAATAGCAAGCACTAAATTTAGACCTTTTTTCCTGATAAGATACGAAAGATTGGAAGACCAGTTAAATGACCTCACTGATCTTCATCAACATGAGACAGCAAACTTGAAACAAGAGCTGGCCAGCATAGAGGAGAAAGTGGCGTATCAAGCATATGAGCGATCACGAGATGTTCAGGTAATTTTTTTTTCTTCTTTCTCCTTCTCATAAACTTCTAACACTTTGTAAAAATCTTGTACCGTAGAATACTTGTGTCTTTCTGCAGCTTTATATACAAGAAATCGAGGGAAAGATTTAAGCCCATGTTTTATCTGTTTTAAGATGAAAACCCAGCATGTTTAAATCTATTTGCTTCAATGGATCTGGAATTTTATCTGTTGGAATTGATGGTATAGCCCAGGCAGGCGTGTGGATGAAGAATGGCCTGTTTTAGTTTCTTGCACCAGAGGAGGAAGTGATTTAGTCTCCTTATCTTGTGTAAAACGCCACTTTTGACTATGTCCTACCGCAAACCTCTTGCTCAGATGTATGACGATATGTAGACATACCACTGGCAAGGTTTATTATAAATTGAGTTTAAGGTAAAAAGTAAGAGAGCTAATTGATAAATGAACTTGTAGATCGGCCAAGCATCATTTAATAATTTTAATTTACAATGGCCCCTATAATTAAAGCTGCAGTGTGTTCACCTCAGTGATCAGTTGTAGTCATGTCTGGCTTCAGTCAGAAGTCAGTGATAATTTCTACCAGTCTGTCCTGACAGCATGCTTGAATAGTTACGTACAACATAATAAAATTTATGTAATGCGTAATATTTCTACCCAAAGTCTAAGCATTTCTGAACACAGAGAGTGCAGGCAGCAGGATGATCACCCTCTTCCCTTTCCGTGGGCGTCAGTAACGCTCTGGGAACAGAGGGGGAAGGGAATGGTGTCGAAGCTAAGCATGTCATAGGTTCCTACGTAGGTTTAAAGAAGAGAGGTCTCTCGTGCAGGACTCCTTTCTGTGAAGACATCTTGAGGATGTAAAAACTGAATGACACCCAAGTTCTCCAGCACAAGGGCTGTGAAATGTTCACTGATTGATTAGCAGACCCCTGTAGGGGCATCGGGGACTTCTAAAACTAGTTGAAAAGCTACATTGCTCCAGCCTTGTTTCTTCTCTCTCTATATATATTTGGGCCTGTTGAAACCTGTCTGTTAGGGTGTTTGGCAAATAAGCTAAAACAGAGTAAAAGCATTTCAGTTGTGGATATTTTAAGTAACAACCTACCTTCAGAGCACTTGTCCCTAAGGGGTGGGTAGATCGTTTTTAATACACTCGCTCAGCCTCTCGTGCAGAACTGCCACTATCAGACTTTTACAGCTGGACTTTCTCCAAAGCAGCATGAGATGATTGGAGAATAAAGTACGGTCAGAGTGGAAGGAGGACCAGGAAAGTTCTTTAGTGTGTAGTGGAGAGCATGTGTGAACCCTAAGGGATGTTGTGCTACCTGTTAAGAACTGTCTTGTGTATTATTGCTAATTCCTAGGATCCTGAATTCGTCAGGTACTGTCCCCATTCTTTGTGTAGACTTTGGTGCCTGAGTGGTCACATGGTAAACTAGTTCAGCTTGCCAAAACAATGGAGGAGTGAGCCAGCCAAAGAAAGCTAATAACTCTGTGTGCAGTGGTTTTGTTTGTTTGTTTTTACGTCCAGGATTGGGTTGAATCAGTTTACTGGGAGATCAGGTGAACACCACTGCCAGTGCAAGGAAAATGTTTGGAGTTTGAGAGTAGGGAAGAAAGTCTGGAAGCTGGGGCATAATTTCTCTCTTTCACATGGTGGTAATAGGTTATGTCAAGTTGATCAGGCTCATTAGTTATAGCCTTGCCTTGTGTTACATCGTGGTGCCCAAGTCCCAGCTCCAGCAAAAAGTGGCCTTTTGGCAAGTAAGTGAAGCAGTTAGAAGTTTTTCCGTGTTTCACTTTGAGAGGCCTCAAGCATAGGGCCAGTGACTTAGGAAAAAGACCATTCTAGTCCATCCTCAAGCAGAAGAGCAAGGTCTGCTTTCTGCAGAACAAAATGTGAAATGGAATGTGTCATGTGAGATAATCCTGTAACAGCATCACCAGAGACTTCTGCAGTACACACTGCCTGCCCGGGGTATGGATTAATGGGCCTTCATTAGTTCATTCACACTGAAAGGGAGGGAAGGCAACCTCTTACTGAGGACTCAATTTCAGCACTGTAGTGGCTGTGAGGAGAAAAGGCAACGTAGACTGGAGAGATGCTGTAAACCAGCTACTCCGTGTTGCAAAGTAGATGCAATGAGTATGGCAGCAAGGCTGTACTACCCCGATGTGTTCTACCGTGTATACAAAGAAACTTAACTTTGACGCTGTTTTAATGCTGTGAAGGTTGCCATGGCAACAGCTTTCCCAGTTCTTTATCTTTATTTTAGTATATGCAGGAAACGTGATCTGTCATGACCATTAGAGTTGTTATACCTTTTCTCAAGCATGAAAAATGTAAAAGCTACATTTCGGACAGCGTAGTCAGAGCTGATTATGCCTGAGCAGAGAGTGATACCCTCATGCAGATGTATCTGTGGATTTACTTTTCAGAGTTGGTGGTTCATTCAAATTTAAGGAGTCTATAATAAATTACACTTCTGTCCAGCTGATGGATGGCTCTACAGCTAAAATGGGAAAATGGGTGTATGGAAACAGAGCTGCCCTAATTCTTGTTTTCTGTCTCCAGGAAGCCTTGGAATCATGCCAGACCCGGGTTTCAAAGCTGGAGCTCCATCAGCAGGAACAGCAAGCGCAGCAATCTGAAACGGTTAATGCCAAAGTGCTCCTGGGGAAATGTATTAATGTTATCCTGGCCTTCATGACTGTCATCTTAGTGTGTGTTTCTACTATCGCAAAGTTCATTGCTCCTATGATGAAGAGCCGTTTTCATATCATCTGCACTTTTTTCGCAGTGACACTGCTGGCAATATTTTGTAAAAACTGGGATCATATCATTTGTGCCATAGAAAGGATGATTATACCAAGATGAAGCTGCTGGCCTGGCTGCTTTCCTTTTCCTTTTATTTTTTTTCCTTTTTTTTTTTTTTTTTTTTTTCCCTTTGCCTCCCTGTTTTCTAAGTGCTGTGTGTACAGATTTTTTTTATTTTCCTTCAGTTTAAATGCGCGGACTGGATAGAGAAGGCTACAAAGACTCTTGGACTTCAAGGTATAAATACCTAAATGCACACTTGTTGGCAGTCACTTGCCTGTTCAAGCCTGTAGTGTCTAATTGGCTGCCTCTGTGATGAACTGCTCGCTTATGTCAGTCTTCTGCCTTAACCCAACGGGTTTTCCACTTTACAGACCCATGGCCACGAAAGGTGGTGTGATGCTCTGAGAGGGATCCAAGCAACTGCGAGTGTCAGGTGTGCTTTTTTTTAAGGAGACCGGTGTGCAAAGAGTGTGATCGGGAGGGAGTGCACCATAGTGTGTATCGACCCTCTTAGATTAATAAGCTAATTTTCTCTCTGAATCTAATTAGAATGATAAACCAAATTATATATGTTAGTAGTTCTTGACTCTAATGGGTGTCTGTATTTGAGGTTTGTAGTTTTCAGGACCAGCAAAACTCGATTCATCTCCCGGTGACCTTTTACACAGAGGGTTTGTTGTTTATAAATTAGAGCAGTGATGACCATTGACCACAGTTAGCGGTTGTTTTATCCTGGCACTGTTCCTTATCACACTCGGGAAATACATAAATGTGGCCTAAGGCTTCCTAAACCGAACTGGATTGAAGGACAAGATCTCAGTGCCACTTTGTAAAGGACTCAAGAAGCAAGTAACCGGTGGGGAAGTTGTCATGCAGACCAAAGCACTCACTCCCTTGCCTCAAGCTCTGCCATGGGAAAAGAGTACACAGCAAGGCAACATTTAGGTTAGCCTTTGTGAGCACTGAATTGTTGGGGTACTTTAATTGAACACTGAGCAGTTAGGTGCTGGGACTCTGGGTATAGTGGATTTCTTTCTTACGTCAGATTAAGCAATGTGGAAGAAACATGAGGGAACAGCTTCTTTGGGGAGCAGGGAGTTAAACTACTATAAATATACAATCACTGCGCAGGCTCTCTTGACAAACATTCCTGAATATAATGTATTAGCATACAGTACCAGTACTAGGAAACAGGGTTGGGTTTGTTTTCTTACTGGAATTTGTTTGATTTAAGAACTGCAAAAAAATTTCCCTGAAATCTGCTTGGCTTTCAGCCATGATGTAAAACAAGATCTTTAATAAAAAAAAACAACAACCAAACAAAAACCCAAACAAAATAAACCACCACAAGCAGGATTCTTCTCTGCTCTCTGCTAAATGAAGACAGCATCTGCAGTTATTTGATGTTCAGTATTACTTACTTTGAAAATAATGTTCACAGTAGATTTTGTTTTCAGTTGCCATATTTGCTATGCTGGTTTTATGGGGCAGGGAGGGGATTACTGGACGTATTTGGTTTCAATTAAGTGCAATAGTTGGTGTAGAAATTCAGAAAACTTTATTCTGAGGAAAGGGAGGGGGCACAAGGGGGCAGGGATGCACAATGAATATAGTTACATTTTGTGGCTTCAGGGGCTGAAGGAAAGAGAAAAAATTAACTGCATAATAATGATATGACTCAGCATTTAGAAAATTCAATTAAAACACTTTAAAAGTCATTCATTCTTTATACGTCTTACGCCTTTGAACAGAGAAATCAGGAAGAATTGTGTTGGCTCTCAGGCACAGGAAATGGATCAGATCAGGCACACCCATGTTATCTTAACCCAGCCCTGCCCCATCTTCAGAGGGAAGGTGGAGTGGAAAGAAAAAGTTCTGCTGAGAGGGATATGACTTTATAAAGCCCAAACTTACCAATCAGTTTATCCCTGGTATCCCTGGCTGTGTCAGGAAGAATTACTATATGGATACATTCTTCTTTTCCTTATTTTTTTTTTCTCTTTGCATTTACTGCTGTATTCGTGGTATCCCCTGAAGAAGGAAAGGGGTATTATATATTTAACTTTTCTAATTGCTGTGTGTGCTGCTGTTTGGTTTAGGGAGACCTTTCTTCTCATGCCTCTTAACCCATTTTGGCACTGTTCGTGTGCACTGCAACTGGCCTTCACCCCACCTTTCAAGTACTTAGCCTCCTTTTACAGCCGGCTCATAAGCTGAGGGGATTGCTTCCACTGATGCAGCTCATAAACTTATCTTCACCGGAAAGTCCCTTCTACAGTTAGAAAGATTAAAAGGAAAAAAGAAGTAGTTCTTTCCTGGCCTTTACATCACAAAAAAGGGTTTCCCTTCATTTATTTTTATACCCCTTTGATGCCTTCTGAGATCCTCTTGGTCTTTTCCACTGTTTTCATACAATCTGTTCTTATCTTCATTTTTGAAAAGGTGTATAATGTCTTTTTATAGTCCATACTTTCAATTTCTGTAGCCAATGAGCGTGTTTCTATACAGAGTCTTTTCCTAAATTCTGCCACTCTTTTTTCGTAATCAGCCATATGACTTCCCTATCCCCACCTTGTTTCCAAAGACCAAAACATTATAAATCCATTACCAAAAAACCCAAGGATCCTGGTACTGATCCTCAGAAAGCTGTGATTCTTTGTGGTGTTTGCTTGCCATCTTTATTATAAACCCCACTCTTCTGCTGTTTGCACAGCCACCTTCTGATTTGGCCACTCAAGAAAACGCTGTTTGTCTAGTATTTTGTTAAATAGGTTCTGAGGGCTACCCGTGCGAGAAAGAAATACTATGTTAGTAATTTCTACGTAAGAAAAACTCTTTTGCCTGCTGCATGATTGTGTGTTTAAAGAGATAATCCTCCCAGTGCTAGTGTATGTAGTTAAAAACGTAATGTCAGGTAGTCTCTCAAGGTCAGGCAGGAAAAAGGTTAGTTTTTTAGTTTTACCAACAAAGAAGGTCGGTATGGCACAACCTGGAGACGTGAGGGCTTCTGCTCCAAGGGCATCCTATTACACACCTGGAAGATGACCTCAGTGTAAAACGAGAGCAGAACATAAAATCAATGGGCCTGTGAAAGATTGCTCACTGTCTTGGTAAAATCTGACTGGGTCCAAATGTGAAACAGAAAGGTCTGGCGTTTCCTTATTGCAGAGAACACAAAAAGCTGTAAAGGCTGCATGTTACTCATGCAAATTAAACCCTAATTGGTAAATGGGCACAGCACTTCTCCAGGTTATTTTCCCTGCTGGATTAAATCACTGGAGGATGTGAAACGCATCATGAAATTAAAAAAAAAAAAAAAAAACAAACATGAAGGGAAAAAGCCTGCTCTTGGGGGAAACTGCCATAGTTTTTTTTGCCCATAGTTAAGGCTGCAGTGCCAGGAGCTCTGCAAAGCAGAAGGCTGCCTGAAGGGGAGGGAAGTGTCCGCTCCTGCCTTCAGCTTCCTGTTTCTCACCTTGTGGTGACACTGGTGTGTGTTGCAGTCTTCCATAATTCAGGTGAGTTCACGAGGCTGGAAGAGAAGAGAAGTGGAAGAGGTGAATAGTTCTCCATGTCTAGAGCCTCAGAGGGATGATGGAAAGGTCTCGCAAGTGCCAAGAGGGCACAAAATGGGAGATGAGCCTTTCTCTTCCCGGCTGTAGTGACTCATAAGTTGCTCTTAAAACTGCGCTCTAGGCAGCCTCCCTGCAGAATGATGGGGGAATAGATAAGAACAGCAGCAGGGTGTGGTAGCCCAGGGTGGCGGCTGGGCTAGCCAGGGCTGATGCCTGTGCCACTAACTTTGGTATCAGCATCGCTGCCATCTCTTGGGCTGGAATTTTGTGAGTGTACACATCCGCCTTGCAGTTGGAGCTCTGCTTGCTGTGAAAGTACACCTAAGCCATCCCAAACAGCTGCAAGACCTCTCTTAATTAGAAGGTTGTTCAGCGTTTCAATCAATTAACCATGTGCTGTCAAGAGACTGCTTTTATGTTCTCATATGACACGCTAGAGATTCTTAGTATACTCCTTACGCTTATTCAGCGTGAGCCTCTAAAATGCTCCCACTCAACAAAAAGTTGCCAGACGGTGTCTTGTCTGCTTGGTAGTCAATTATTTCACTTCACTTGGAATAGTAGTTCTCCAGCTGAAAAGCCCTTCAGTCCATTTATTAATACCTGTTCTGTAGGCTTTTGGCAGCTTTTTTGCTCAGAGGCTGCTGGAGATATAGTTTCTCATGAAAGTTAGTGCAATTTTCCTGATCTCTCCCATTTCAGCATTCAGTCTAAATTAGGTTTCCTCTAAAACTTGTATAATGCATCTTTCCACTAGCTTCAGCTATAGAACTCTGTTATTGTTGAACATCCAGTTATTGGCAGCACAAAGTGAGGCACAGTTTAAACTCCTTCTCCTTTCTGCTTTATGTTATATACGTTTGTGCAGATTCTTGTTCTACTGTGCTCTTCTGATGTCTTGTTCTGGATTCCTAGAGAAGCACCATCCAGTCTGGTGGGTTTTTACTTTAATATCAAAATGCTGATGTTACGCAGTGCGTCTGCTGCAGGGCCATCATGCATAGATCTGATACCTGCCCTACAGGAAGGATGTTTGAAAGCCAGTGGTTTTCTTTGAACAAATCCTGACTGCTTATCTGAGAAATAGAAGTTCAATAGGTGAAGGCAATTTACTGTCAGAAAGATACATGATCCGCTGACTGGAAGCTGAAGCTAGACAAATCCAGCCTAGGCATAAGCTTTGGTTTTGTACTCATAAGGGTTAAGCTAACGATTAGCTACTGAGTAACATGAAGAAGGACTGACTCCAGTGTTTGAAGTTAAGGCTGCATGCCCCTGTTCAAGTAGGAAGCCCTTCAGGATACTAAGTCAACTACATAATCACAGGTGCTGCTTTCTGGAGTTAAAATCAAAGAATAAGAAATTATTTAGAAAAAAAAAACCACCACCCCAACCAGCAGAAGCTTGTGGTTCATTTAGGTGGTATGGAAACCAGGGCCCTTTCCACTTTGATACAGACATTTAACTTCTGGATTCAGTGGTATAATGAAGGTAAACTCAGATGAATGTAATTAAACATTTTGATTTGGATAACATAATTTAATCACTTCTGAAAGTCCACCTAGGAATAGCAATCAGGCAACTTTATTCTCTTTTTTTTAATCAAGCAAATATTTAACTGCTTTTTTCATTTACCATCATGCCAGAACATGGCCTTTAATTAATTACACTGCTGCTCTTTAAAACACGAAAGATTGTCAAAGGCTTGTGGTCAGATAAAGTTTGAAAGGCCTGATGCTGAGTTTGAAAGGTTTGATGCTGAGTAGAATCTGGCAGAAAGAATCAGACAATTTAACATTACAGGTGTGAAAGACTAAAAAAAGTTTAATTTTTAGTTAATGGAATTACCTAGTTAATGGAATTTTTCCCTGAAAAAGCAAACTGTTGTATATAAAGACTGCATGAGGACTACTCAAACTACCTTGTATGGTTGATTTGCTGTACGTTTAGCATATTAAGTTGTACTGTTGTTGGAAAGTTTTGCACAAAGCCACCTTTCCTTTTTTACCCCGGGAACTTGGGTCTGGTAGTATCAAGGTGTACCAAAAACTGTCTGGTTTTACTGACTAAAGTTAATTGTCTCAGTGTGTGATCTACCATGTTTCTCATGCCACTTTCATTTTGTGCAGCACTGTGGAAAGATATAATTAAGAAATGTAATTTTTGTATATTTTGTTGTGTAGTCATGACTGCCTCTAAGGTGCCAGGAAGATTTTTTAAAATAAAAATATTTACATTTACTTGATGATGCAGGTTGTTTCGTAAACTTACTGTCTGATCACTCAAACCCCTATCAGGTTTTTTTTTGTCAGTAACAAAGTGATAGGGACAAAGTTATTCAATTGAACAGAAGCCACAGCTTTAAAATACTGATGAAACTGAGCATTCTGCTTTGATGCAGTTTTGATCAAAACTAGTAATTTGAATTTTATTTACAGCTATAACAGGGCAAAACTGCAAACATCAAATGAGATACCATCATTGCTCTTTTCCAGAGCTTGTGTGAACACACTATGCAAACATGATGCTTTTGTGCCAAGGAGTTGGACTTGCGTTGGATTTTATTTTATTTTATTTTATTTTAAATCTGAACTAGAAACCTAGGCTGAATTTTTACAATGCTGTCAGAAATTTTGGTCATGTGCCAACAATGTAATACTGGCATGCCTGATAGTTAACATCACTGACATAAAGGAAAACATTTGCATTTATTTTTCAAAAAGCGGAGGTCTTGTCAGATGACACCAGCAGCCATTTGGAAAGATACTATTTTTATACCAAGAACAGGGTAGAAACAGGACAGCAATAGTGTGTTGCTTTGCAATCCTGCTGTACTTCCTATTTCTTCCTATTTGAGGAAATGGCATACACCAGCTCCCGTGTCACCTGTGGACTTTCCAAGGCCTTGTCACGCCGAGTTTCACGTGGGTGCCTGGAACTCGGTCTATATCAAGGCTAACTCAGTTGCCAACCAGCAGGTTCCCCCCCAACCGCTAATAACTTTTGCCTACTTCTGGCATGGGCTGAATAACCTCTGCTGACACACTGGCAAACCAGATGTAAAAAAAAGCATCTCACTCATCAGTCCTCTCAGCTGTTCATCACTGGCTTGGAAGAGCGCATAACACAGCCTGGGAACTGTTTTAGCACCCCAAAATAGAAAGACAGAGAGGAAAATAGACAACTGTGCTGTGCTGTTTACTTAGCACAGAAAGAGAAGTGTCACTCATAGCTGAGTGGTGGTCACTATTCAGTGTCAGCAATCACTGGATGAGACCGGTAACCCTTACCAGCAGCGGGCACTGAAACGACTTTGTGTCAGTGTCCCCAATACCTCTGAGAAACGAAATTGTACAAATGTGCCAGAAACCATCTGATGGCACCCAAGGCTTCACCTGTTCTTGCACTGCAGCTCATTTAGACACACCGAAAGCTGCTTTGAACTTGTTACAGAATCACAGAATCGTCAGGGTTGGAAAGGACCTCTAAGGTCACCAAGTCCAACCATACACACCCACAAAACACCCTACATCTCGGCCACTAGAGCATGCCCTGAAGTGCCACATCTACATGTTTCTTAAAGACCTATAGGGTTAGTGACTCCACCACCTCCCTGGGCAGGCTCTTCCAGTGCCTGACCACCCTCTCACTGAAGTAATTCTTCCTAATATCTACTCTGAACCTCCCCTGTTGCGACTTCAGACCATTTCCTCTGGTCCTGTCATTATTTGCTTGGGAGAAGAGGCCAACACCCACCACCCTACACCTTCCTTTCAGGCAGCTGTAGAGAGCGATGAGGTCTCCTCTCAGCCTCATCTTCTCCAAACTAAACATGCCCAGTTCCCTCACCCTCTCCTCAGATGACTTGTTCTCTAGACCCTTCACCAGCTCGGTAGCTCTCCTTTGGACACGCTCCAGCACTTCCATGTGCTTCTTGTAGTGAGGGGCCTAAAACTGAACATGGTACTAGAGGTGAGACTTCACCAGTGCCGAGTACAGAGGGATCATCACTTCTCTACTCCTGCTGGCCACACCATTCCTGATGTAAGCCAGGATGCTGTTGGCCTCCTTGACCAACTGGGCAGTTTAAACTTAGCCATAACCGCTTCCTGAATGCGCGGGTGCCATCGCTCTACTCGTGCTACTGTGGCAGAGTACAGCAACCAAACAGCAAGTTCTGCCTCCCATGGCAACTAGCACAGAGCTGATGTAATTGAAAGGAGAAATTTCCACACTGTATCCTCCTCAATTCATGTTTGGACTGTCGACTTAGGTGGCAACTCATTAGCCTCGTGAAGTTACCTAATGGATCAATGCCGTGTTGCCTTTTATGTGAAGCCTACAGGATTCAGCCAGAAGCAAAGCAGAGAGGCTGAATTCCCCTATCTTAGGATAAGCTTGAAGGTGGTGAGTACTAAGCTGCTGAAAGCAGCATCAACATGCTTTTGACAGAAAGTTTAGGAATTGAGCTTGCATTTAACACAATTGTGATCCCTTCAGTCAGTGCAAGTTTGGAAAAAACCCTTTTTAGTGTGGCTAGAATGGGGTCAGTCTAATGGAAATGGTTCAGCCTGGACTAAAGAAGGCTGAAGGGAGACCTTGTCGCTCCCCACAACTACCTGAAAGGAGGCTGTAGAGAGGTGGGGGTCAGTCTCTGCTCCAAAGTCATAGGAGATAGGACAAGAGAAAATGGCCTTAAGTTGCACCAGGGGAAGTTCAGATTGGATATCAGGAATTTTTTTCCAATTAGAGTGTTATTAAGCATTAGAATGAGCTGCTCAGGAAAGTGGTTGAGGCGCCATCCCTGGAGGTATTTAAAAGACATGCAGATAAAGTGCTGAGGGACCTGGTTTAGTGATTTTTTTTTTATCAGTTAGGTTGATGGTTGGACTAGATGATCTTAAAGGTCTGTTTCAACCTAGACAATTCTATGATTCTATGAAATGAAAGCACAGTCAGGACTGAAGCCTGTAACATATAAGAACAATATACGAAACTGAAATCTCCTTGTATCCCAATAAATTTCCTCTGTATTTTCTGCTGAATACCATTTTAATGAGTTGGTACTGGTCTGGGAAGCACCCTTTTTCCCCATAGCCATGGGGAAAATGTGGTTGAAAGGGAAGGATGCAGAGATCAATATTTATAAGCACAAGATACTCTACATAGATGCTGGACAGAAAAGTGGAGAACACAAGGCCTGTGTATTCAGCAGTCCCACACAGCACATTTGCCTGAGTAATGGCTTCATAAACTGCCTCACGCTTTATATCTACCGATGTTCTACATGATAAAAATGACATTCTGGCCATAGTGAGCTCAACGGTAAAACCCCCTCTCAGTTTAACCAGGGAAGACTCTTACCACAGTGCTATGGCACTCCAAAGCAATTTCATCTTCTGGTTTTGCAATGACAAAAGTACTATTTTTTCTCAGGCAATCTATACAACAACAATGTTTGGTTTTAACTCTCCACCACAAATAACACACTACTCAGCCACAGACATCTCTGCCGCAACTGTGTGAGACAAAGTATTTGGACACTTTCAGGCTCTGCCGACTCAGAGGCTGAATGGAGCTTGTACTCCCACCAACACTAATTCCCCACTTGGCCTCTATCCTGCTAGGTTGGATTCAGGTCAAGGTGACAGAAACTAAGTATGGATTAAACTACAGGTATGAGCAGCAGCACATGTGCATAACAGCAAAACCCTTCTCTACAAATATGCCACTGGGTTTCAGGAGCTTGAGGATTTATCTAATCTAGCAACTATATTCAGCTTGCTCAACTGAGGCGCTCAACTGAGGCAGCAAGGAAGTCTCAAAAAGCTTTCAAACTCACTGAGACATTTTCCGACTATACTTAGACAGTATCTTTCTCCAAAGAATGTATCTGCAGAATGTTGAAATATTTTCCTGGGCTTCTCTACGCATTTTACAGCTTTTTGTGGCTTGTTTTCTTTGTGTGAGGATGAACCCTGAGGATCAGCCCTGTGAAATGCTGAGCTACCCTGAACTAATACATCATTTAAAGAGACATATAAACTTTGGTTGACATACTGGCAACCAAAAACCTTGAGGTCTCTCAAGGAAATCTCTTGACTTTTACTTGAGTCCTACAGTGAATTTAAATAGCGTACCTTGAAGAGATCTTACTCTTTTTGTGAAACTACACTACTGTGGCTGCATAAATTTCTATTTCTACAAAAAAAAAAGTGTTGTGGGAGATGTTTCAAACTGCACTGCTGGCAGTATCTGAACTAATAAGTTCAATTTAAAAGAGGGAAATTGCAACTGTTAGAATAACCCAAGATATTATAAAGGCATTACTCCTGTCAGCCATCTCCTCCTCATGCCCCTGAATTCCATTTTGTCTCTTGCTTTTTCTCTCTCTTTCCTTGTACTCCACAAGATTCCCAGGTGTCCTGGTTTGCGGTAAAATGAAACAATTTTCTGTTTTACAATTTTACTTTCTTAGCTAGGCCTC
>VZRU01011744.1:0-16634 GCA_013398155.1 Pedionomus torquatus | reverse complement strand
GGGAGCCGGGCACCGCCGGGTAACCCCCTCCTCGGGAGGGAAGAGAGGAGCAGTCCCGGCTCCGTGGAAAGGAATCGGTCGGCTCTTCCCTCCTGCAAGCCGGGGGCATTGCAGCTCCTCCGCTCCCCAAAGGATGCTGGCACTCCTCCTGCCCGCCGGGGTGGCCACCGGGCTGGCACCGGGGGGGGGCTGGGGTGGTGTGGGCCAGCGGGCTGCTCGTCAGGAAGCTTTCTTGACACCAGGTCTTTGCTTACAGAGGACACTTGAGCTTTCCAGGTGTACAGCCGTTATCTTGGTTTTAGCACTCTCCAGCTGGGCCGGGTCCCCCGTCTCCAGGTCTGGTGCGTGAAGGCTCTGGCACAGCCTGCGGCAGGAATGCTCTCCGAGGGTGATTTAACAGTGTAAGAAAAACAGTCCCGTGTTCCTAACGTTTCTGTGTGCTAAAACTAAAATATAAAATACACCTCGTCCAAGCAGGCAGGGGACTGGCGTCGGCTCTGCAGGGTAGTAAAGATGCATGGTGTACACTTCCCCTGGGGCACCAGGGCGGAGAGAGATCTCGAAATGTGAATGATTACTGTGTTCAGCCGTCGTCCGCAACCCTTCCGTGCTGCGCCCTGTCCTACTCGCTGTCGCTCTTGTCCACCAGTACCGCGTCGGACTCTTCCGTGATCTCCAGCAGCGTCTGCATCTCGGGGCTCTCCCCACGCATCAGATCCGAGTTCTCTCCCTCCTCTCCACCAACCTCCACCAACTCCGTGGCTTTCACTTCCACTTCACCCTCTCTTATTTTCTTGACGTGGAAAGTGAAGGGCGGCACTTTGTAGACGGCCGTCTTGGACCTGGCATAGATGGTGTGGTCAGGGGTGAAAGACTTCCTCAGCTTGTCCCGAGAGGTCTTCATCTTCTCTCTCCTTTCGTTGGTCACAATCTTGGTGCCCAGTTTGTTCATCCTCTTCTCCAGGTT
Organism: Pedionomus torquatus; assembly: GCA_013398155.1. Taxonomy (NCBI): domain Eukaryota; kingdom Metazoa; phylum Chordata; class Aves; order Charadriiformes; family Pedionomidae; genus Pedionomus; species Pedionomus torquatus. The sequence continues at coordinate 15,667 of VZRU01011744.1, read as the reverse complement.
GTGGCGGGTCTTCTCCAAGTTGTGGCGGGTCTTCTCCAGGTTCTCCTTGGTCTTCAGCTTAGTCTTCTCCATCTTCTCCTTTGAGAATGCCTTCTTAAAGTCATCCACTCTTTTCATGCCGCTCCTTTTGATGCGCTCTGCCCGTGACTCTTCAATAATCTCTTCAATCTCCACCTCTTCATCTGAGGAGAGCTGAACGTGGTCCTCCTCCGCATGGTCCTCACCCACGGGCACCTCTTCACCCTCGCCTTCCTTCTCCAGCTTTTCACCCTCCTTCAATGACTTGCTGATGCTCAGTTTCGACGGGAGCTTCACTTCATCCTGTAGGACACAGAGCGGAGCCAGTGAGACACACACTCTCCCGCACACCCAGCCTGGGAAGCCCCCCCCAGCAGTGCTGCAGCGCTGCAGAGCAGCAGCACGGCTTGATTCAGGCTCGGATTTCTTGGATTCAGGGCTAAACACACCCAGGTGATGTCAGGCCTGGGCTCATCCTGCCTCACTGCACCCCACATATTACTGTAAGTAGGATCTGCTTTACCTGCAGAGCTTAGGACCCTGCTGTTTTTAAGCTCAGGTTCACCAGTTCCGCTCATTTGAGGCTGATTCCAAACCCACTCGTGACCCCAGCAGCGCAGGAAGAGGCCAGCACTGAAACTGGAGGCTTTTCCCTTCCTCCCGTGCCCCTGTCACAGTCCCGTCCCCTCCAGTTTCATCTTTATCCCAGGGCCTGGCCATTGCCCATCCCTGCTCCTGGCCCCACACCCTGCCATGGAGGGGCTCAGGGTGACGTGGTGCCTCTTTGCTCCCCAGCACCTGCCCAAGGCCCTTCCCGTCTCCGCCAGACCTCCATGGGGTGGTCTCCTCTTGGTAAAACCACTGGCCACCCCCAGCTCTCCAGCCTGGCCAGGCTCTGGCTGGCAGTGGCCCTGGGCACGGCGCAGTGCTGGGCTGCAGATGGCAGCACAGTCCGGAGCCGGGAGTCCAGCTTCACAGCACCCGCTGGCCTGGCCGACCCTGGGCTGCACTCAAGACTTTCCCAAGGCCTTGCAGGATCCAGATGTGGGGCTGGGACATCTCTTGGGATGCAGAAGGCTGCCCTGTTTTTCCCATTGCTCTGCTAGGGACTAAGGGAATTTGCCCAAGCCTGTATCTGAAGGCATTTCCAACTTGCCCAGCTGGGTCTGTGAGGTTACGCAGTCCCCCCTGATGGGGACAGGAGGTGAGTTCATTCAGCTTCTCCACTCTCCCGGGGTCAGCCAAGTTGCTGATCCCAGTGGCAGAGGACAAGCGTGTGCCTGGGTGAGGGGCACAGCTCTGGAGAGGGGTTGGTTTTCATCTGAGCAGCACATAGCGTGCGTCCCTGCCGCAATGAATCACCTCTCCCTTCTCGGGACAGGCTGGAAATAGCCCATCACTGTACGCAGAGTCACAGCTGTGGGGCTGCAGCCCCCGGCTCAGAAATTCATGGTTTTAATCTCCAGAGCTGGGTGGGAGCGGCACGGATCTGCTGAGGGGAGCAGTGTCTGGCAGCAGCAGCCCAAAGCAGCGTGGAACGGGCACGCAGAGAGTGGAGCTGCTGGAATAGGTTTGGGGAAAGGACTGTCGGTGCCATTCCCGGCCCCGGGGCAGAGCAAGGACGGGAGATCCCAGTCCAACACTGGCCAGAGCAAGACTCAGGGAAATCAAGGGGCAGACCCTGGTGTACCCCAGGACCGAGCGTTTGAAGCGGGTGGCAAACACCAGCAGCGACTCGCCTTGCCCCGGTTCGGGGATGCTGGGAGCGGAGCTGCCCCCGTGTCCTGGGAGGGTGAGTTTGCCGTGGTGTCTCCTGCGCAAGGCTGCACGCTCTGTCACACTCGCACAGCGCCAGTGCAGCCCCGAGCTGATGCACTATGTAGATGTCAAGAGCTGGGACGCTCACGATGGTCAAACCACCAAAACAACTGCCGAGGCCCAGTCCCAAAGAGCTGTGCCAAAACTGAAGGCTTCTCTGGCGTTGCTGCGACAGAGGATGTCCTGGTCCCCTGCACAGCACCAGGAGGGATGGAGTGTTTGCCTTGCACCCCAAACACTCGCCCGTCACACGCTGATGTGTGGCTCCAGCTGACCAAGGTCACGGCCACCACTGTGGCTCTGGCCAGAGCCCCCAGATGGAGCCAGGACAGGACATTCCCTCTGCAGGCGCTGAGCTGCTCAGCTCGGCCAGATACACTGTCCCCAGATCTTCCTCCCCTTACACCACTCAAAAAGTGATAAAAATTATTGAATAGGTGACTCCAGCACAGCTTCACCTGGAAAAACTTAGTGCTCACTGACAAGTAAGCTCCACAGCGTGCTGGGTTCTGTGAAGGTGACATGGGCTGTGGGCAAAGCACAGAGTCTCTGCCAGGGCAGGGGTTTCATGCTGGGTTTTATCCAGAGCAGAGACCTGCACTGGGCAAAGCTCTTTACCCTCCAGGTCCCAAATTCTTTGTGGAGCTTAAGGTGAGGTGGCCAACACATGTTTTCTTCATTTGATGAGCCACTCCAGGAGAAAACAATACACACGCTCTCCAGAGGGCTGGGTCAGTCCAGAACAAATCCCCTTGCTGGGAAGGCAGGGATCCTGTTCTCCACAACAACACCTGCTGGAGCAATCCCAGAGACTCCCGGGGACCCTGCCCCGCTGAACAGGGAACATCAGGAACTCCAGCCGCTTCCTTCCCTCCAGTCAACACAATGAGCCAGAACAAAGGCATTCCCCTCTTGCCTGGCACCACTGTCACTGGAAACGGGCCATATCCTGCAAACTCAGATACTTATCAACCCCTTCTGAGTCCCAGAACATATGTGTACAGAAAGAAACGCCACCTCAAAAACGCCAGCTCTTCCCCATAAATAACCTCCTTTTCCTCGTGTTACACCAGCAAATCCATCTTCTGGCTGAATTTTCTGATGAGGCTGGATGTGCTGCACCAGCAACACACCCATCCGCCCCTGGGAGCATCCTGCTGCACTTTCCTCGCAACCATGAGGATGTGGTGGCAGCAGGTCCCAGTATGCGGGGAGCTGGGGCAGCCCTGTGAGGGTGAAAGTGTGGGTCTCTAATCCCTGCCTCCTAATCCTGAGAGCAGCAGCACCCAGCTCCTTGACCCTGACTGCCCCAGACGAAGGGTCTGTGGGTCACCACCCCCCCCCATGCTGCTGCTGTCCCCCCGCGCTGTCCCTGCAGGCACTGTCCCAGCCCAGCACCGCTGACAGCCTCCAGACTCCATTTAGATTTCCCTCAGGAGGGGTCTTGAGACCGTTTCCAAGAGCTTTTCTCCAGTTGGGCTTAGGAAATCCTTTGCAGCCATCACCCAGCCCCTTCCCCACAGGGCCAGGTGACAGGGCAGCGTGCCGGCCACAGGGTTCTTGGGGCTGGCTCAGGGCCACCAGATGGTGCATCTCTCTTTCCTACGCCTGCTGTAATTCCTGCATTTTTTCCCCCTGAATCCTCTTCAGTCGGAATGTTTATCTGAGCTGCAGATAACCAGCTGGGGGACAGCTGGGGGATTTTCGACGCTGTGTGCCCTGGGTCCACTCTCCTGCCCACCTGCATCCCGGGAACATTTCTGCTGGATCAGGGGCTTGGGCTACACGGGACAGTGGAGGCGAGAGCAACCAGCAGCTCTGGCACGGTCCAAATGCCACCAAGGGTCCCCTTCTCCCCACGGGGAGGTGTTTCTCCTGAGGGGAAGGGGAGCTGCCCGTCAGGGGCAGAGCGTGCCATGGAAGACACTGAGACCTTGCTGGAACGATCAAGAACCACCCTGGGTCTAGGGGGGGCTGCTACACAAATCCCCTCTTGGGGCAAGGTACTGTGGTCTCTGCACTTGGTTTTACTCATGACTCATCCAGACGAGCCCCGTTTTTAACACCAGGCATTCCGATTATAGTTTTACTGGGAAAACACTGACCCTTGATGTGGGGAGGTCCAAGACCCCAGCTCTTGGCATCCCTGCCCGCTGGGGTGTTCAAACCCTGACTCCCAATCGGTTCTCTTCTCCCAGACAGCCTGAATCCAGCTGGCACAAAGACTGAGTAAACAAGAATTCTCAGAAGATTTTTATACCAGAAGACTTTTGCCCTGCTCCGTGCCCAAAGCAGAAGGAGCCCCTCGGGGAGCGGTTGGCTCCGGGAAGCTCCCTCCGCAGGCAGAGCCCAGCAGCCTCCAGACACCGGGGTGCCCGGAGGGANCAGTGCTCAGAGGATGCTGCCCTTCCACGGGAGGGACTCGGCTGTCATTCTCTATCAGCACCCACCAGCCACAGAGCTTGGGGAGGTCAGGGTGCCCTGCATAGCGAAGGAAAGGGCTGCGCTTTCTTCTTCAACGCCTTCTTGGAACAGGCTCTGTCCATGGAGACTGTAATTGCCATCAGACCCTCTTGCTGTGTCACCAAAAACTGCCTTTTCAAAAAACCTTGTCACTCTCCTTGAAAAGGAGTTTTCCCTGGCAGCTTCTCCCGGAGAGCCCAGTTCCAGGCTGAGCCCCCCTTCTNCCAGCTGATGGGTGCCAGGCTGCTCCCTATCCCTCCTGCTCCAAACAATTCTGAGCTGTTCAGAGCTGGGGCAGCCCAGTCTCTGCCTTGCCCACTAAATGTGCTTTTATCTGGCCTTGTTTTCCAGCCCGAGTTCCCCCGCAGTGAGTCACGCAGGACGCCCCATGGCCATGGCCACACCACCCCGTTGCTACAACACACGTAAACACTTCCCCTGAGCTATAAAAGGCCAAAGGGACACGGAGGGGAACTGCATTCCCAGCCTCCCGAGAGCTCTTCAGGCATTGCAGAATCACCAGCAAGCCCAGGATCTTTCCCAACAGGCGGGAAGGGCTCCTGGATTGCTCTTGAAGAGGCTCTTAATATCAGCGCGTAGAAAATAGAGTCCCAGAACTCCCAGCCACTCCGATCTCCAGTTTGAAGGTTTAATGGAGGATTTTTCACATGCTCATGCTAATCACATCTGTACTTCATTTCGATGGGTTATTTTTACACAACTGTAAGGGCAGGAAGAGTTGAGTTTGGCTGCCATGCACCGTAACATGCAGAACACCACCAGCTCACGTCCCAGGCTCTGCTGTGACTGAGAAGGGCTGGTCCTGGCCACTGGTGGGTGAGCCAGAGCTGCTGTACCCCCTGCCCCATAGCTGCCCCTTCTCTGCCCTCCTGCCCCATGCTAGCCCCTCCTCTGCCTACCCGGGGCAGGGCAGACAAGCTCTGGCCTTGGGGGGTGCTGATGGAAGATTAAAAGCAACTGAGCAGAAGAAGCCTGGTCAGAGAAGTCCTGCCCTCCCATGGCCACGATGGCTGCTTTGCTCTGCCAGTGCTCAGAGGATGCTGCCCTTCCACGGGAGGGACTCGGCTGTCATTCTCTATCAGCACCCACCAGCCACAGAGCTTGGGGAGGTCAGGGTGCCCTGCATAGCGAAGGAAAGGGCTGCGCTTTCTTCTTCAACGCCTTCTTGGAACAGGCTCTGTCCATGGAGACTGTAATTGCCATCAGACCCTCTTGCTGTGTCACCAAAAACTGCCTTTTCAAAAAACCTTGTCACTCTCCTTGAAAAGGAGTTTTCCCTGGCAGCTTCTCCCGGAGAGCCCAGTTCCAGGCTGAGCCCCCCTTCTCCTGGCTCTGGGGAGACCTGTCCCCAACCGATGGTGGGTGCCACCAGCCAGTGTTGCCACACACCCACGGCGGGAACGGAGGGTGTTTTCTCCAGCAGCCACACAATACGAGGAAGGCCGACAGGGCACCGTGCTGTTACCAGTGGCCCTTGTGGCATGAGATAAGCGTTAGATAAACAGCAGCTGAAGTCACCACCGCTCCAGTCTGTGCAGCTTCCAGTGAACAGCACTGCGGGCTGCCATGGAACAGAAATGGGTGCTGCCATCCCTGCCTGGGACCACTGCAGCTTTATGTCACGGTTTGTGTTCTCTACCTGCCTTTTACCTATTTAAAACAACAACTTCAAACCATTTCACACACACTAACACACTGAACCTTACAAGAAGCCTGAGGAGGTAGGCATTATCAGGTCTGTATTTCAGAGGGAGACACCGAGGCTCAGAAAACCAGGTAGGGTTTGCCCGGTCCCAGCAGATGCCAACAGAGCCAACTGCTCTGGGCCGGCAGCGCTCTGTGCAAGCCACGCAGCAATCCCTCCCTCCCTCCCGCATCGCAGAGGCAACACACAACTCGTCCTGTAATACCTGGGACAAACCCACAGCTCCTACCATCCACTCTCAGTAGGGCAGAGCAGGCAGCAAGCAGCAAGCGGGTTAGTCAGCAAGCGGGGGCATCTCTGCCAGCTGCAGGATCAGCCTGGCAGGCTGAAGGCTTGCAGCAGCCACAAGCAGGCACAGAGGCTCTGGAATCAGCAGCTTTCCGGGCTCCAGAAGAGGTTCAAAGCGATCTTCAGGGGCTCCTGCTGAGACCCTGAGCTGCTGCCTCCTCACGTGTCTTCTGCTGCCTCGGGCTGTGGCACCTTCCGTGGGCAGAGGGAACCGCTCCTGGAGACAGCTCAGAGGGCAGTGCCCGGTGAAGCCTCAAAGTGCACCCTCGGGATCTTCTTGGGCTAAGACGAGGAAAACCGCGTTTCAATGGCCAGCAGAAAGGAAGCAGAATGGAAGAACTTACCTGTCCCTATGGGAATCTGCTCAGGAACGTTGTCACCAAAGTAATCTGGGTTAGCATGAGAACAGCGGAGAGAAAAGGCACAGGGGCATGATTTAGTAATGGAAGAAGCCAGGTAGTAAAACTGGACAGAAAACACAGTCAGCAAAGAAGGAAGAGTGTCCTTCTCTAATTTATGGCAGGTTCTAGGAGATGCAGAATCCCTCCTGTAAGCTTGGGCAGGTTCACACTGAACGCTGCCACGGGGCCAGGTTGTACTCTCATTGCACGGCACCGAGCTACTGTCATCAGCTCTTCTGGAGAGATCTCCCATTTCTGTGGTGTAGCCAAAAGTGGAGTTTGCTTGTATGTGTAAGATTATGAAAAGCTACTGATCTAAAACCCCTATATGTATGAATTCAAATTCACAAGCTGGAGAGAAGGGAACAGATGGGTTCATCCGCAGTTTGTCAGTCCTGCCCGTACCCTAAACCCACACTCGACAACACCCAGCAGCCTGCAGACGGCTGTACCGGTGACACTGCAAACACACTCACGCAAAATCAACCCCACTCTCTGCTAAACACGCTCTGAGCACAGGGGGTGGCTACTCAGCACCCCCACATACAGAATTAAGCCCTCCGTATGCAACAGGCATGGCCTCAACTCTTACATTCCAAAGGCTGGACAGATTTTATCTCCAACAGAGCGTAGAGGTCGATAAAAAGAGAGGCCTCGAGTCTTTAGAGAAAAACCTACTGAATCCTGCAGTAGGAAGTGACCCAAGGACACTGCTGATACAAAGGAAAATATCTAAAAGACGAGGGGGAAAAGCCAAATAGGCTGGGATTAGGTAAATGTTAAAGGGATAAGCTGTTCCTTCTCAAGCAGTACCTCCCTGACCAGCAGAAGCCCTTCTCCCCTCTGTCATTTTGTGTCTTGTGCAATCTTCCTGGCACTTTTTTTCTATCAGGTGTGTCTGGTTACTCCGTGTCCTGGAAGCTGTGTCCAAAAGGGCTGCATCTCCCTCATCAGCAGTGCGGTACAGGCACTGGAGCCAGTCCAAACCCTACAGTGAAAAGCAAGGGAGGAGCAGCCCAGGGAAAGGGGAGGCTGCATTTGGAAAGTGCTTTTGCCTCTCAGTGAGTCAGACGAAAGGCAGGGCTGGAGGAAACAGAGAAGTAAATAGATGGCAGAGTGGAATAGCTTTTTTTTCCTTTCCCCTTCTGACAGCAGAAAAGCTTTGCTCCGACTATGGGTGTTTGTACAACTGGCTTCACTCTCAGAGCAGCTCCTCCCGGATAAACCTGTCTCAACTGATTAATAAGCCCGGAGCTAATTCTGAACAGCAAGCAGTAAAGGTGGAGTTCGCATGACAGAAGATATGCAGATAGATCTGTGCTGATACTGACATTTGCATCCTCACATAAAGCTATAGACTAAACATCCTGAGAATTTTTATTCTAAATATTTGATTTGCCCTCACTGACACTGAGCATCTTTGTTTCTGGTCTTTGTCTTATCTCGCAGCTGGACACAGCGGACCCACAATTCTTCGGGTGCTTTGTAAGTTGAAGATCTTGCAGAATCGAGAGGATGACATTATCCCAAGCAGGATAAAAGAGGGCCAAGCGTGTTGCCAAAAAGCTTATGAGTCACTGCCCTGCTTTACACGGAGGCTGTGCAATTCTCTGCCTCTTGCTCGGGCAGGGCCAGCCCGTCCCCGCTCCGGGCAGTGGGGCAGGAGCAGCTTCAGTGAAGACGCTGGAATAGCCCCAGGTCTCGCCCAGTCTGTGCCTGAGTCAGGCAGGACATTCCTCGGAGCCCTCGGTGCTGGGCTGAGCGTGGCTCACACCCCCGCGGGCACACACCGCCTGTCAGGGCTGGGACTGGGACGGTGACAGCGTCGTGAGTCACCCAGCTCAGTGCCAGCCCCGGGAGAGTGCTGAAGGACGCAGAGGGACACATGGCAACCGCAGAGCCCTCCCATTTCCATGAACTGGGGGGCAATGGGGATTGTACACAGGAGAACCACCTCTCCCCCGACACTCACACCCGCCCGGAGCTCTGCAGGGCTGTGACATTGAGTGGTTTTTACCATCCACTGGCCAAATTCCTGGTTGGGGAACCGGAGCTTAATGGGACAGTGTCTGAGCTCTGACTGGCTTCTGGAGTTCTTTGGTTTCTAATCCCAGACCTGCAAACTTGGGTACATGCAGCCTTAGAGAGTGTTTCCTGCTGTGTGTCCATGATGGGTTGATTTATTTTTGCAGAGTGCTTGTATCTAGCTTAAGAATGGGAAAATGAGGCACAAGCTCACTGGAAACCAGCGTACCTGAGCCACCCAGCCCAGTGAGCACGGGGAATTCTGCACATCATTGCACCCCCATGAGCAGTGACCCCACCAGGTGCATCACCTGGACATGAGGGATGCTCAGATCCGCTGCTGACGGGCGCAGGAGAGGCCCGAGAGAGGAGTATGTGATCAGAAGGAATATTACCTGTGGGTTTACTTCCATGAGCCATTAACGATGTGATCTAACTCTATCCCAACTGGCTGAGCAGCCTCTGGCCCTTTGCTCCGAGACAATTCCCTGCTGCACAGTTCCACATGTAATTCTAATGCTGAAGGGATTTCAGCAAAGCCAACAGCCCTGGCACTAACTGCTTATAAATAATACCTGAGCCATGAAATATTAATGCAGTTGATTCCAGGCGGCAAAAGAAAAATCCATGTTCCAGAGCTGGCTTTTGGTGGAAAGACTGATAATCTGCACTATGAAAATCCCTGAAAGTGAGAGTTAATAACATCCTAAAACATTTATAATAATTCACAGCTTCCTGCAAATTATTATCTAGAGACTCATAACTCAGTAATGTGCAGAGGATATCAAGGATTCTTCGCACACGGGGATGTTACCACGGTGCCCTTACGATGGACGGAGAATTCAGCACTGTGGCCCGAAGGAATTGGGTTGAATGATATTTCTCTCTTTCTCCTGGAACTGCATTTTTTCACCTCTAATTTCGCTACCTCTGTGACCAAAAGCATGACAACAGAAGGGAAGATACAACAGCTCGCTGGGCTGGGACCCCTCTGCTCCAGCAAAAAAGACCAAGGATCAAAGACAAACAGGATCAACTCTTAATTAATGGTATCGACGTGTATGATTCAGATTTCTTCTGTTTCTTAATAAAGGCTTCGTGATGAATTCTCTTTGGTACTTCTCTTAAGAACAGAATAAAACAAAGCAAAAGCGAATCCAGCACCAGAGGAATATTCTGTCCCCACTGACCACACCAGAGCTTTCTGGGACTCGGCAGGTCGCTGATGCACAAACCCACCAGCCAGAAGCTCCCAGTAACTCTCTGCTGAACCTGTGGATGCAACGGAGCTGCTTTTGAGCGGATTCACAGTAAATGAAACTAGCCTGCTATTTTTAAGTACAATCAGAAAAGAAAGACAAGAACAGGGGCTGCTACAATGCAAAATCTCTGCTGTGACCCCCTGGGAAGGCAGACGCTGCGGGGAGCGCTGCTCCGGTGCCGAGAGGGGCTCAAGCACAGGGCTCTTTGGAGCACAGGGAGCCAACCGCTCCGGCAGGAACAGCCCAAGGACGTGCCCCGTGCCCAGGCCTATCCCCAGCATCCTCATTCACGTTTTATTTGAAATTTCTAATTATTTTTTTAACGCTTGTCACGGGGCAAGCTCCACCGAATCCAAGGTATGTAATGCACGTGGGCAGCTCTCCGGGCCCACAGATTGTGCTGACTCTCATGAACCCTCTGCTGTCATTAGGCTCATTTGGTTTTTCTTTCAGAATGATTAATTTGAAACAAAACCATAGCTCAGGGCAGCTGACATGCTGTTTGGGAGGTGAAGAGAGGGTGCGGCGGCTGCGGTATGTAAGCCCTGTGCTCCCTGCCCCACGCCTCTCAGCAGACCCCCAAGCTCATGTTCTTTTCCATGCTCCGTTTTGAGGGCACAGACCTAAAAATGAGGCACTTCAGGTCCAGACTCAGAATCTGTTGCATTAGTCCGTGGGTTTGAAATTCATCCCTCCTCCCCATGATCGACAATCTTGTCGCCCTCGTCCGTATAAGGCCCACTCAAGGCACAAAAGCTGAGCTGTGCTATTTTTATTTCCTCTTCCAGCCCTACCTACCCCACACATTGTACGGCTGAGATTCCTTTTCTCCCAGCTCTCGGAACTGCCTGACCTTTCCCAGAGAAACCCCACTTCTCCCGAGGCTGGGATCAGCTGCCGAAGAGCAGAGGAGCTCACGGGAGCCCCTGGATTTGAGTGTGGGGCTGACAAAGGGCGCTCTCTCCAGCACAGCAGGACCAGCCGTCCCTCCCGCTCACCCCACAGCAGCCTCAGAATAAACAGCAATTCCGCACTCCATACACGCGCTGTGAGCATTCGGGTGTCTGGCTGGAAGCAAACCAGGCCTTTGACATTTGCACAAATAAGTTTAATTGCTGAAAACTGGTCGGAGGAAAAAAATGCCATGCTTACATCACACTGACACGTGCCGTTCTACACCCAAGTGTGGCAGGCTGGCTGCTCCTAGAGCAGTGCCTGTCTGCATGGGACTTCCATCGTCAACTGTAGTTACCAGCCCCAGCTTCTCGTATCCTAAACCCAGGAGATGTGGGACGAACTCACTCTCATTTGTTTTTATTAACAGCCTCTCTAACTAGATTTGTTAGTGTCCTAATTTCTCTGAAAGGCAGGAGTCCAGGAGGGGTGGCACAATGAGGCCCTGAGGAGCTCCGTTCCCAGGGGCCGCTCGTGGCTGCACGTACTCACTTGACAGCAGAGTTTTTAGTAGGGATAGTCCCATTGATGGTGAGGGTGTGCACCTTTGGTTTTGGTTAAGCTCATCCTCAAAATGAGAAGAGGTGGCAATTTGGAGGAAGGTTGCTTTTCCAAATTTGGTTCTCAAGAACTGGTCTAATTCCCTACGTTAAGTCGATACAAAACCTCTCACCTCAGCAGAAATCCCACCAGCTCCTGGCAAAATCAGGTGCAGTTGTATTTGAGAGAGTGAGCAAGTGGGAAAGTGCCCAGAGGTCTGTAGGCGACTGGAACAGCCCGTAAACATTCTGCTCAATGCCCCACCCTCGGCTGCCCCCGCTGGAAGTGACTTCAGTTCTGCCCTTTCTCCCCCAGATTTTTAAAACCCCATGGGCAGATGTGCTTCAGGTTCACCTCCACAGCCTGAGCTTTCCCTGAAAATACACCTCATTTTTACTTCTTCCTCATCCAACAGCCAGCAAAATACACCTCCTACGGGCAGTTTGACCTCTTCTCCCTGCTCTCCTGAAATAGTCCCTTCATAACTGCCGGAGACTCAGGATTCAGCACTGAGAGAACGATCAAACACCTACAACCAGCAAAGAACTGATTTATCTTTACCTCTCTCTATCCCTTCACACCACAGAATCAGGTCATGTTAAACCCCCATCGAGCATGACAAGTGTTTCATTCAACTCTTCTGCTTGAAAACAGCCACCTCTGGGTTTATGGTAATATTTTATGTCTCTTAAGATGAGTTTACTTCTTGTCCTCTAAAAGAAAAGACTAATAAAACCGTGCATTTTTAGCCCCAGCAATTCAAAATGCAATTGCACGGGAAAGTTAATGAGGCTGTCCAAAGGGAGACTTTTCTGAGTTAGAAAGTTGTAAAGAAGCTGCTCCCTATCAGAGAATTAATTAAATTATAAAGGAAGTATCTAACACAACCTTCCATAGGTGGTGGCGAAACACTGAATTAGAATGGAATTATTTTGTAATTATTTTTTTAAATGCCAGCCTCAGTTAGGAAAACACAGTGAACTTTCCTCACTTAAACTCCCGGGGTGGGGTCCCTCATGAAGTTTCGGGTTTATAGACTCTTGAAAGATTTTTTTTTTTTTTTTTAAATTCTTTGGTTTTAATNTTTTTTAAATTTCATGGTTATTAATACCAAAACACGGCAGGATGTTAGTAAACAGGGAATCCAGTGGGAATGAACAAGGCTTCTTGCAACAAACACCACCATTCAGTGTCAGTAAAGCAGCTGAACGTCAGCCTTGGTTTCATAAATGCCATTATGATGCCCGCACAGAAACACCGCTCCTTTCTGTGTAGAGTTTTACTCTTAAATGCGTTAGCATTATCTCTTGCATCTTATCTTGTTTAAGCACCAACCTAAGAGATAACCATGAGTCTCTGCTCCAAGAGGGACCTTCGTTTGCCGTGGCAGAGTCAGTCACAGGCTGGAGAATTTCTCATTTGTGCCCTGTGGCCTCCCAGTCAAATCACCCTAAATTCTATGCTGGGGAAATGTTTTTAATTAAAAATAATTCTTTTTTTTTTTTTTTCCCTTCACGATTGACAAAACCCCTGCTGTAACCTTGTGTCCACTGATTCATCCAGGGGCTGCTCCGTCCCGACCACAGTGTCACCCCTGATTTCCCTTAGAAGCACCACTGCCTTTTTATATTCCAGGGGAATCTCTGCTCAATATTCCTAAGCAACAGCAAACCAAAATGAAGAGCTCACAAAATGACAACCTGCCAATGTTTAGGATGTCTCCAAAGGACCTAGAAACTTGCCAACTATATCCATAACCCAAGGGAAAATTACGCTTAAACAGCGAGCGCTTCTCAGCTCGCAATGTCTGGTCCTCCTGCAGTACGTGCAGAATTGTTTTCTATTTCCACGGATAGATCTATCCTCTGCCCAAAAGCCTGATACAAACGGCCTGTAATATATATATATATATATATATTTATAACTGGTCAGGTTCCTGTCTGATCTGAATAGGCTCGAATATTTCAGCCTTTCAGGCACGATAAAACTACAAATGCTTAAGCTCTGAATCAGAGTCACACAGGCCCCCGCAGCTGGGAGATTCCTGAGCCTATTATGAACAGCTCTCCCTTCAAACGCTGCAGTAAGAAGGAGCTTCCCTTATTTTTCTGGGCTTTTTTCTCTCTCTTCCTGAGATCAACACTGGATGATTCTCTATTTGTCCCTGGCGCTGTCTATTATTAACCCAGAAACTTCCAACTGAATCGTTAACTATTTCATTCACTCTTCTCCCGTGGCCCAATGTCGGAGTTCTCTTTGCTAAGGAAGACCAGCACAGGAAAACTCACAGAAACATATTCCCCTCTTTCTTCTCATTTCAAAGCAAAGGAAAAACCCAACGATTGGCGCAGGGGTTGAACATCAAGCAAACCAAAGCCGTTACTGAAACCAGACAACTACAACGTTCTGTATTCGCAGGCTGCAGAAAGAAAAAGCCGTGCAAATCTGTGCAAGCACAAGGACAAAGGCAGAGGCAGCACTAACGAGCTCGAGAGCCGCTGTGTATTCTGTCTCTGCCCTAGTCGGGGAGATGAACCCCAACGCCGAGGTTACTGACTCTTGCATGTCACAAATCTGAAATATTATCACCCTCCACGTAGCAATACACATGTTGCCTCTCAGTAGAAAAGACGTTGGCAGACGGATTTACAATACTCCCTTCCAGAACCCACTGCATTCCTGCTCTTTTTTTAGCTAAGCAGTAAAATGAGGTTATCTTGATACTTCTGCTCCATTGCCACGAGTGCTTGGGGCCATTCTCAGTATTTCTGTTAAAATTCCACAGCAACTCTATCAAACTTTGCCTTAGATCCCACAAAGAATGTTAAAACAGGAATGACAGCGCTGCTCGGGACCCGCCCCAACGTGGACCACCGGACAGTTGGGAGAGTTTGGGAGAGCAAGGGACCACCTGTGCAGTGTGACAGAGCCCTCAGCAAACAAAAAACCCACTGACAGGACACAGAGAAGTTGTGAAATAGCTCCTTACCTGGTAGATCATGACTTTGAAGTTCCTGCGCTTCAGGAGCTCCGCTTCGTTGGCCTCCAGCTTCTTTATCTGCCCAGCTTGCTTCTCCAGGTTCTGCCGAACGGTCTTCACGTTGACGCTCACCTTGCGCACTTTTTCCAGCATCTTGTTGACGGTGTTGCTGGTGGTGGTGTGTGCCTTCGTCAGCTTGGTCAGCTCACCCTGGATGCTGGTCACTGCGCTGTCCATCTCCTGCTGTCTCTCCTCCAGCTGGGTCTGGGTCAGCTGGATCTGATCCACCGCCCCAATGATCTTGTCCAGAAGGGTCAGCACCATCACACCGTTGATCTGGTCCGATTTGATGGGTTCTTCGGCCGCTGGCTCCTCAGAGGTCTCAGAGGCGGTTGGTGGTTCGATAATTTGCAAAGTCGTATCCTCCATATCGGCTGGGAGTCCTGGCCGGAGCCCGGGGAAGCTGTCACTGCAGGGAGAGAGAGGAGGGAAAACTAAACCCGAGCCTCAGTTAAACTCTGCGCTGGGAGAGACGCCAGGAATGGAGAGCACAGTGTGGGGAGGTCTGTGCTGAAATTCAAATGGCAGAGCTCCGCGGGGCCGGCCAGTGAAACTGCCCTGCAAAATTTTCCAGGCTCGCAGGGCATTGGCTGACTCCACCTCAGTGACAGAAAAGGAGCCCGCTGCCAAATGCCTGACGACCCACCCTTGCTGGAATGATTAAAATAGTTGGAGGGGAGGCGATGGCTTTGCGTGCAAACACAGGCACAGCTCGGTGAGGAATGCAAAGCTCTGAAACTACAACCGCCTCTTCTTTACCATAACTCTAATGGTGCTATAAGTAATGAGAGGAAAAGACAAAAAAACCTTGAGTGAAAAGCTCGGGAAGCTGCTGGAAAGAAAGCAGCCCCATCTGGGCACAGCTGTATACATGAAAGGAAGGCTGGTTTAAACAACTGCACATGTTAAAGGGCAGTTGGAAAATTCAGATCTTTTTCCAATATTTCACGTTTGTTTTTTTTTTCTTCCAGGACTACAAGAGCCTGATTTCAATACTTTAAAGAAAGGCGACAGTTGGAGTTGAGTAGTTACGGGACGTAACTTCAAGGATCATAAAACTGCGCACTCTCGTGTGTGTGAATGTACACAACAGGCACACACACACATACTGTGACAGGCACCACGTCTCTAC
>VZRU01011737.1:485221-518885 GCA_013398155.1 Pedionomus torquatus | reverse complement strand
CGTGGAGATCCCCAGCCTGGACGGGCAGGCGAGCGCCGGGCCCCCAGCTCACGACCCCGTCTCCGAGATCATCAGCTTCGCCGAGACAGGTGGGCGCCGCCCGGCCCCGCGTCCCCGCCGCCCGCTCTCCCCTGCCCGGGCTGGCCTCGGCCCCCTGCCCTGCCGCTTTCCCTGCCTTGCCCTGCCGCTACCCCTCTCAGTCCCCCGGCTCGACCCCTGTCAGTCCTCCCACTCGCCCTGCCTGCCCTCCTGCCCATCCTCTCTGCTTCCCTGCCTAACCCCTGGCAGTTACCCTGACCGCCCTTCCCTGACTCCTGTGTCCCTGCCTGCTGCCGGGATCACCCGCCTGTCCTCTGTTTCATCCGCTCTCCCCTCTGCCCTGCACTGTCTCGCCCTTGCCCTGCCCGCTCCTTCCCGTCCTCTATGCCTGTGTCCCTGTGCCCGGGCTTCTTCCCCGGGTTGCGCCCTGCAGCTCCCCTCACTGCCTCTCTCCATGCCACCGGTGGCCTCAATGACCCCGGCTTCCTGCCTGTGGACCTTCCAGCTGCCCTGTGCATCCCAACTGTCTCTTCTCTGCCCGTCCCGCTCCATCTCTTGCATCCTTTACCTCATCTGCCTGCCCTGCACATTCATCTGGTTCATCTGGTTCACTGCATGCATCTGTCTGTTGAGGCTTGCATTTGCCCATCCTCCCTTTCCGTTCATTTCCCATTCGTTTAGCTTTCATTCATAGTGTTGGCCTTGTCTGTTTGTCCACTGCGTGCAGCCTCCTCGCAAGTGTGCCTGTCTCCTCTCTGTCCGTCTGTCCGTTTACTAACTGTGCCATCCATTCCCACGGTACCAGCCATCTCAGTCCTGTCCAGCCATTGCAGTTATGTGCCACTGAATCCCTTCACCGTAGCTTTCCAGCAGCTTATCCAGGCAACCGCTGTGCTTGTGAACTTTGCACATCTGGCCATAACACCATCGCTCTGCGAATTAGCTCTATCCTGTCTATCTGCACATCTCTCCTTTCCTTCATCACTCCATTGCTCAGTTCATTTTTTTTTCTCGCTCTATCTTCCTGTGGCATCTAGATATCATTTGTCCACAAAATAAATCTCTTTCTATCCTATATGCTGCCCACTCATCTCCTTTATCTACCCTCCCACTTACCAAAGGCATATACATTTACAGTATCTATGGGATCTGTTGCATTATACATATGCTTGTTATATTCACATACAAAATTTATGGGCACACACAATCTCACACAACACAAGTGATGTGGATCGGTGCAGCAACACCGTACTGTTCTTTTTCTGTCACTGTCGCCACAGTTTATAAAGAAGTTGTGTATTTATTAACAGGCAAAAGGCTTTCTTCGGGTACATATTTGGGTTTATTATTTTTTAACAGGCTGTTCTTGGGAGATCTGGGGTGGGCTTGTACTTCCATTTAGTATTCAATCAATCGCTGGCTTTTGTAACACTTCCAAAATTGACTTTATGTAAAACATAGGCAAAGACAGTGAAAATTTTTGTCCCTGAAATATTACAAGGTACCGAGTGGGCCCTGGAGGCACATTTGAAAGGCATCTAGGGTAACGAATGAAGACACAGACTATGCAAAAAATCCCATTCAGAGATTCACAAAAATAATGAAGATTCTTAGGAAAAGAGAAGAAAGAAAAAAAAATATCTACATTTGGCACTGTTCAGAAAAAAGCGAAACAGATAAGGGCAGATGAAAAAACGCCTTTCCAGCAATAATTTTAAAATAGCAATTGGGAGGCTTGGATTTGAGGACCAGAATTACAATCTCAGCTGTAAAGGCCAGCCTGCACATTTATCACTTACGCCAAATTCAGTTAGGACCTGTAGTACCAAATTGCAGCAGGGCCACTGGTATTTCTGAAACATTTGATGCAGCAAGCTCTTTTGTTTACAAATAAGGGGTTATGTCAGACATTTGGTGACATTTAGTTTTCCGTGATAATTTCACTCCTTTAATTCTGGTGTTATTGAAAAGCGTATTGAGAACAGCCAGTAACGGCGTTACAGCGAGAGCAACCGCTTCATTGCCTCGCTGTGTATTTATCGTTTCAGGGTGAAAAGGCAGAGATCAAAACGATTAATAATAGCAGATATTATTAATACCAGACTAAGTAGGGGTTAGCTTGATGTGCTGGTCAAGCAGACGCGTTACTGAAATATTTTCCCTTCCGTCTCATGGATCCTCTCCGTTAAATGGCGATGAGAATATGTGAAAATCGAAACAGAATCCCTGGTTTGGCTTTCGTGTTTCAGTGGTTATTGAAAGGGCTCTCCCCGTGAGAATTGGCGGGTAGCTGAAAGTTAAAACTATTCTTAAGCCGATGAGATAGCAGAGTCCGAGTGCTGGTCTTTTCAGGGTGCTGCCGTAGCGTCTTTAAAGCTGGCTGGCTGGAAAACTCCCATATTTTGGAGAGCTCTCACTGGTGTCTGTGGATCTGACACATCTGACTGCAGCCCGGTGATGAACGTTGCTGTGGGAAGTCCCTTTTCAATGCATTTTGGTTGCAAGTTGGGGATATGTGATGCAGTGTGTGCCTTCTAGCCGGCTCAGCCCCGCCGCCGTTCCCTCGATCCGCTGTGCTCTAGCGTTGTCCATCAATCCAGAATGGCACACAAGCTAACGTTTCCTTTTTGACTTAATCTTGCTGATCTCTCCTTATCTTGCAGACGATCTGGCCTCATCTAGAGTCCGCCTCTATTTCTTCATCTCGAATGAAGGGAACCAGAACTTGTTTGTCGTTCAAGCCAGCCTGTGGCTTTACTTGAAGCTGCTTCCATATGTCTTAGAGAAAGGCAGCAGGCGAAAAGTAAGAGTCAAAGTCTATTTCCAAGACCCGGACACTAGCAACAAGTGGAATGTGGTTGAAAAGAAAGTTGATCTCAAAAGAAGTGGTTGGCACACTTTTCCCATGACAGAGGCGATCCAGGCTCTGTTTGAGAGAGGAGAAAGGAGACTGAACTTGGATGTTCAATGTGAGGGCTGTGAAGAGTATTCAGTGCTGCCAATTTATGTGGACCCCGGGGAGGAATCCCACCGGCCTTTTTTAGTGGTGCAAGCCCGCCTCGCCGATAACAAACACAGGATCCGGAAAAGAGGCCTGGAGTGCGATGGCAGGACCAATCTATGTTGCAGGCAACAGTTTTACATTGACTTTAGACTCATTGGGTGGAATGACTGGATCATAGCACCATCAGGTTACTATGGGAATTACTGTGAAGGGAGCTGCCCGGCCTACTTGGCCGGCGTCCCGGGGTCGGCTTCCTCCTTTCACACCGCCGTCGTGAATCAGTACCGAATGCGGGGGCTGAACCCGGGCACCGTGAACTCCTGTTGCATTCCAACCAAACTTAGCACAATGTCAATGCTGTACTTTGATGATGAATACAACATTGTGAAAAGGGACGTTCCCAATATGATTGTGGAAGAATGTGGTTGTGCTTGATTTAAGGTGTGTTTTTTGGGGGGGAGAGAGAGAGAGAGAGAGGGCAAGAGAGAGAGAGAGAAACATTCCCGTACAAGATGGTGTTGGAGGAAGTTTCACTGTGTATCCAGGCATCAGTGTTGGAAAGTCACTGTGGAAAAGTTTGACNAAAGAATCATTTCACTTTGGTGTCAGGACAGTGGCAGTTTGTGGATCTTGGACACTTATATATTCTACCACTTATAAGTTAATGCTATGAAATATATTGAAGACACACACACGCGTGCACGCACACACACACGAAACGTGGGCACGCACACAGACACACATTCATACACACACACAGAGACACAGACACACACACACACACATGAGGCAGCTCGGAAAAGGGACACGAGCACAGAAAGTCAGTGACCAGTGACGATGGACCTAAATGCCTGCCAGTACGAGTGAACGGCTGAGCAGCTGTTTCCCCGCCTGCCGGTGAAGTCACACCGCAATGAGCTCCCTTTGCTCAGGCAAAAGCACAGACTGCGAGAACACAACGTATTCTTGCACGCAGGTGTCGAAATGACCAAACTTAGAAAATTAAAAAGGAAAGATTAAAAAAAAAAAAAAAAAAAAAAAAGAAAAAAATTTGACCGTCACCTCTTAGGTCTAACGGGAAGCTGCAGGACACCTGCCTTCGGAGGTGATCACTTCCTCTTAATTTAAATTTATCTAAATGTAAACATCACAGAGACCCACCTCTTCCTACAGCACTTCCAGTAAGGAACCGCGTTGTACCATCAGAGAGAGAGAAAAGGGGACAGAGGCGTAAGCAACTGCTGTATTTCTAACATCCGACCGTTGCAAAGTCACAAGCTGGGCTGGCGTGATCCGATGCTTTAACTGCCCACTAGCAACCCGGCTGTACCCGCCGTGTCTTGGAAAAGGGGATTCGATACTGTATCTGGACTGTGTTGACCGTTGGCATCTCTCGCTGTTCGGAGAGCGAAAAGTCCAAGTTGCAATCTGTGTTCTTCAACGGGGGACTCGGCAAGGACACGTCACGTGGGGGGACAAGCAAACAGGCAACCGCCGCCATGACTAAACCAATGAACCCTAAAGAGGAGTGACAGTAACAGAGTGGAGACGTTCTGAAAAATGCAGTGCTTTTAATACCAGGCGAGGAACATTTTATCAAGTCTTGGAAAGGAGGAGAGAGGAGTGTGCTTTCTATTTCCTTACCAGGAGGTGTCGAGGATGGCCATAAAGATCAGAAAATAATGATACAGCATAGCACTTGCAAACTGCTTGAATGCACGTATAATAGCACTTGCAAATTTCAATGCCTTGAAAAGTGGTACTTGATAGTGCACTTATCTTTGCTCACTATCTAGTTAAACAGGTGCCGCATGAGCTATGCAATTTAAAGTGTTGACCCATACTAGACAAAACTGGACTTATGATATGACTTTTTTATATTTTTTTATACTTGAAATTAAATCTTTTGCTTCTTTTTTAAAGCGAATGATTGCTTTTAATGTTTGCACTGATTTAGTTGCATGATTAGTCAAAAAACTGCCATTTGAAAAAAATGTTATTTTTATAGCAGCAAAAAATGAATACAGTTAAATGTATTATACATAAATTTTGGAACCAAAGAGGCCAACATATTAGTTATAATTTTTATGAGATGGCAAAGCCATCATATATCATGTAGTCATACTGAGCAATCCCTCACGAGGCCTACCAATTGTTTCAGGGTACAAAATGGATTCTGTTTGTTCTATTCAGTGTCTTTTCTATACCATACGCACATGGAACGTAGAGTGAAAGAAAAAAATGACTATTGTAGAATACATTACAATATGTGCATCCTTTAAATCCAGTTTTTATGTTTATTTAATAAAGTTCCTTTTAGGTTCTGTTCCATAATAATTTAAACCAAACAATTTTCACTTAGATTTGCTGTTGAAGTATTTTACATTTGTGTACAGTTTAAATAAATAAAAAAAGATTGAAAACTGGATGTGCTTGTCTTTTTTTTTTTTTTTTTTTTTTTTTTTTTTTACTTTCTCTCTCAGTGTGTAACATCTGGAGGAACTTGCTTACTTTCGGGACTGAATGTGGCTGCAGACGGTGAACTGTCGCATTAGACCGTAGTTGTATTAGTCATTGCAGAAAGCCTTGTCTGAGAGCTCAGCTGCGATCCTAAAAATGTTACACGCGAGTTTTGTTGCTGTCTACACATGGAAGCATCTGCTTCTTTCTGTCTGTATCAGTGCAGGGTACCCAGGCGCAAGAGCAGCGCTGTTCCGCATACCTGCAGGTCGTTTACAGCAAGTTCCTGGTTCACCTGCTGTGTAAGAATGTAGCTTCTTGTCTAGGTCACTCCCTGATCGGTTACAAGAGGTAAAAAAATAAATGTGGAAAGCACTTCCAGGAAAAAGAGGTCAATGCTAAGTTTGATGAACTTACTTCTTTTAATTTTTTTTAATTAACTGGCACCAAGGAGAAGGGTTTTTTTTTTGAGTTAAGTATGTCCCCTTTAATTAATAAAACCCCAAAACGCTGAAAAATACTCATAGAAATTCTTCTAAGCTGCGCATATATGCCGATACTGATTTAATTGATCTTCACAAATAAATTCTTCTTCCTGGAGATCTGAGTAAATGCCAGCTGAAGCTGACAGAAGAACCTCTGTTGACTTAGCAAACATTAGATCTGACCCTGAGACCTGGAAAGTGTTGAAGAAGCAAGTTCTTGCAACTAATGAGGGGTTCTAGTTACAATTCACAGTCAAGTGTAGCTCTGCCCACCCCTCCCCAGAGCCAGGCACTGGGGTTAAACGGCTTTGTTTCAGGAGACTTCTAGGAGCAATTTGCTGTAGCTGTGTCAACAACCTGCAGCACAGAACCTTGCCCCCCAGACCAAATTTTTTGAATATTTCATAGCTTTATCACCACCTCGAACGGCATGTGTCTTGTCAAAACCACCGCTCGCTGTTCCAGTTCCATCTCTTACCAGCCTTCTCCCTGCCTTTGTTGGGTCGATCGTGCCACCGGTGAGTTCAATAAATTCCCCTTGAAATAAGTAGCAAATTCATGTCCTTTCAGTCTGAAGGCACATTTGACCTAATATGACACCGTCTTCACCAATGAGGCTGGGCTGCACTTTTAAAACGGGATCTGTTAAGACATATTGCCCATTGAGTGTAAGGCCCTGGAGGCTGGGTCCGGTTGGGTTTCATTCTTAATTGAAAGTGGTTGGTTTCTGGGGTCAAAGCCAAGCCCTGCATGGGACACTGGGACTTGTGCGCTCTCCCAGTAGGAGAGCAGAGTGTCACGATGTGGGATTTGGACACGTAGCCTGAGAGAGCAGCAAGCTGCTGGCAGGGGATGCCATCAGCTTGGGCAGCCATCAGCAAGGACCGGGTGCTCTGCATCCCACAGGCAAACCCAGGATCCTGAACTCTTTTCAGAGACCAGCAAGGAACACCCCTTCTCTTGCTAAAAGGCTTTCACAGCTTTCTTCCCCTGCCTTCCCTGCTCCCCCATTTGCAGTTCTGGCCCTGACGTTCACGGGGCAAAAATAGAACTGCAAGGAAAAGCATGAATCATTACAGTGCGAGGGGCATCATCTGGGGCATCATAGTCCAGGTTCCCAAATCCTTTTAATCTGTGTGAAAGCATCTCTAAAATCTGAAAGAGAACTTGCTTTGAGTTTTCTGCAGTGTGGAGTCACCCACTCGTTGGCACACTGCATACGGAGGGGTATTCCTGAGTCCTGGCACTAATTGCAACCTGTCACATAGATTTCTAAGGCTAAAATGAAATAAAATTTAAAAGGCCTTTAATTTTGAGGGGCCAATCTGGGACAGTGTGGGCTTGATTTTGCAGAGATGTGGCAAGGCTACTGCTCTTGCTCGCTTTTTGCAGGTGGCTGCGTGAACACCACCTTTTGCAGTGTCCACCTCCTGCATTTTTGAAAGCAGGTGAAATGAAAAGTGAGGTGCCCAGACTTGATGTCTGCTTTTGAAAATTTTGTGTTTTATTTTCACATCTATCATTTCCATCCTTATAAAACTCAGCATCCAGTTTTGTTGCCTTATGCTGTTAGGTACTATATCTACAAAACGATCTGGGTCAGGTCCATACTGCCCCTGAGGTGACTACGTGTCTCTCTCTTGGCCCTGATAGGCTTTCAGGTTGGTCCTATAAATGCTAAATCACTGTATTCTACCATGCGACAGAATCAACCTCTGCATCTGGGAAATCTTTGTCCTTTGAAATATTCTAACACAGGCAAAGCTTCCATCCCTGTGCTTGGATCTCCCACTGGTGTTAGGGAGGACGGTGTCAATGGGATGACTGTCCCGATGTGGTGCAACAGAACACTTGGTGGATTAGCTCTGCATACATCATGTATTTCAACACATAAGAGACACCTGCTCCAAAATTGCCAGATCTCACCTTCTTTGCTCTGTGAGAGATGAAGTCAGCAGAGAAAATTAATTGCTGCCCTCCCGTTGCCTTGGGAGAAGAGGGAAAACCCTCACTGAGTGAATCCTTCTTAAGAATATTTTTTGTTTGGAGTGATTTCTAGTGTGAGGGATTGAAGAACATTTTGAAAAATGGATCAGAAATACAAATTTTTGTCCAAGAGGAGAGTCTCTTTCTGTTAATAATAGTGTCAGTCTGCAGCAGCTCCCCTAAAAGCCTGCAAATGTAATTCAGGCTAGCACCAATATAACTGAAGACACATCTGAATCTGGTTTTCTTGAAATCCTTATCAGGCCCAGCTCATTCTCAGTATTCTTAAAAAAAAAAAAAATTCTTCTTTTTTTTTTTTTTTTTTTTTTTTTGCTTTAG
This sequence comes from Pedionomus torquatus, assembly GCA_013398155.1. NCBI lineage: Eukaryota > Metazoa > Chordata > Aves > Charadriiformes > Pedionomidae > Pedionomus > Pedionomus torquatus. Next base: position 510,572 of record VZRU01011737.1, on the reverse strand, counting down.
GATCAGCAGTTAAAAGATTTAGCAAAACCCACAGGTGCTGCCTGAAAGATCAAAACGAGAAAAGACACCTAACTTGCTCATGAACACAGGGAGAATCTCCATGCGTACATGGAATTTGGCCCAGGAATTAGCAATCTCTGGCAGTACAAAATACCCCAGTAACATTCATTTGATTGCCCAGTCAGTACCCTGCAACCAAAAGCTGGATTTACCTGACTGCTTCTAATGATAGGGGCCAATTTTATTTGGGTATCTTCATTGATTTCAGGGGAATTGTTTCTGATTTGTACTAGAATAAGTGGGAGCAGATTTAGGTTCTTTAATGTTCTTCCAGTTTAGCTCTTGGAGTAACTTATATTTCATTATTATGTGTTTATGTAATTAGTGCAATTATATCAAATTATATAATTGGTACAATTACTTGGACTCATGTAACCACTGCATATAGCATCCCATGCTGTAAAATCTTTTACTCTGGGAAAAAAAAAAAAAGTCAATATTACATGGGAATCTTAATTTGTTTTTAAATTCCAGTATCAAATTTAGGCCTTGACCACATGCAAGGAGCCTCTGGTTCACATGAGTGGAACCTCTCCGAACAGGCAGCCTGCAGCCTTCATCACAGATACTGGGTTTTTAATCTGATTTGGCCTGTTCTATTCAACAGAGGCCCTCCTTGAATGTGTGCAGCTTTACCCAGTCTTCCTTGTACAAAGCAGAGATGTCAAGTTTTGACACACAGACCACATAACCTGAGAGCTGCGAAGCCATCAGAGACCTAAGATATACATATCGCTTCCTTATACTTAAGCAGGTTTACCATCTTTATGGTCTGCCACTGAGAAGTTTAAGTCAATACTTCTGTTAAATTCATAGGTTCCCTCCTTTTGGTCCTTGAAAGTGGTTATTTTTCCACACTATAATTTGCTTTCAGGGTACATTGTTGTGAAAGCTTGGAAACAGAGGGGTGAGAGTAGAAATCTGTTGCAGGCAAGGCAAAGTAGGCCTATCCAGCAAAACAGAAAAAGGGGCAAGAAGAAACGCCAAGAGATGTATTGATTTCCCTGGGTCAGGCATCACCATCAAGGAAGAACCAGTATGAGAGCTGGAGTTGCTGCACACCTGATGGGCTTTTCCTAATGAAAGGATCATCCCTGCCAGGTGCCGAGTGTCTCAAGCCTGTCCCAAATCCTGTCCTTGAACCCAGCTGCAAAGTGCACAGACCCCAGGTGAAGCACATCTCTACCTAATGACAGCTCTGCAGAGGCAGAATGCTGCCTGTTCCTTCTCACTTTGGTTCTGCTTTTGGAGAGGTCCACTTCTCAGCCTGTCCTCCTGCAAACTGGCCTTGGAAATCGGGCTGGGAGAGACAGCTGTAGCCTACTACAGCACAGCCATTTTAGGGCTGCAGCTAGTGCTGCCTCGCTGCCTTTCTCCAGCTGGTAAGTGTGCTCAGTGCCTGTTATTTTTATCTTGAGCTTTTGCTTTGTTTTTGAGGATAATTGCACGTTATTGCTGCAATATGTTATAATAAGTGCTATGAAGATGACTATTGTATCCAAGGCGAAAGAAGATGTGGCTGGGGAGCAAACTTAAGCCTACGTGTCAGCAAAACAAACATGCCGTGTTTGGGCTGTGTCAGTCAAGTGGTACCAAAGTGGCATTTCGGATTTGCCTAAGTGGAGGCTGCAGGGCTGCTCTTGCCCCTTTCTGCTTTGTAGGATGGAGTGGCTTGCACCCGTTCCCGCAGAAGAGTTTGTCACGAGCTGCGGGAGAGCTGCAGCGGCCATGCTTTCCTGTGGCCAGAGTACAGCTTCTTGCTTGGGTGATGGGGGAGCTGGTACTGGGCAGCACAGCAGGAATGAGGTAGGAGAGGTGGATGCTGTAGCAACATCCATTTGAGGATAAAGGGTTGTAAATGCTACCAGATCTTGCTCCTGTGAGCTGGAGCAGCCTGGGTTCTTTGAATTCTGGACCACCCTGTCCCATCTTGTATTCACTATGGTCTCTGTAATCAGGTTTGGTCTCTTATGGGTTGTTTTTTGGGTCAGGTTTTGGAACTGACCCATGGCTGTGGGGCTCCAAGCTCAAAAGAAATAATGCAGGACCTTGTAAATTAAGGCCTTGGGTTCTTGTTAAAGGAAACAAACAACTCTTATCTGTTTTAATGAGAGTTGTATGTGTGTATTTTGTATCCAATTGTGTGAATTATCTTTAGCAGTGATACTTTCTAAGACCATGTAATTATGAGGTGGTTATCAGTGACTCATAAGTATTTATTTATGTCTTATATGCATTGTGTATGTTTGGCTTGATCAGGGTGGCATGTTTGCATGGGTGAGTGCATTTTATGTGTAAACACACAGACAAGAAATGCAAGGCTTTCTCTAAGCAAATCAGCTTTTGCCGTGTTAGTGCATCTGTAGAAAAACGTATTTTAGGGGAACCTGATGATAGAGTGGAGGTAATGCAGGGTAACTACCCACTGTGCCGAGTAGTTTTCTTAGCTTTTAGGTACCTTATCCTAAGTATGTTTTCTTTGTGTTAAGTATGTGGTACATAGGTGCCCTCTGATGCCTGAAGAGAAGGCAGCTTGCTCTCAGATATGGCTGTGCTCCAGCCAGCTCCACATCCAAGACAGCACAGCAAACCACTTTTACTCAACCCATGTTTTGAAATTGTTCAGAAGCTGGTTTGGTCTTTTGCACAGTTCAGAGCAACCTTGAGGCTGCTTTTAGGACAGCTGCCAGGGGTCCCCGGCGCTGCTGTAAAGGCAGAGAGCCAGAATATCATCGTGCCTTGGTCACACGTCCTCTGTTGGGCCATGCTTCTTGTACTGGGAGCTGCCGAGTGGCACTCGGGCAGAGTGGACTCCACCTAAGTGTCTGTGCTGAGTGTTTCTTATTAGCTATGTGATGGGCACAGCAACAGAGCTGGCTTACATCCTAAAGCTGAGTTAGCTGCACACCGCAGTGGTTGGAATCACTACGCTAACAGTGTATGACAATGAATCAAGCCCTATATTTCATTTACATCGTTCTCATTTTCTTGCCCCCTCCGCCCCTGCTCCTCCAACAATTGTGGACATGTGAAGCTCAGAGAATGTTGCTTCCAGACCATATCTCTTTGAATTTGGGCTACCATGTCAAGCAGGGAAAATAAAGCTACGTTTAAATTTTACCAAAATGAAAACTTTTTCTATTCTGCGTGCTGCAAATAAACTTTTATGGGAAGCATATACTGTAAGTGCACCCTGGGATTTTATTCTATGCTTGTGAATGTGCCAGCTCTAACAGAAATCTTCAGCATTGCCAGCTGTAGTACACAGTTACTGGATATAACACCAAAAGGAATGGCAAACCAGTCCACGTGCTAATGGCCAGCAGTTCTCTGTCTCCACCGGATTTTCTTTGATGTTGAACTTTACAGCCATTCAGATGTGCTCTGCAACTTGCTGGGCTTAAAAATCTGTTGGTGTTAATGTAGGACCAAATTCAATTATTCACACCTGTGCAAAGCAGATTCAAAATCCTACCAAATTGTAATTTCCCAGCCCATCACAGTCATAAACAGGCTGTGGAGCTGCACAGAGCGAAGCCTATAGTACTTTTAGTGCAGTAATGGAGACTAGCTGAAGATGCTGCAACTCTGTGAACTTCTGTTCAGTTGCACCTAGTTGCACCAGGTGTGAATTTATCCTGTTGGCTTGTAGACAAAACCCTTGCTTTAGATCAGTCAGCAGTCAGGCTCCCGATATTGTGCGCTGTGTATCTCCGTGGCTGGTGATAGAAGCTATTGTTCTTTCTGCAATATGTTCATGGCATCAGGCATTATGACTCATGTCATAATACCATTGTGAGCCGTTTGTTTAATAATACAGTATCCGTATCGTGTCACTCTAGCAATGTTCTTAATTCTTTCTATTATTAACTTCTGTTTTGAAGTGTTTATACTTGTAATTTAGCTTTTCAAATTCTCACTGGGTGTAAGCTGGTGTAAGAGGAAAAGGTTTGTAAACACATCTGAAAGAATCTGGCAAATAATCTATTGGCCACGCCTGATCAGAACAGCAAGTAGTAGTGTATTTGTTTAAGGAATTTCTTGGTTACCAATAAACGATAATACAGGCTTCACCAACACCTAGAAAGGAAAATGCTGATGCTACCTTTTTTCTTCACTCCTGCAGGACTAGTTGGCTTTAAACATTAATGGTATATTTCAATTTGACAAAACAGGATCCTGGGGAAAACAGGTAACTTGCCTTTTTCTTGTCAACTAATTTAGTCATTTTTTAGGGTGGTTGTTCTTTTAGGCAGGGGTCCTACCTAGAGATCTTTGAAGCTATTTGTACACCTCCGTGCAGAAAATGAAGAACCTGTTTCGGTCTCTCTTTCTGTCCTCTGATGGAAGAGAAGAGCAGGATGCAGCTAATATTTGGGCAGCAGATTTTCTGCTGAAGCTGTTGGATTAGGAACCCTTAGCCTATAAACAAATTGGGGTCAGGGAACATCTAAAAAAGTTCTTTGTTGCTGTTGTTCTGTTGTTGATGTGTTTCTTCTTTTCTGCCTGATCAGCTTAGCTTCTAGCAATGTTGTTATACAATGACAACCCAGAGGTGTCTTTCTGGAACAGGAGTTCTGGAACATAAATGTAGCCCTCTTCTATTTCACTGGGATGTCTGCAGTGACCCTTTATTGGGGCTCTGAACAAATCTTGCCATAATTGATAGAAACAGCTTTAAAAGAAAAGCAAAACAGATCATGAAGGAAAGAAAGAGCTGATAAAGCTTCTAGCATCAAGAGTGTGCATGTTGAAACACTCTCTAATTATATATTTATCCAATCCAGTTAATACTACAGAGCTTGCAAAAAAAAGCCCCATAATTAGGGGTTATGAAAATGTCTACATAGCAATAATATGGCACCTAAATATAGCATCTTTCCTCCTGAAGCACTTTACATCATTTGAGAACCATGGCTCAATTCACAGCTGGCATTCACAGGTGCAACCTTATTGATTTCAATGGAACAGTGCCATTTTTACCAGGGATGAATTTTGTCATAAATGGAAGTTTTATCTATCCTACAGGCTTGTGGGGCTGTCCATCACAATAGTATCTGCATATCTTTTCCATCAAATTAGCTGGCAATAGCAAAACCTCTAGCAGACTTCACAGAGTCTCTGCCGCATCTGCCTTCTCACACTGCAGAAATCTTTGCTCAGGCTGAACTTACTTGCACTGTGTGTTTTGGGGACAGGGAGAGAACAGCTGATGATAGCAAAGGTGTATGATGCTCTTTAGGTGGGTAGAGGTGGCTGTGACTATGGTTTTTATTTAACCTTTCTGTGGGAAGGTGATTTCATAGTTGTAATATCTAGACTGAGGGTGTCAGGACTTTGGGATTCAAGTTGCTCAGAGCACACCTGGAAACTCAGACACGTGTTCCTGAATGTAGCAGGACACAAACTATAGATCAGCCATGGTATCCATCACTGATGGGGTGAAAGAGTAGTGCTACGCATCATTTTATAACTAAAATTAAGACAGCTTCATACAACTTAAAAAAAAAAAAAATCATAAGCGAACTTTGGCCAAACTAGAGTTTGCCAAGTCACCAGGGCTAAGACTCAACATTGGAAAGTATCACTAGACTCCCCAGTGTCAGAATAAGCCCTGGAGGTTTTCTCTGTTTCTCTGCTGCTTTGCAGATTTCCTGTAAAAGTAAGGAGAAACCTTTTGAATACTTCATACTGCCTCTAACACAAGAAATGTAGTATTTCCTGAGTGCAAAGTGAAATAGTCATGTTGGGAGCTCAAAAGGAAAGGAAAAGAAGATGTTTTATACTTCAGCCATATTTGTCACTACCTTGAATAGCAGAAACCATTCTGGACTGCTCATCTCAAACATAGCAGAACTTGGATAGTTGAGAGAAAGATAAAAATGCTGAGCTGATGGCTTCCATGTGAGGAACAATAATTAGGCTGAAACTCCGTGGCCTGGAAAAGAGGAGATATTGGTGGAGTAGATGTGAATTCTGAAAGGCAGCAGCATCAGTCAGAAGGTGAACAGGGGTTGTTTGTTCTGTGGCAGTAAGTCAGGTAAGGTCGTTAAATGAACTAGAAGAAGCCAGGCTTGAAGCAAACAAAAGGAGATGTTGTCCATGCAAGTGGTAATGGACACAAGGAATTCACCGCTAACGGTGGCTGTGTAGGCTAAAAGCTTATTAGGGTTCAAAGGATGACTGGACAAGTTTGTGTAAAGCAATGCACGGAGGATTACTAGGTAACTAGAAACCACATCTAGCTTAGGAAATACCTTGATGTGAAAATAGCTGGAGGCTAGTAGAAATGTGAGGGAAATGGCATAAGTAGTTGCTGTGCTTCTGCTGTTTTCTGGTTGCTTGCTACAGGAGACTCAATGCTGGGCTAGATGGACTCATATGGCCATTTTTCTGTTTGTAATTGATTCTGCTGTGCAGGTTGTTGCAGCAGGTGAACACAAGTCACTGCTCCAGAGGTGTTGCATACTTCAGTTGTCTTCCAACCTCAACTAGGGAACTTGGTGTCATGTTACCTGTGAAGGCCTGGGTTCAGATCCCCAGTGAATGCATCTGATGTTTTGTGATGGAATACCAGCTTAGTATAAACGGAGGGAGAGGCTGTGGAGTACTGAAAATTGGACCTGTTTCCTGTAATAACTGACTTTCCTTCGAGGCCTCTGAAGCTTTACAAGACAGACCCTGCATAGCTTCAGAGCTCTGAAAGGCTTAAGGAGCTGTAAAGTCTTATTGTGAAAGAGAATAAATTATATTGAGCAACTCCTACACACACACATACAGGAGAAAAAATTTCACCTCCTCCCATAATATCAGATTGTTGATATTCCCTGCATAGAAGTGTAGGGAATAAACAAATGCATTCATTAACATTTACCCAGTAAGGTGAACTGAGGACAGAATATCAGTTCAAATATCCAGGCTTATCTCTGAATTTCCTGGATTTTATGGGTTTAAGTCTGGCTCTGAACAGGTCTTAAGGGCATTTTCTTGGTGGATTAGAAGGGTCTGCATTTGGACAGTCCCATCTATAGTACCTATGGGATTGCACAAAGCCCTAGTTTTACTGTTCGTATCTGTTTTAAAATTCTGCTATTCGTTGCCTGAGTCAAACAGCTTTCAAACTGGAATTGGAGTTGGGTACATAGCGTAAGGAGGGAACACATCTGGAAAGAGCTCGAAAGACTCAACCAACATTTCACAGACAATGTTGGAAAACAAACAAAAAACCCTCTGAAAATGTGGTCTGCAGATGGATCTTTATACTCTTCCCCATTATTTTAAGAGGGAAAATTCGCCTTTAAAAGCAAGGCATTCAGCACAATAACAGCAGGAAAATGACTCAATGGGAGTCATTTTCCAGGATGTCTTTCTGTCTGGGTCAGAGCATAACTTCTGTGCCAGAACAGTCTTTTCTTCGTGGGGCGGCTGAGTGTCGGAAATGCTATCACCTTCGTTGGTGAAGGTGGTTGGTGAAGGCTGCAGTGTCGGAAATGCTATCATCTGCTAAAATGCTATTATCTGCTAAAACAGCAGTGGTGAAGTTTTGTGTTCGCTAGAGGTATTTCTCCAGTAGCGGATGCTGGTATGGGGCTCTCCACGGGCTTGCCCAATTCGCCACAGAAAGTGTTGCGTGGCTCGGGCGGCCAATCCCAGCTCCAAAGATGGTGTGCTTGTTGCAAGCCCGTGCCAAGCCATCTGTAAGATTTGTCAGATAAATGTGACTAGCGAAGTGGCACTCGTGAGCAGATGAAGGGAAATTCCCTAGGGGATTCTTTATTCGCTCGTCATTAGCAGGAGAAGCAGTGGGAAAACTCATTGTTTAGCTGTTCAAAACACTGGCGAATGCTTGATACTGAATGATCTTTAGGTGGTGGGGAGATGTCAAATGCGTCCTGAGCAGCCCAAACTCTCTGCTGCAGGCAGAGTATCATGTTCCATAGGTGGGGCTTACCTTGGTGAAGAAGGATAAGGACATCAGAGTTCCTCAGTCTTCTATTTTGCCTCAAAACCACCTCCCCTCCCTGGGATATCCTTACTCAAAGTGAGCTGAGGCATGGAGCTGCCTAAAGATGCATCACTGCTCTTTACCTGTGCGTATCTCTGATTTAAATGGAAAACAAAATCTGCTCCTGCTGTGAGAAAGTACTTGCTGCTTGCTAAATAAAACCTTCTTACAGGCTCTTCGGTGGCAGCTTTTTACTGCAGACTAAACCTTGCTTGCTCTAGTCACAAGACTGACTTAGATGTGACAACTTGCATAGTAAACTTACCAAACTCTGCCATTGATTTTATTTTTTTCTGTGAGCTAAAGTGGGCCCACAGTCCCTACTGAGGAGAAACAGGTCACCAGTCTCATGTCCTCCACAGAAATCCTTTGGTGCAACTCACTTTAAAAACTCCCTTTGATGCAGTAGTCTTGGAAATGAATAATCTAAGTTCCCAGAACTACCTTCCTCGGTCAAGAAACTTTAGGCAAAGACCTTGGTTCTGTTTTGGTTTTTGTGGTGGGACATGGAGGTTTTATGGTATCTCCTTTTATGTGCTGACAAGGGCATGTGTGGGTATCCACAAGCACAAAGTATCCCACTCCCCTGATTGTCAACCCTACTCATTCAAATTCCATTTGTACTTAGGTTTAAACTGGGGCTTGGAAATGAATGAAAATGTCATCCTCTTGAAAGCTACAATATTTCAGTTGGGCTGAGGGGACTGACCCAGCACATGGGGAGTAGGAGAGATGGACTTGCAGTGTTCCCAGTGGCCTAAACTTCACCAGGGGCTAGAGAGGTCCTGCCTCCAGGGAGGTTGACTTAGTGGAAAGCTGGTGAAGGGGACAAAGGGAGAGAGATTTTCTCCTACTGAACCCTGTAAAACCATTCACCCAAAGGGCTTCAAGTGTAGAGTACTGTGGAAGACTCAGATGTTTTTTCCCATAACTTTTTCACATAAGTCAAACCCAGGTCATTGTCCTGTAGAAAGGGTCACAAATCCACATTTAGCAGCTTCAGTATGTGGACAGATTTTCAAAAGCAGAACCCTGCTGCAGTTCCACTAAACTTGAGGGAGACGTGAAGCAATATCTGACTTCAGATGCTATTATCTGGAATGTAAGACTGTATCAATGAATCTTTATCAGTGAATAGATCTTTTGCCAGATGCAGCAGGTTTCATCAACGAAAATGTATTTGTGAATTTGGGTTGAATGGATTGGATAGCTAGGAAAACGATGATATTCTAATAACAGCTCCAGACTTTGATTCATCTTTTGTGTAAATAGATGAACTTCTGTTGACTCTAATGCAATGTTGCTCGCTCACATGATCTTGGTCTCCTATATATGTATATGTAGGAAAAAGTCACATTATAAGAAACCTTTGATGTTTTAATGTGTCCTGGTGTATTGATGGATACATCCAGTGGAGAAGAACAATCTGGGACACTTGGTCTGCATTTGTGCTTTGCTGGAGATTTGCTATGTAACCTCAAGCAAATCTATTAATCTCCCAGTACCTCAATTCCCCAAATGCAAAATGGAGATAATAAAACATAACTCCCTTAGCAGGGTAAACACATTAAAAAATGCACTTAAAAGCAGTTGGGTATGAGATTAATGGAGACCTATATCTTGTGGGGAAGATTTGTTGTATTATAAATAATACGTCTTCACAATTATTCCATTTAGTCTGCCTTGAAGCCTTCAAAGACATACCACGCAAATGTTTACTGGCAGCGTGTTTCCCCCCTTTTATTGGCCAACAACATGTTTAGACCAGACTTTGCTGTGGCAAAGTATTTCAGCACATTGCACATGGCAAATGGCTCTTTTGCTGTAAAGGTAAATTTTTTTTTAATTTTTTTTTAATAGAATACCCCAAATAATGCTGTACTCAGCAGAAGCCTGTGCACCTGGACTAGCTGTCTCTGAGCAGATTTTCCTTGCAAAACGTTCAGTTTGCTTCTGCTTAGAGCTTTTGACTGAAATGGAGAATGAGGGAGATCTGGTGGGTACCAAGGACAAATACTGAAGGGCGACTTAACTTTGCAGACCACCTGAAAGAACTTGGGTATGTCTCAAGTCAGCTAAGGAATGCTGGTGCCAAGATGTCCTGGACAAAAAGGCCAGTGTTGCAGTGCATGGTTGAATTACCCAGGGTTCAAAGTGGGAGTCTGGGGGACTCCCACTACAACATTAGTGCACAGGAGTTATTCAAGCCATTAGACCACCCACCGTTTTAGCAGTGTTACTTAGCTTCCCTGGGCTCTGTAATTACTCTTGTCACATTACTGAGGATAACATAGAAATATTGCAAGCATTTACATTGAACTTGGAGTGTTGAGGCTTATGTAAGGTGGGGGAAAAAGGGCTACACAGAGACTAAGATGAAGGGTATATTCTTATCCCACTCATGCTTGTTTTATGCTGGTTTTACATCTGCAGGAGTAATTTCTTGTTATCATCGATGTAATGCGTACAGAAAATGGCTTGTGTTTGTGAAACATCTTTGCCTACCTAAAAGAGGTGGATATTTTGGGGAAAGCAACATCCTGGAATTGGCATTTGCTTCAGTTCAGATAAGATTTTTTTTTTTTTTTTCCCTTTCATATGGTGAAAAACCAATGTGATGTGAAGAAGGGCGAAAGCTTTTTTCCTGTGATCAAGACATCAAATGGACAATTGTGTTCTCTCAGGTGCCTTTCCCATGGGGATGTTCTTGAAGAACTGATGATGGCAGAGGTGTGCTGTCACACCCTCTGCTGAAGGCTGCGGGAGATGGGGAACTAGACTTGCTAGTGTGTGAGACCTTTCATGATCCTGCCTCCAGGAATGGCAATCATGGTGGGAAAGTGTAATAAAACTGTGGTCATTCTGGTAACAGAGGTAATCCCAGATCTGTTTTTGCTGCACAGCTCAGGAGGTCTCATACAGCCAGCTAAGAAAGATTGGGTACCAGGAAGGGTTTGCTTTTAGCCTATGCCCTGCAACACAGCAACTATTGAATTGACCGTTTTCTTGGTGTCTTTGGCTGCACTGTAATGCTTTTGGGTGAAAGGTAACATGGAAGAACAGCAGCAGGAGGAAAATATGAGAAACCCTAAGAAGAATACCCCAAGACAAAGATTAGCTGGGAGGAGAGCTAGCCCTGCGGGCTTCCACATCAAGCATTAGCACCTGACAGTCCTCCTGATCTGATGCTAACAGAAAGCACAGCAATGTCTATTTTAATCTCTGGCAAGCATCTATGCATTGGGTAAGAATAAAAAAGTTGATCTCATGCTTGGGAGGAGTTTGGGAAAAGCAAGTACATGCTATGTGGCTGTTCTTCAGGCAGTGCTGACCAGTCACTCCAGTAAGTAATGCTGGGCACAGCTGGAGTGGTCCCAGTCTCTCGTAGGCTGTGGATGCTGCAGTGAGCATAGCTCTGATCCCCTCTGCAGCCTGAGCTGTGGTCTGCATGCTCTGTGTTTGAAGAACATGTAAGAGGGATGAGATTTGTTTGTCTCTTATGCCTGGGGTGGGATACTGTCACTGAGAAGGTAGTGTTAACTTGTGGGTCTGCATGTGTGCTGCTGGGGTGGCACTTCTTGTTATAATTTAATAGTGTTTATTCCACAAGAAGACCAAAGCAGCCTAATCATTGTTCTGTAATAAAGGAAAGGAGTATTTGTGTTATTCCCACAGTCCATTGTGGAGAGGCCCGTGGAGAGAGACTAGGTAGGAGCAGATACCCCAGCCCTGGGGAATTATCTCCCCATAGAGGTAAACTGGAGGTCGATTTTTTTTTTTTTTTTTTGCATGACTTCTACTGTTGCTGTAGTATACCCTAGTGGAGAGCATTACTTTTTCCTCTGCATGTTGATGCCTACAGTATACGGGTTAATAAAAATCTCTGTTTTATGAGAAAATATTACAAATTACTCTAGATATTCCTTTGATATTTTGTCTTTACTTTCTGTTGTTCAGGTTACCTCCATTGGTAGTTTCTCATGCTTTCTCCAATCAAATCGTTTACAAATATGTGTTGTTTTTAACTGTTTAGAACATGAATTCATATAATAAAGAGTTATTTATTCTTCTGTCTTGTGATCATCTATTACCTAGACTAGCAGACAACTACAAAATAAAAAAGTGTTAGAGCCCACCTATTACGTGTCATTGTATGTATGTACAGCACCTGGCAGAATTGGGAGTATGTTTTATCACCACTGGTATGGCGTGAAGAGACCTTATTGCTCTGGACACTACAGAGGTAGACAACAAAATATAGTGCCTTCCCAAAGAGCTTATGAACAAAACATTGTTAATGACCCATTGATCTTTGCAGCAGAATCCTGTAGGGGACCATTGGATAAAAGCTACATATGTAAAATGATGACATGTACAGTAAGGACATGTATTTATCCTACTGATGTTATTGGAATGGTCTATGTTACACATGTACAGAGGTGTGGGGAAGGCTGTATCTTAGACTATTTGGGAAGAAACTGCAAGTACTACCTCACGTGAATAAAAAAGCTTAGAACCATGAAGTCGAGACCTAGATAAAGGCCCTACAGGATAAAGGGTTTAGATAAAGGCCCAATATACAGTAAGAATAGCCCCAAATGACCAGTAAGAGAGGCAGCAAGGGTAATTTCAGAGAAGGCTAATGAGGTACTTCTATTCATGCTAAGCTTCCTTACCCATAAGGAAAAGTCAGCTAGAAGCTGAAACTCCTTGGTGAAGCAGAGAGGCTGCTTGGAAAGCTACTCTGCTAGATCTGAGTGTACCTGTTGTCCCATCATGCTACAGCAAGAAGAAGAGGCAGTGAAGGCCTGGGCAATCCTCCTTCCTAGAAAGTGGAATTGGGAAGAGGCAGGATAGAAAAAACGTAATAAAGAGGATGCAGTGGAAGTGATTAAGAAGGACCAGTGTCATAGGGTCTGAGAATGGACAAGACTTCAAGAAAAGAATACAAATATGCTGGTGTGTAGGTGCTGATGACTGCTCGAGACTAGGATGGGAAGACTGAAATTCATATTTCCACAGGAAAGGTGTTCCAAGAGTCAGATTTCAACCTTTCAAACTGGCAGAGTGAAAGAGTGGATTGCAAGATGATGAAACCACATTATCTTTGCCTGCTTTGAGGGGCAAAAAGTGCTGCAGATGCATGGAAAAAAAATGTGTGGAGGAAAGGCTAAAGGAGTGTCAACAACTCCCAGAGAAAGGTCTGAAGTTGTGGGAAGTAAGGCTCATTTACCCTGGAGGAGCAAAACTGACCCTAGAGGAAATGGCAAAGCAAGGGAGCGAGTATAGAGACAAAAACTAAAAAGGCCAGTCACAAAGATGTGGACAGGCTGCCTTTGGAGAACATACAATGAAGGTGGCCAGCATCAAGGGAAGGAGGACAATGGAACTGTGATGAGGGCAAAGAGAATGAGTTAAAGCAGAAAACAGCTTGTGACTAAATGAAAATCAATATTTGGTGTTTGACTTCCTTTTCTCCCAGATTTTTACCTACAACTTTTGTAGGAACTACTGTTGAGAAACAGTAGTAGTTTCAGTGCCTAAGGAAACAGTTCAACGTGTTTGGTGGGGATTTAAATTATTTGTTTCATGGCAGAATTTGGCTGTAAAAGTTCAACCTGCATTTCTCATTTTAGTATGAGTATATGAACTTCTTCATGTGAATAGGGCAGAGCTTAACACTTAAATAGGCCCAGAAAGCAAGGACTGGAAACTAAAAATGCAGATTAAATAGATTCAATATGAATCAAATGGATTCAGATGTGAAATCTGCAAATGCAATCTACTGCAGTGTAAATCAGGTTTATTTCAAGTTCCCAAGTTTGAACTGCACCTGAAAAAGCTTAGCCTAAATAGAAATATGCATCTGTACAAAGCTTCTTGCCAGAGTTTAAAATTAATTTTAAGTTAAATTAGTGCAGCTTTTAGTTATAAACAAAAGATGTATGTTAAAGTGGAAACTGAACTCAGATTTATGGACTTTCAATAGAGCACACATAGCGTAAGCCCACTGCTTACAGCATGAAAATCAGTGCAACAGTGGCAGATGCAGAGCATGGAGGCATAGGGTGGTGTGAATTTTTTTGTCATGGAATATCCTACTGTAAGAACTGCAGATGAGGGGAGCCAAGAGGAGACTGGCTCCAGCCATTGGAGTGTGGAAGGTTAGTGGTGAAGTGTTCATATGGTAGTACTTTGGGGACCTGAGCTTCTAATACCTTACAGACTCTTGGTCTATAAATGGATGAGTTTCCTTGTCATTCTTTCCTTTCCTCTCCTCATAGTGTGTAAAGGCATGACTAGAAACATCACCTGCATCTGTGAATTGCTGGGGCTTTTTCTTCCTCTGCGGGCTGTGGAATGTCAGATCTTTCCACTGTGAAGTCAAGAGCTGATAATCCTCTGCAGGGTCATTGGAGCTGTTGAGGTGCCAGACTTGGGCTGCTCCTTTGGTTCCCATGAGCGCAGGTGCCCGTTCCCTTTGCTTTAGGGGATGCTCTATTTGCACAGCCTTAATCAGCAGCATGTTATGGTTTTGGCCAGTGCAGTTTATGATGGTGACATAGTATATTTATTTTTATTGTGGAATTGGCCCGTGCCTGATTGAACAATGTACAAATAAAAGATATGGAAATCAAAACTGGTTTGGCTTGCTGGCCGGCACAGACAAGAATAAAAACAGAACACCTGAACAATTCCAGCAGGTAATTCTTGGTCTTTGGTGGGTGCTTAATTAAACTTCCACATGTTGGAGGGAGGGCGATTGTAAGACTTTTCCTAGTAGTATTGCATGCGTTTTGGGAATGATGGCTATGACTTGGAAGCATTAATTCTCATACAAGATGTTCCTCATTGACATTCTGCTTTTATGAATATTAAAATCTTTATCATCTGGTCAACAACTCCTGGTATTAATTTCAGAAAAAGCTGATATTTTTGTATTGTTCTGTAGATGGGGATTACAGAGAGACGCAGGGTTGTGGCATAGCGTAGAGCAAGATCGTGAACAAAACGGGAAGCTGAACATAGTAGTCTAATCAATCTTGCTCAAAACTTTAGGTGAAATAAAGGGACCACGGTAGCCACCTTCACAGGTCTGACCCTGTTGAAAAGCCTCTGAGAGAATAAGTATCTCGCTATGTAGGCAGCTGCTTTCAGTATCTATCTCGGGGAAAGATTTCACTTGATGACAGAATTATTATTAAATCATGTATTTAGTTGCTGGGAGTTACCTCAGACTTGAAATTCAGTAGATAATAGGCTTTATGTTGCTGATAAAGTAACTGAATTTGCATACATTATGTCTGAAATAAATGGAATGAGCAATGGAATCTCCGATAAACGTTTTAAAGACCTTTTCTACTATACTTTGGAAACAAGTGAAAAATGAAACATTTCCCAGTGCTTGGCTGAATGTGATGACTTCATGCTTGTTAAAGGTTTAACTGCAACAAAATAAATAGTCCAACTGTTCTGTCTCTCCTGGGGTGGAGAAGAACTTTTTGGGTCCTAAACTTGGCTGTGGATGGTACCTATGGGATACTCTAAGGATCCTGAACTGAGAAGTGTTTGAGGCACAAATCTGGAATAAATAATAAAATCTCACTTCTGCATATTTTTTTTTTCATATCTATTTTTCTGTTTCAAAGGTACCTAATAATGCAATGTGGCTGGAGTTGTGAGATCACTCCCTCCTATCCTCAAGGAAAAAAAAAAAAGATGATGCAAGGGTATTAATCATATTAGTTGTAGCAGAGGGCACCTATCTTCCCCAATACTTTTTCCATGACATAAATAATTTTTCTGGGTGTCTTTAGGGAGGATTAAAAAGTCTACTATTAAGGACAAAAAAGATATGGATATTTTGATTTTGTCTTTCCCGCTGTTACTCCTACCCGAGATAAAATGTTAGCAGCAAATTTATCTCTGTTATGTCTTCTGTCCAAGTCAGCTTGAGTCTCTGCTTCAGACTGTTCAGTATTTGATAATTTCAATTTAAGTTAAAGCTCCAGTTAGCTTCTGACTTTCATAGCTGCCAAGGTGTAAAATACAGAGCCTCCATGCAAGCAGTGCTTAATTGGTAAGTAATTTACTGTATAGGCCTTCAGCTGTGATTGCAAATCAAACTGATAACACAAGAAATCACTACAGTGAACACCGAACCATCATTATTTTCCAGAAATAGAGAATCTTGCAAACAGTTTCTCTTGCTAGTGATGGTGGTGGCGGGCGAAAGTCTCTGGACAAGCTAAATCCATCGCAGAATTCAAAGGAATTCTTGGGGAAAATGATTAGATGTTTAGTTTTTCCAGGCATTTCTATAATGAGTTTTTGTCTTGGACTAGAAAATGGAGGTCATATTGAGAAAAGGAAAATGTTTCTTTCTTTTATGTGGTCAGAAGTGGAAGTCTTCCAAATTTGGGAAAATACAGTAATAAATCTGCAGCCATCTAGAATTATGTGGTGTTACAAGTGAAGACAGCTCCAAACTTCATTCCTGCAGCCGGAGCAAAACCCGATTCCCCTACCTCAAATCCACCACTGCCTGAGCTCATTTCCGTCAGTCACTCGTACCAGCTCCCTGGGGCAGATCTGAGCTGCCTGAACCCCTGCCCTCCAGGGCATTGCTACCCGCAGCAGTCAATTTTGGTACATTTGCACCACGATTTTCATGAATGAGTATTGTCCGTGCTGTAATTAACACCCGGGACGGTCGAATTTAGAGGTCCCACAGGACTGGGTGGCATCTCATGGGCTCCTGAATTCCTAGATATGGCAGGTGGCTACATCAGTTGACTTCAAGAGGGGAGTAATTTACATTAAAACTGGTCTAGTTTCTCATCTCCATTGCTCTTCAGAAACTCTTCAGGTGCCTCATCTGTGTGATGATTAACAGTAGCTGTTTTCCTCGGTGGGGTTCCCCTCCTTGGTGTCATCCTCAGGCCTGAGAGAGCACCTTTGCCCTCTGGTAGCCTCTTCTTTACACTTATTTCTCTTCCATGTTTTAATACTCTCAATTAATTGCATTTCTCCCTCTCTGCTCCCTTGCTTGGGGATTTTCTGCCTGTTTTTTTCTGTGTTGCCAAGTGGTTCTGTGTTGTAGCTCGTTAACTGCCAGTGTGTTGGTGTTGCATATGGTAAAAAAGTGTAGCTGGCAATGTAGTATCACCTCCGCAAAAGAAAAAGATGTGAAACCCCACTGAATTCAGCCCTAAAGCTGCTCCCGTGGTGACCGTTTGAGGCAGGTCACCCTAATGGGTATGGTTAATTAGGGTTGCTTGCACAGCTGGGGAGCCTGATGCAGGGGTGATGAGATCGAGAAACTTCTGGTTGTGCTTTGCCACCAGGGATTTTAAATGTTGAGGTTAAATATTGTTGCTGGAAACTTCCCGGGAAATGGGGCACTCTGGAGAGAGCCAAACAGGTGATGAGGGTGGGAAGCGAGCTGATGTGAGAGGGGAATAGATTGCTTGCTGGTCAGGGGAAAACAAGCCCCCCAGAAATGGAGGTTGTTTTCCTCCACGGGGACCAGACGAGGAGAGGAGCAGAAGCATGCGGAGGAGAGGGGCTGGAGGAGGAGGAGGAGGGGGAGGTAGGGTGAGCAGGGCCCAGCCTGGCAGGCGGTGGATGTGCCAGAGCCTCGGGTTGTCGTTTGCACCTCGGTCACGTGTGTGGAAAACATTGCCGCTGTTGTAGCTGGGTACCGCTCGCTGCGCGTGGGTGCAAATGGCAAGGCGAGATGTGGGACGGAGCAGAGCTGGGCCCAGCTGCTTCTGTTTATGCTCCGCGGGAGGAAAGCAGACGTACGGAGCGGCTGTGGCTTGCCGAAAGTCAGCCGGGGGCTGGTGTCCACAGGGAGGCTGGTGAGGACCGGAGCCTTCCTGCTGAGCCTGCTGCTTCTCCCCTTAGCTGTGGTCAGACCCTGCTGCTTGGCCATGGGGTTTGTTTCGCTTGTGACTCACTGTTCATCTTCATCCCCAGCAGTTCAACCCTCATCCCTCTTTGCTGGGCTTTAGAGGCCCTAGCAAAATTCAGGTTCCCTTCCCCTCCCCCCCACCCCCCCTTTTCCATCTTGAAAACAATAGTAAAATTCCTGAAAAGGGGGTGAGCATGTACATGCACGCAGGTGTGTTTGGGGAGGGAAGCAATTGAAACTGAGAAGCGGTGGTGAAGAGAAGCAGCTCAGAACTTGGTGTAATGGTCTCCTGCTTGCACCAGCGGCTCTTGTGGGGCCATCGAGTCTTTGTGGAAACGAATTGCAAACCTCAAATCCACTGCATTCCTGTTTTCAAGCCTTCTTCTGCATTCCTGAGGACTGTAAACCTTTAAAAAAATAAAATGCTTTCTATGTAACAGTTGCAGGAGCTGGTCTGAAGATGGTCTTGGTGGTGTCATGGTGGAAGCATGGTGCACCTGGAACTGGCGTGCAAGGAAAGGGGAGAGAGACCCAATCTCTCTTGATTCTACCTCTCTCCATTTCGAATTTGAAGAGGACACGTGGCTCCTGACACATGTTGTCTAACCAGCTTGGTTTTATGTGCTACTTCAGTCAGGAAATTAATCAGGAAAAAAGATAAGGGAACATTATGCTATTCAGAGTAAATCGCCGCATTACACAATGTTGCTCCCATTGCCTAGGTAAAGCTGTTTAAGAAAATGGGCTGGCTTGAGGGCTTCCTTCTGATTGTCTAATTAAACTTCCAACCTTTGCAATTATGAAAATAACCATGTGGTTAGAACTACTTGTATATGCTATAGGTAACTCTTGAATTAGCTAGAAAGAGACTAAGACATTTGCCTCAAGATCTTATTCTGAGATTTCTCTCTCTCTCTCTCTCTCTTTTTTTTTTTTTAATGTACTTTGGGTTTTTTTCTGAAGATACTATTTTAATATAGAGTAAGCACAAACTCGTAAATGCAACTGCTGTTATGGCTGAAACTAGAGGTCCACTTGTTGCAACATCCCATTTACAGCAACACCCAGTTAAAAAATGCCTCTGAGGAAAGTGGAAGAAAACTGATAACAGATACAAACCAGTTGAGTCTTTGTAGCCCCAGCAATTAGTTTCCATTTTAAAACCTTTCACTCAGTCATAGCCAAGCAATTGGAAGATAATACCTCGTGGCAGAGAGTTCCACTGGTTAACGGTGTTCTGTGTTAATGCTTTCTTTAACCATTTTCACCTTTTCTGGCCTGCACATGTGCTTCCTGTGCTATGATATGAGACAAAGTTATATTTTAGGGTTTGAGGGTTTTTTGAGTCTGGGAACACTATGGATATTATTGGTATTATCTACAATTTCTAAGACCTCTTACTTCCTGAATAGTTACTTACTTATTAATGTCTTACTTTCCAAATAGACTCTTATTTATCTTGCTTCAGTCAAAGAAAGTCAACAAACTCCCTTAGGATGGGTATGTGTCTTAGTCTCATATACTTTTCTATTTTATCCCAGACCTATAAGTACTGGAAGCAGCTGCCTGCCTGATTTCCTGGAGTGCAATTCTTCTCAGGTGAAGGGGACTCTCTTTCACAGTACACCTGTGCACTGTGCAAGCAGCATGTTCTGTCTGCCGTAGCCATGAAGGTTTTCATTACAGCAAGGCTACAGATGCAAATATTAAAAACCTGGCATTCAAAAGAATTGTCGCTTCTCTCTTTACCCCCTGGTTGACCGCTGTTGATGGCTGTGTCAGATGGAGGATGGGTAGCAGAGGCTGTGTTGTCTTCTGGTGCATTGGAAATGGACTTTATGTCACTCAAAGTGACTCACTGACTTTCTTGTCAGGCTCTGTTAGCACCTTATCCTCAGCTTTTGTTGACGTGAGCGCATCCCTTTGTTAGCTTGCTTGTGCCTTACAATGTCACCTTTTTTCCTCCTGTTTTATCTGGTCCTCTTTATAAAAACAGAGTGATGTGATGCACAGCTGGATGCACTTCGAGAAATCTGCTGCTGCCTGAGTGCTACCTGTTTGTGTGATCGGAGGGGAGTGCTGAGCTGAAGAATAGAATGTGTCTTTTGTGATTGATCTGTCAGGCGGGTTTGATAGCGCGGAAAAAGTAGTAGGTGTTGCACGTACAGAAACGTTCGGGCTTGGACTCTGTTTTCAGTCTGAAATATGAAGTGTGGTTGAAATTTGAAGGGAAAAGAGGGACTTTGCATAAGCAAGCAGTAAGCGCAGCTCAGTGGCTTGTCTGGTGCGTTCGAGTGATTTTTCGTTTTCTAATGGTGCTGGTTGCAGTGGGGAATGCAGCGTGGTAGCCCATGGAGGTACTGACAGAAGCAGGGATCTGGTGGTGAAGGTGCGATACATGTGGTATTCAGCCATCACTCAATGCTTCACATTCTTGTGAGAAATCTGCTTTAATCTGGGTCTGGTTCCAACTGGCAGTGCATAACAACAAGGCTTTCCAGCCTTCTCCTCCCCCGGGGTTTCAGTCCTTAAAGATGCAGGTTCTGATAGCATGTTTTTCTTTCCAAGCCAAAATTGAGTTAAAAAATTGACAAGTGCTTACACCCAGCAAAATATTTAACCTTACTGCCAGGCTGGAATTAGCCTTTGAGTTGCTTTCTGCTATTTCATGGTTAGCAGCACTACAGCAATCAGAAAGCTGCATAGCTACTTTGCTCCTGCTCTCTGTGTCCAAGAGCTCCATGAGGTCACCCTGTTGTCACCAGGGCTTTTCTGAGATCTTTCTCTAGTAAGATTGTCAGCTATTTCTTTTTCCATGCAATTTAAAAAGCACCTTCTCATGGGGCCCCGGGAAGCAATGGGTAAGGGATCACAGCTTCTTGGGGCACAAGTGTGATCCTTGCTTTCCATTCTCAATTTCTCTAACTTCTGTGCGGTGGTGGTGGTGGTGGTGGTCTCCAGGACCCGTTCCGTGACTGAGCAGGGTTATGTATGGAACAGAATGTGCCTTCCCTGGTATATTTCAGGGTGACCTTTAGTGTTTCAACACCATTTTTCATATATCTGGCAGAGTGAAGATAATGTAGACTAGCGATTACATGTCTATATGTGTGGTCTATTGCAAGCTGTTTATGCCCCTAGCCACTAAAATGGCCTGTTGTCAGACTTTATTATGTGAAGTGTACAATATTGGATAAAAATAGGTTTTATATGCAAAGTCAATGCCTCAATATCTTTAAATGAGGCTAACTCAGGGAAAACCACTTTCTTTCTAGCCATAGCAACCACACCAGGCTCACTTTGCTCCAAAAGGCCAGTTTGTCATGTTGCTTTGCAGTTGACATGGTCTACAGTTTTTGTCCTACAAAGAAGCCTCTGCTGTTTTCTCATTGCTGGTTTGTTTTTATTTCTTCTTTGTATGTGGACAGTATAGAGTAGTTCTTGCTCTTGCCCTTCCCTGAAGACTTCTGACTTTCATAAGTCCTTCTTAAGATATTAATCTGTAGCACTGTAAAGAAATGCAGTCTCTAGTCTGTTTTGAAATGCCTATCTAGTATCAAGAAGCTCCTGGTAGGCTGAATGTAGGAGCAAGTTTGTCTTGTGCTGGTATCTCCAAGTAGGTCTGATAGCAATAATACTGGTTGTCACAGCCTGATCTATCCAAGAGTGAAAGGATGAGTTTTTGGAAGGGTTCATGGGTCCCTTTGTTCAGAGTCTTCCATTACGGAACCCCAGTGAGCATCACAGTGCTGCACCTGCATTGGCTTGTGTGTGCAGGCGCTGAATACGGCCACTGATACCAAGCAGTTTGCATTGGTGATGCTCAGTTCTTTCCTGGTCTAGGACTTAAAAATCAGGTAGTAGTGGATTGAGTTACCAGGCAGAGACTGCAGGTAACCTCTGTCTGGTCCTCATGAGTCTCTAGATATGTTATTTTTTGCATGCGCTGCTCAGCTTTCTCCAAAGAGAAACCATCGGCACCAGCTGTCTAAAGCACACTTGATTTAGGTTATTTTTCCATTTACTTTAATCATATTCTCAACCCATTTAACAAACAGACAAATGTGTAATGCTTGGGGCAGACCCAGTTCGCCTGTGGGAGAAACAGTTATTTTAAATAAAAGCAGTCTGATTTTTCTGGAGGTGATGAAGACCCGCAATTCTGATTGACTAGTTCACCAATAGATAAAAATCAAAATATCATCAAACTTATCTATTTACAAATTGTCCAGGAGCAGATTGTGAAATTGTCAGGTTTGTCATGTAAAGTTATTCACTAATTTCTTCAGGGAATAATTAGATCATTAGACAAATATGCCATAGGCAATCTGTGTGGGAACTTGTGTAATTAACCAATCCAAAATGAGTGATAAATTGTATATCGGTAATTTTCACACTTAGCAATTTAAGATGTGTTAAGTAGTTTTGTCATCGAGTTAAGGAACAGAAACAATACATTGTGACTTATATAACTAATTAGCATTCCTGATTTTACAAACACAAACAATTTGGAATTTACCTTGGACGACAGTTTGCTCATGTGAGGTAGGAGAATATTCATGAGCGCAGAACTTTGCACTCACTTTTTGCAAATGCTTGAACGTTAAAGAGGTCATAAATCTGGTTAATCAGAAATTTGCCTTTCATTTCTAACAAATGTTCATGGTATGTTACTAAGAAATAAAATAAATATCTCTTTTCTTTCCCTGATATTGGCTCAGCTTCTTGTAAAATCCTCTTGACAGCACTTACTGAATCAGAATTGTGCTGTACTAAGGAATGGGCCTGTGCATGTTTTTCTAAAGCACTGGGTGATTCCTTTGTTCACCGAATTGCTGAATTTATGGTGCAATGTCAAATTATGGCTTTCTTTGTGAACGGATTTTGGGTGGGTGGGGGGGCAGGGAAAGCAGGTCAGAAACGGAAGGATGTAGTAATTTGGTAAGGTTAATTTGATAATAGATGGAAGTTATCAGGAGAGGTTAAACAGTGGCCACAAGTAGACAAGAAGGGCACAAGGCTGATTACAAAGTGAAAAGGTTGTGATCAGTCTGCTATAGGAGAGGTGTAGCCAGGACAGGTGTCATACCATAAAGTGGTGGAGGTTTGGGTGAGTATCAAAAAAAAAAGCTCCACATGCTGTAGTCTAAGACCCTGGTCCAGCCACCTTAAGAAGGTGAGTTATATGACAGTAAACCAGGGGAAACAAAGAATCTTGCTGAAGATTAAATATATATATCTGCATGCATTTATTTTAGATGTATATGTGTGCATATAGCAAACAAAGGAAGATAGAGCAGATGCCCTCATGGTCCTCTTCCATACCTGAATCTGAGGTCCACAAATCCCATGACTCTGCAAGTGTTTTGGGCACAGAACCTGAATTGTTCTGTTATCCTCTCCTCCTCTGCAGCATCTTTTAGGTATAGAGTGAGCTCATCAGTATAATATTAGGTCAAGCACTATGCAACACTATGTATATATAACAAGGCTGCGGTGTGTGCAATACAGGGCTACTGATGATATCAAGGTCTCTGGGAAGAACAAGCAGCTGTCTTTATACATTATGCTGATACTACAGGAACTGTGAATGGTCTCTGGTTTCCTCAGAACACATAATTAAACACAGACAAATCAGTGACACGGTCCAGTTGCATCAAGGCACCAAAAAAATCTCACTCGAACCTTTCAAAAATCAGTGAGTTGGATTCCCATTTTCTGCTTGAAAAAAATATGTGTGAGAGTTCCAGGATGCTTTTAGAATGAAAAGTGTGGTGTATAGCCCATTACAAATAAAAATAAAAAAATAATAAAAAAAAATCCTCTGCACCACTGGAGAGTCAGCAGAGGGAGTACGAGTTAGGAAGCCCCTCTTTGAATATTTGAATGGCTGCAATGCAGGAGGAGGGAAGTAAACAAAGACATGTGTGAGCTAGAATTGTGGGAAAGAAACAGACGTAAAATAAAATCTTGATGATAAAGTTAAGGTGACAGCAGCAACACCCCTTGATGAAAGTTGTGATACCCCTGCCCTTGGAGGCATGTGAGCTGGATTGAACATGCGTTAAAAAATGTAATAAATTTCTTGAGGTTGCCTAAGCACTTCCAACTCCTGTGATTTTAGTTATTATTCTTGCAATATTTTGTGCTCACACCCTCTAGTCCATCAAATCATAGTTACATTAAAATCCTTTGCTTTTCTATATTTTGACTCTTGAGTTTCTACTGAAATGATATGGAGTCTCAATATTACTGAGATGGTTATGGAGTCAAGCTTGAATTGTGATCTGAGTGCATTTAATGTGTGAAAAAGCCATAAGGCAAATAACAAGATTCTCGGGGCTTGAAAAGTCATGATGGTGCTTAAACACTTTGAGCTGGCAATGCTAGCACTACTTAAAATGACATTTAATGAGAGTGCATTTCTGGGCAACTCCACAGAATCTATTTAACTTCTGCATTTTGTAGGGCTTTTCTTTTCAGTTACAGAGAAAATATGCAATAAGAAAAGAATGAAATGGTGTTTTTGCATTTGTGTTTAATTTTTCTGTTCCAAGAATACACGCCTCTTTCCTAGAGCTGTACTTTGTTTCTTTCATGCAGTTCAGAGTTTGCCCTTCAGCCATGGCTACAGCTGATCAGGTCTGAGACCAGCCATTACTTTGACTATGTTTTAGAAGAACGACCAGGAATGGCTTTAAGATTTAAACCAAGCTGTAGTTTTAATTAGGGAAAAACTTTTGCCTCTCAATCCTAGAGGTAAGAAGCAATGCCACACTAGCTGGATGCCATTTTAAATAATTGAATGTGGTTTTGTCTTGTCTGGTGCTTCAGAAATACATAGCATGACCTTTTTCTACTTTCCAACAAATCTGCATCTATGTTGAAGATAGAAATGAAGATAAGTGGTTATATAGGAGATACTTGTGGGCTACTTAAATTTTTGCTCAGTTTTGAATACTCTTCTTTATCTGTATAGTAATTTACTTTGAAGTACATGCTCAGAAATAAATGCTCCTTGAGATTGAGGGGGAAATGATGCTGAAAATCTTGCGGTGTTTTGGTTTGTTGATGTTTGTATGATGTTTGTTGTTTTGTTGTTGGTTTCTTTTGGTTTGTGTGTTGTTGGTTTTTTGGTTTTGGTATTATTTTTTTTTTTTAAAGCCCAACTAAAGTGTATAAGGTCCACTCTACTTTTGACTGCTGAAAATCTCTCTTTGGTAGGACACAGAGGTCTGGCTTTTAACTTGTATCAGTCTGGTGTGGGCTATTGCGCTAGTAACCCCTCATGCATTTTCAGTTTGCTTCTATCCAGTATTATGTTACCCAGTTTATTTTCAGAGGTTTGCTTTTTTTTTTTTGTCTTTGCC
>VZRU01011737.1:460870-485178 GCA_013398155.1 Pedionomus torquatus | reverse complement strand
CCTTTTTTTTTTTTAAACTTCTGTCAATGTGTTATGGTAATGCAGCTCTGCTTTCCACTCATGAGGTGCCTGCATTCATTGGTGGGTGATACGAATAAGTAAAACCTGTCTCTTAGTGCGCATTCACAAGAGTGTTGAACTGAGATTACACTGACATCTGAAATTCTGGCAGTTTGTAACTCCAAGTGCTTACACTTTGTAAATCTCAATCGCGTCCTTAATGTAGATTTTGTTTCGTTTCTTGCTAAAGAGTAAAATATGTAAATTTAGAAAAGACTGTCACTCTCCCCCTTGGTCTTTGAGTGATTTAAGTCATCCCTTTGTCAACTGATTTAATGTGTTTTTGCAGTGATAATGTCTGCTTAGTCTCCAACATCTGTGCGCTGGACAGAAACGGAGGTTCCTAGCTGTGTCTTGGGTGCACTGTATCTTCACCGTAACACAATGACGTGTAGGTAAAACATGTGGCTTTATGCAACAAGTACAAATAAGGCTGATTTGAACTGAGTGTTGTTTGAAAGCAATGATGAAAGAAACTAGCATCAGGCACAGGCTTATTTGATTTTATCGAAACCGTCCTCTTACTTGAAGACACTGGAAGTGAAGTGAGTCTGCGGTGCCATGCCTAGCTCTGGTGCTGCCGACTCCTGGGGAAGGTCAGATGTGGGTGAGAGTGGCATGACTCAGGGCTGTTGCTGGCATGGGCTGAGTCATGTCCAAGTTCACGTGCCTTTCCGTTGCTTGCAAAACCTGAAGTCTGTGACGATGGCTTCTCCTAAGACAGGACCAAACCATGTCCTGGCTGAACAGAGCAGAAACCTGCAAAGGACAGAATGTTTTCTCCTGATTCATCTGAACATCTTGCTGGTGGTTGTCCCCATTGGGACTGCAGGATACTTTTGGTTTGTTCATGGGTTGAGTTTTAATACAGCTTTAGCTCTCATAACTGAGCATCATTTGTTTCTCGCTTTCATGCCTTCTCCACAGATATCTGCCACCTTCTTGTCCACCCCTATGTGCATTCACTTAAAAGATTTTTATCAGCTGAAGCAGCCTTGATGTTAGTGTGTGTGGCAGGCTGTCTGTGAATATGGCTTTTTGACTTGAAGCAGAGGGAATCAGAAAGAGTTATCTCCATGCCTCTGACCGTGAAAGAGCCCAGAGGCTAAGCAGGTACCTGAGATACAGTTGTAACCCACAGAAGACTGGGGTTTTTTTTCTGCCTTGTTTAGTGAGGCTTGAGTTAACATTGCCGCAAGGGTCTTTCTCTGGTCTAGACCTTAGAAACAAAAACTGTTCCCCAGCAAAGAGCTGATGAGCCTCAACATGTCAAACCGATGACTACCATTTGCTTTCGTACAGCATCACCTGCTAAGTAAGGAAGGGAAAGTTCTAGCTACAAAATTATATGGTTATACAAATACAAAATAGTTCTTACAAAAGAAGAATAACATGCCAAAATAAACCACTGCTCTCTGTAGCAGAGAAATGGAGCAGCTGCTCTTGGGCAAGATGAGGGGTGTAACCATAGATGCCAAAAGTCAGCCTCTCTGCTGGAGAGCAGCGATGGAGTAAGCTGGTTTCTGTTACGCAAAGTGTATGGTCTTTGGGCAGCAGAGCCCTATACTTATTTAATCTTGCATCTTCCTGAAGAGAGGTTGTGGGACATGGCCATACTTGCTCTGTGGGCTTCCTGAGGTGGCTGGTTTCATGACACTGGTGTGGCTGGTGGTCCCTGTAGAGGGAAAAAGAGAGGGACTGGTGGTGTCTGAGCCCTGCCTGCAGTGGTGGCTTGCAGAAGCATGGCTATGAGTGTCTGAGAGATGTGACCAAGGTGGCAAAGGAGCAGAGAGCTAGGACAGGCTATAGTTGCTGGTGGGGTTCAGAGCTCTCTGCTCGCTGCAGCAGGGCTTGGCCTCAGACTGTGTCCAGAAAGTTTCTTCTGCTGTCCCCATGACTTAATCTGACTGGCTTTGCTTAGTCACTTAATTGCTGTAATTACTTTTTGTCCTTTTTCATATAGGACATAAAGTAGGTAGCAATGAGGACAATTTAAAGGCAACAGTCACAGACCCTCTGACTTCTCCATTCGGTGTCTTCCTGTAAAAGAGTACTTTGGTCCAACTGAAACAGACTCAATTCTTTTTCTTCTGAGTAGGAAATTGTCACAAGCAAAATTTGCTTCTGGCCAAACTAGTGTGTTTTATTTCTTATTATCTGAGCCTTCTATCACTTTTATTTAAGAAAGAAAAGAAAAACACACTTCAAATTGAAGCCCATTTTGCTGTTTAACTCCTCCCTCAAACCCAGAACTTTTTTAAAAGCCTGGGAGTAGCAGTTTGGTTTGTAGAAGTTTTTCTCAATTCCTTTAATATGCAGATCCAAGTTTGACGTGCAATATCAAACCCTGTTGATCTGAAATAAATTGATAAATAAAATAGTTGTCAAGAATGTTGCCAAGTTTTCCCCAGGTAGAGTTCTGAATGCCAACTGCATTTAGTTCTTATTTTTAGGATTCTTCCATATTGTGACAAGTTTAAGCCTTAAAAATGAGGGTTGACATCTTGAAGACCAACATCATTGTCTCTGGAAACCTAGGCCAAAAAACAACAGTTGCAAATACCCAACTTGTGTAACAATACATTTTCTTGTCTTTAAATAATAAAAATGCTGCAATTACTTTTAATTAAAACTTAAGCAAACCATGTTTTCAGGGATACTCTACTTTTCTTTCCCAAATGAGAAGTGGGGCAGCAGAATTTCATTTAATTGGCAGCATTTTATTTTTAAATTACTGCAAGTCACTTTACTGGTTGGACCTCATATTGTGTTTGGAGCCAATGGTGGGTGAATATTCTGATCCCCTATACCAGGGGCTTTTGTGGGGTTGGTGCCACCAGCACAACTACAGTTGTCCCCAAGGAGACTGGGTGGGATGAATGCTCTTGTGTGGTTTGGTCTTTTTGTTGTTGTTGTTTTTTTGTTTGTTTGTTTGCTGTTTTGTCTTGTTTTGTTTTTTTACAACATGCAACCAAAGCAAAGATCCATGAGCTGTGCTCTCAGTTTGGTATCTGTGGGTCCTATTGCCTTTAAGTGAAGAAATACCTGAGAGTGACAGAATCTCCTGGATCTCTGTGCTGTTTTATCTTTGAGACTTGCACATTGGCTACATGGTTCTGTCTCTTGATCAGACCATGCAAACTATGCCTTATGTTTTCAGGTCTGAAGTTTAGCAGTGCAAGAGGAAATTCCAATGGCAAGGCACTTGGCTAATGTGGACAAAAAAACATTGTATTTGCTGAATACGTAGTGCAAATTTATTTGTTGAGCTCTAGCCTCAGTTGATCAAATGCAGTTGTCTTTGGAAACCCCACTGGTGCCTGCAGTCACCCACAGAATTATGAATATTTTGCCATGCAGTCCCTTTTTCTATAGAAAGCTCAGAGAGGAGCTGGCACTACAGTCTAGATATGTCAGAGCTCTCTCCTACTTGTGGTTGACTATAGCAAGTCTGCTATGGGATCTGTAGGGTAGTCATCTGGGTTATATCTCTCTGTCCCTCTCCTTCACCCAGTAGCTCATACTTTTCCAAGAATCCTTGAGCTGCTTGTCCATGGGTTCAAGAGGGACCAGGTCATGCTTATCCTTCCTACTGGATAGGGTGCCAGTGAAACCCTAGGTATGGTATTTAGCCTGTCTGCGATATCAGCCTCAAGGGCTATGGTGGAGTTGGAAAATAGGTAGAGTATATAGCTGTTTGTTGATTTAAAGACTCTTAAAAAGAAAAAGGGGGAGAAAAAAAGCCCCACCCTTGTAATTATTTATTTCCTGGCACTTCTTCAGTCTGAGTTGGACCAGTGCTGCTTCATTGATCCATGTGAAGATTGCTGAGCCATATAAAGACCCTGCTGTCATATTCTTGTCTGATATTCT
This sequence comes from Pedionomus torquatus, assembly GCA_013398155.1. Classification (NCBI taxonomy): domain Eukaryota; kingdom Metazoa; phylum Chordata; class Aves; order Charadriiformes; family Pedionomidae; genus Pedionomus; species Pedionomus torquatus. Next base: position 481,245 of record VZRU01011737.1, on the reverse strand, counting down.
GTCGTGTTCCTGCCCAACTAGTAAAATGTCATGAACAGCACAGCCTTTCCTACACAGAATAGCCTTGGGCAAATGCACTCTGCTGATGCCTAACAGCCCATGGGATCTAATCTCTGCTCCCTTACCGACTGTTCATAACCTTTCTGTGCACTTCAAGACTTTCTAGACTAATCCTTTTGCATATAACCATAGCAAACAAGAATTTGGGAAGGGTGCATGCCTGGGGCTGGGGAATCAAGAGTCTGCTATGGTAAACCTACATTTCAGTCACTTTTCCACAATATTTTCAGGAAGCAAAGTGTCTGTGATGGCTGAACCACAGTGAAAGGTTTAATGTGGTGTTGGCGACTTGTCAGTAAGAATAATCCTTCAGTTTAGCTTGCTATAGACTGTACTTCCAGATTTTGGAAGACCCTCTAACTGTGATCCCTGTGAAGCTTTATTATACCTGGCTGTCCTCTTTGGATGACACTGTGCTGCATATCGAGATGCAAGGAGAAGCTAGCAGAGGGATACCTGACACAGTTTCCAAATAACTGTGGATTTCTGCAGTCTGCCAGTGTTGGTTGATACACCTGGAGAGCAGCATGCCTTTCCTGAGCTGCAGTGGGAGAGGCTTATTCTGTGGACGTGATGATTTGGCATTTCCCATGGGATGGTCCACTTGAGGGCATGTTTGCCAAGAAGTCCTGTGAGGTCCTGGAATAATTACTATTATGGAGATAATTTTAGAGTGAAGCAGGTGCTGTGAGGTGACATTTGAGGTTGGGTGGAGTTGAGATGCCTGATTAATTGCTATAGTTAATTAAATCCACCTCTGAAAGCAGAGAGAGGTGGAGATGCTGGCTGAAGAGACATGGGAGTGTAGCAAATACAGCATTGCAAACTGTGCTCAGGTGTAAGGTCCAAAATGTTGGAGCACATGTGACATTGGTGTGTCCTTCTGGTGGCAAATTTATCTCCAAAATCTAATGGTAATTGGGCCTGGATACCTCATGGGGTGGCATTAAGCTTCACATCTTTTTGTACACGTGAATCCAACTCAGTTTAGTAGTGGCTGTAGGAAAATAAATTAAGTCAAGGGGTGCCTGGTGGCTGCTTTCTGCAGGAGCCTCCATTGTGGCACCATGTGGCAAACCAAAGTCGCTGCTGTGAGCTGTGGCACTCAGCAGAGCTCAAAGCTGCAGGCACTAAACTCGTGCTCTCCTCTCCCATGAGAATTCAGCCCAGCAGCGAAGGTACCTGTAGATAAAGAGATGCCATTTTTCATCAGCTCTGCCAAAATTATTCCTTGCACCCTGTGATAATTCCCTAAAGTGTTTTTTATAGCTACACTTCAAAGAGATGCAAATTAGCTGATTTGTGTGTCTGCAACTAATGACCTTTGCCCTGGAGTCACACCAGGAGCGGTACAGATACCGTGTGCTCTGCTGGTGAGCTGAATGCAGCTCCTCTGCTGGCAGCAGCCCCAGTGGCCTGCCCTGGTCTCCCTGCGGCAAGGAAGAGGCACCTTGTGCTTAAAGTAGGTCTGGACTCAGGAGGTCAGCCTCTAACTCCCAGCTCTGCCCAGAATTGCCTTTGTGGCCCGGGAGTGATCACTCAGACGAGTGACCTGCTGGTGTGGTTGCTCCCAGACCTATAGTAGACCGGGTGAGCTCTGCTAGTCAAGAACATCTGCTTGAGTGGTGACAGTGGATGGACCTGGGGTGCTGGTATGAGGAGTTCATCTGACTGAGCTGGAGAGAAGGTGGAGACCGCTGGGTTTGGGAGGACTCAAGGTCGCGTTTGCAAGTGAGGAGATGCCACTTCCTTTCTCTCCCCTCCCCTCAATAAACAAACAAATCCCCAAAGCTATTAGTTAGTTCAGTGAATTACACCTGGGATTAACCTCTGTTCTTGGATTCACTGATCTCTGTGCAAGGCAAACAGCAGCACTGAGGTCATCTCCAGGAGCTGGGAGAGAAGGATTGCTGTGCTATGTGGCGTATTCCAAGGGCAACGAAAGAGAAAGACTTTGCATTATTCCTTGCAGATGTAGCAACTCTGAAAGTACCAGGAAGCTTGCCCTGGTTTCTCGGTATGCTGTAATCCTGCAGAGGTGTTTGCGATAGCAGCTTTGATGGTGTGGTACCTCTGACCTCTACAGACCAGGGCGCTGGAGCAGGCTCGGCCAAGGATGGCTCCGCTGGTCGAGGGGAGAGGTCAGACAGCCTGGGGACAGACGGAGGAAAAACGTTCACTGGGACAACTGGCGTCTGGACTGATATGCTTTCTTTAGTCTTGGAAAAGGTTCAGCAGGCTTAGCTTCTCTTGAGACAAACACTCCTTAGAAAAATAAGTTCAACCACGGGAAAGTGCCCAGACATCACATTTTCAAAACAGAATGTTTCCATTTGCTTTCATGCATTCACAACGTTTTAGTCAGGCTGTCTGAAACTGTAACTGTGCTGTTACAGCAGGAGACTTGGGGACTCTCTGTCTTACTGTATAATCCCTGTGTTTGCTCTAGGTATGTCTTAGGAAACAGCCAGAGGCTGGGGTCCCTTTCATGAATCGCTTACTGGTCTAAATGACAGATGTGATAAATGAGGATATAACAGACATCAGAAAAGGGCGGAGCAGGATATTATAGCTTGTGGATTCATGGTTTCTGAGTTTAGATGCACCTACATTTTATTAGATCCTCTGTTTATACCAACACGGGAGGCCAGATTCTCATGCCGTGTGAACGACAAGCCCAGCGCAGGGCTTGCTCTTTGATGTTTGTAGGCAAAGGGATTTCTCAGGAGCAGTTTGAATGAGGTGAGGGGCTGATGTGTGCTGACTAGAGCTTGGAAAGCTGTTCTAAGCATGAGAGAAGGTGTGGGAGATGGTGCAGAAATGCCTCTGTGATGAGGGAATGAAGGGGAATGCAAGGTCAGTGCTGCAGGACTCGCCAGGGGGTGGGTCGGGTCACATGCGGGACCGTGGGCAAATCCATTAACTGCTCTGTGCTTAAGCTTTACCGCTGTAAAGCGGGGCTGGTAATGCAATATACTTGGCTCCTGTGGTAACTCACAGTTGATAACAGAGATGTCCAGAGTAAACACAGCTAAGCCTGGATCTGGGGATGCATTTGGGTTTGTGCTGTTCTTTCTTTTTGATGCTTTTAGAAATCCTGCCAAAGTCAAGGGGCTATGAGAAACTGAGCTTTCTATCAGCATCCGGAGACTGAAATCCCAGCAGAAGTCCAGTTATTGTATTATTCTACTTCATTAAGTATCTCCTTGTGGGGTTAAAGTAGCCTGTGAAAATGTGTTATCACAAGCAGTGGAGTGTCTTACAGCCTTTTGGGAAAAGGAAAGATATGCTATCTGTACACTTCAAAACCTATTCACAGTGGCAGCCGCATAGATTGTACCCCCTTCCCCCCCAGCTCTCGGCTCATTGCAGTACCTGGGCACTTCAGATATCGCAGATAAGTCTGCTCCACAGAAGGAGTGCTTTTCCAGCAATGCATGTTTCGCACTGGCTGGACGAGAGCCTCACAGCAGCTTGTGCAACTTCAGCCCTGGACCTACATAGGTTGCAACTTCAATACTGGTTGAATATAATGCTGTTCCCCCCATACCCATAGAGGGAAAACCAATTTCAGACTCTTGCATGTGCGTAGAAAAAGCTGTTTTTTGTCCTGACTGCTTTACTGCTCCTGGAATGTGTATGGGTTAGTGCACTCTGGGCTGTATGCTATCTTTTCCTGGTGACTCCTCCTGAAACGAGCACTGCTTCACATCACTGTTTTCCATAGAGTTTCCAAGCAATAAATAAATGCAGGGAACTTGGTTTTAGGACAATGGAAAGTTTAAGTGTCAGTTCACAAGTTTGTAGGGTAATAGATCCTGTCCTGTCAGATTCAATACCAGAGGGTATAAAATGTTAGATATCTAATTCATCAACTGTTGGGATTGGATAACTTAATTAAGGTAGAGTTTTGCTGAAAAACATGCATTAAGACAGGAGTAATGCCATCACTGAATACCTTGTAGCAACATGTAGATGTCTTTTCTAAAACAATAGAAGAATAAACACATCAAAATGGATAAATCTCTTCACGTATTGCTAGAAATGATAAAATAATTTATGGCAAAACCTAACTTTGTTTTTTCCACTTTTAAATCCTTTGTAATGCAGTCCTTGCTTCTCTTGCAACTTGTTAGTGTTTTCCAAATTGCTTCTAAACCATTTTCAGCTGAGAAGTTGCTCATGAGGCCTCTGCTCTGTAACTAGCTGGTATTTGTTCATGATGTGCTTGACTGGCTACTGAAGTCAGTCCGCACTCTTTTTCTTTCTGAGTGAATGGCTTAAACTTTGTGAGCACAGTGGAATAATGGAGCAATACACACTTAAACTGCATCATTTGCTAATTCATATTAAAGTAAAGAAATCTTTGGATTTTGGACTGCTTTCATAGTCAGTGATCCAGGCAATCCAAAAAGGGAATAGTATGACTGGGCTGGTAGCAGGAGAGAGATTTCATTTACCTTCCCTTCTCCCTTCCCCAGTTCTTTGTATTATTTATCTTGATGAAAAAAGTATTTGAGCTTCTAGTTCTTGTTCTTAGGGGGGTGCAAGGTATCCAGGTGGGGTGGATGACCTTTCTGCTGGGTTCCTGCATGGATTTGAGCTGGCTGTTGTCTTCTTGCTTGTACTACTAAAGTAGCATCACTTGGTCCCCTCTGGCTGTAGGGCTGGTCCCCTCTTTGCAGGCTTGTCCTGGGAGGAGTGGAGGTGGCCTGAAGCAGATTGAATTAGCAGAGGAGTACAGTGGACAATTGGGATGCTCATGCTTGAACGTGGTCCCTTGGCCTCCTTGAACACTACAGGTATAATTTGTGTGAATTATGCTTGATAATTGACTTTTTCCTATCTTGGAGAAGCATTACTAAGGGAGGAATATCATTATTTGGGAGCTCTTTTCATAACAGACTTTTCTGTCCTGTCCCTCCTTGCACCCCCCTCCCCCCTCCCAATTGGCAAAAACAATTGAGTAAACAAGAATACATTGTATATGGACTAAGGATAACCTTCAGGATACCCAAAGTTACAGCATTTCCTCAAAGCAGAGGTTGGATAGGGATAAAAGGGAAGGAAAGTGCAACTTCTGGGGTAGTGAAAACTTTGAAATGGCTCAAGGAGAAGGGATACGTAGGATCTTTTAGCCTGTAGGTCACCCCTGCGTTGTCATGAGTAGCAGGCTCATGCGTGTGAAGAATATGCTTATTTATATCTGTGGTTTTACCAGAGGGGGTTGTCAGATTATACTTGATAAAGCTTGAAAATGTTTCTGCATTTATGGCACTCTTGATTTGCTGAAAGGAACAACCAAGCAAATAACTGATGACTGATTTTTGCCGCCTCGTGCAAAAATATGTCTATGTGCGTGATTTCAGCAGACTTCCCTACCACTGCAAATGAGATCAACATCACTATTGCAGAGATTTGGGGTTGAGGAAGAAACACCGAAGTAAGAGAAGAAGGAGGAAAATGATCATTTAAGTATATTTTGATGGGGCATAGCTGTTTCTGCATCTATTTTATCTTATCTTGGTATTGACTAATGTCCCTCTGTTTATCTCTGCTCTTAAGAGGAACAAGGTAGTGGTTTGTCACTAATATACAGGGATACCTCACTTTTCATTTGTCATGGCATTGTCTGTCCATGTGGCTCAAATGTCTTTACAGATATTAAGGGGCTGCATCTTCAGCTGATATAGCAGTGTTATGCTGACAACATTTGAAAATCTGATCCTATCTCAATTCCCTTCTTGTCTGTGTATTTTAATGTGACATCCCATAATATTACAGATGAAAAATTGCCCCCACTTTCCCCCAACCCTAACAACAGCATGATTTGCTCATGGATAATTTCTCTAACACCAGCTTTTCAATCTGAAGAAGCACCTGTTTCTCTATGCTGTAGAAGTTCCTTGTTCACACAGTTTTATGTATTTGTACTGAAATGTACTGTTTGAATGAGTCCAGATTAGCAACTGATATGAAATATTTTGTACAACAGCCCTACACTTACTGTTATTTACTATCTGTCAATTCTAGGGGTTTCTCATGAATTTAATGATGCTTTGTCTTGTACATCAAAATTTTACATCTGAAAGTTTCAGTGCTAGGTGCACGGAGAACTGCTCAGAACTCCCTTCTGTGGCTGCTTTCTGTGCCAGATCTAGCTATAAGTTAGCTGGGAAATATGTGCTACTGATAGTAATACTGTTACCGCTTTCTAATGTCAAAAAGTCACACTGGATCAAGTGCTGCAAAATTCATACTTCTCTGCAAGTAGCTGCATGGGTCTCATCACCTCTGCAAAGAATTTTTATACGTTCTCTCTATATATATGTATGTATGTGGAAAATTTTATGTTTGTGTGTTTATAGGTAATCATTTTCAGTCAAATCATATGGACAGGTGTTGATTAAAATCATAACTTGATTTTTTTTTTTTTTTAATTAGCTGAACCTCCATTGGGTTTATTTGGCTTCTTGTTTTATTTTTACTTCAGGCCATGTTATTATGAATATTCTATGGCTTCATTGGTTACTCTATAATATAACTGAATATTTTTCTTTTTGTGTATACTTACCTTTGAGATCTTCTAGACTCAGTCTGGTGTTCCAATCTTTAGAGAAAATAACAACAAAAGAATGTTAGCAGTATACGTATTTTTCAGGTACTTATCTTTAGTATCTTTAGTTACCAGCTATCTGGATCTACTCACTAGTGAACACTGTTTAATGGCTTTCAGTGATAAATACTTTTTTTTGTTGCTAATAGAAAGAATCGGAAATGTTAATTACTAATGGAATGTACTTTGTGTAGTTTACACACGTAAGAAAAAAACTGTAGGAACATTATAGGCTGGTTGCTACAGGAAAATGGTGAAATTGTCAGTAACACTGCAGAAACAGCAGAAATGTCTTTGACTTGTTTAGGAAGAAGCATTGGCATTATGGCCTCCTCATAAAGAACCTCAAACTTTCCTTCCTACCTTTTGCAACTAGCTATTTTTTCCCATTCATCTTTACCCTTGTCTTCTGAAGAAAAACTTTCCGAGTATTACTGGCTGTGGAGCTGCCTGCACCTATGCTGACTGAGTTTGGGTCCAACCCAGTCCTTTTGGAGACTGCCGTATGCAGTTTTCTAACTGGTTCATTTTGAACCTTCAGAAACATAGTAACTACAAAATAGAGATTCCTCATGTAAAGGTTCTCATGCAAGTGCTGTGTTAAAAATTATCTGTAATTTTCAGAAACATCTTATTACAAACTGTGGGGGTTTCCAGCAAACTGGAGTCATATGTAACATGTTGTTTTTTTTTTTCTCCACGTTAAACAAGTGTTCAAGGATTAAATCATCCTGCTCCCTGATGTGATTTGGTGGTCTAAAACAAACACAGACTAATATTCCCCCACCTGGGCTTTTACATTTCCCTGAAGTCTTATATAAGCCGTGTAGTACAACGGGATGCTGTGTCATTTATTCCAAAGGTATCATCACCAGTGGAGACTTGCCAGGTGACTTCATCCTCCCACTCAGTTTTGCCTCTGTCTCACGGTTGTGTTTCGGGGAGGGAGCATACCAGCCTGTTGTCCTTGTGCACCTCGCTGAATTTTCTTTCCATGTTTCCTACTGTGGAATCCTTGAGGATTACTTACCCTTTTAGGAAAGCTGAAAGGCCTCCTTTCATAGATGCATAATTCCTATCATAAAGATAACTGTTTTCTCTGACCCCTCAGTCTTTCTTTTCTGTTCCCCCAAGAAGGATTCCTTGGTATTTGCTTTGCTAAATATTGGATATTTCTAGCTGGGTAGAAATGTCTCCTGATTCTTTTTTCTTGTGGTCACAAATCTGTTTCTTCTATCTCCAGTTCTTGTACCATCTGTCCTTCCCCCTGCAGCATGTGTGGCTGTAATTTGGGTAACTTATTGTCCAAAAAGTCTTTGTTTTCTCAAATGTTGCACATTAATGACGTTTGAGTTTTAGACTGCATGTATCCTTCCTTTTAATGGACCAGGAGTATATTTGCAACACGATCAGAATGGAAAACCTGAGCACAGCCAAGGTACTACCAGAAACATCTTCCCTGATCATCTGCCATTTTCTTAAGGGAAACAGGGAGTCTCTCCTATCCAGAGCATCCCCTCAGATGGGTGGCTAACTGCAGCCCTTTCCCCAGAAACTCAAATAGGCTTCATTTCAAAGATTCACTGACATCATTTTGCAGAAGTGCTGGGTGAAGCATAAGTTCATTTCCCTCGGCACCACTTCTTAATGCATTTTTGTTCATCAGGGCGTACAACTAATGTGAAGAGGCAATTCAGTCTCAGCAGTCATTCTACTGAGGGTGAAATACTGATAGGTACTTCATTTAATAAAATAATAATGCTGTGCAGCTGTACACTGTCTCTCCCACAAGGATCTCAAGATACCTGAAAGAGTATTAAATAATTAAGCCTGACAATACCCCTGTATTTCATTAGTTCCATTTCACAGGTGAATTAGCAGAGGTTAAGTGACTTGACCGAGGTCAGGATCAGACCTTATTCCTGTGAGGGAAGCCTGTTCAGGGGATAGTTTTTACGTGGGTGGATCAGCTGGTCCCGTGTCGGGTCTCTGTGACAACCTGAGGTCTGTGCACGGAGGCAGAGCCAAAGCCCATGGCAGAGCAGAAAGGAAACTGGGGAATCCTGGCTCTGTTTTCTTAATTTGTTTCCAAATGTCCAGGCCTAGGATAATCCATACTAAATGCGGTGACAGGACTGAAGGGTTTGATTTGCTGAAGCCACAGAAATATATAACCCGGTGCCCAAGAGACCTGTAAGCATTTGTTTCATATCCACTGACATCTCCTGTCCAGTCGGCTCAGCGGGTCATGCTTTTGAAAAAACTATTTTGCACCGTCTGTATTAAAAGGTGGCAACCTGGCCAATTACAACGGATTTTAAGTTTATTCTGTGGGAGAGTTTTAAAATGGAAAGAAACCAGCAGTGAGACAGGGGGAGGAAATACCATATCCTTCTCAAGGAAAGTCAGGGTTTCATCCTGCAAGAAGCTGAAATGTACTGAATTAGTTGGGTGCCGAGTGTTCAGCACCTCTGCAGAGATGCTCAGGACTTTGCAGTGCAGAGTCAAAGCTCTGAGCTATAAGGTTAAGCATGAACACTAATGAAATGTTATCTCTCTACCAGATGGAACTAAGTGACAAGTACTCTGGCTGTCAAGCGCAGAAAATTGTGAATCTGTCGCACATCCCCTGACAACAGTGAGGCACTCTTCTTAAAACTGACTTATGCAACCAGAATTGCACTGCTGTGGGGTACCTCATTTACGCGGTCAGAAAGCTGACCTTTGGTGGGAACTATTTGTCCCTTTTTTTTTTTGTTGTTTGGTGATTTTGTGTTTTTTGGTGGGGTAGTTTGTTTTTTTGGTTTTGTGGTTTTGTTTTGGTTTGGTTTTGTGTTTTTTTTTTTTTACTTTTGGTGGGATACATCTAGCTTTCTGATCAGCTGCCACCTTGCAAATAATCCACTTAAGAGGATGTTTTTTCCAATGCTAAAATAGCTACAAGGTAAGGCTCAACTTGCATAAAAATTACATGTATACTTGAAATCTTTACAACTGATGATTCCAGATAAGAGCAGATACTCCATTCTGATCAGCCTTTGGCTGAAAGGTGTAACCACGATGAGCCTTTTGCTGTCAATGAAACATCTTCACTGTCTACCAGGATACAACAAAAACATTATGTTGCCATATCAGAGCACAGCAGAACTTTCCCGGAGCCTTAAGGGATTGCCTCATATTTTACAGACTTAACTAACTGCTGATAAATGAACAACATAGTATTTTTTTTATACGTGCATACTCTGCATGAATGATCATGTACTATTATTGTCTCATCCAAAAGTAAAATATGCCCTTTATAGGAGGGGAGTGCAGAACATAAGAGGAATGTATAGGAGAACACTTACGTATTTGAAGTGAGAATTGAGATGGAGAGTAGAGTTAGGAAAATAAAACAACCTTTCAAAGCGATCTCAGAATCTGACCATATCTCTTTGGTCTAACCTTGTAGCTGCAAGCAGATAGCAAATAAAAAGAGGTTGTTCACAGGAAACTGAAGTTCCTCTGCAAGTTTGACTTCTGTGGTTTTTCAGAACAAACTTACCTTTGCCATATAGTTGACCTGCTGCTTCAGTTCTCACCTGCTCTTGGAAAATGCCCTTGCCTTTTCCTTCAAAGAAGGGCTCATTTTGTCATGAAGTTTAGATGAATGGTTGGAGCGGATTTTTTTGGTATAAAATATTCATTATGAGCAAACTGTGAACTTGTGAATATGCATGATTACCCTTTAATCTGTATCTCGAGAAACATTTCCTTTCTAAAAAAAAAATAAATAAAAAAGGCAAAAATGGGTCTGCTCAAACTGACCAACAAGACTTAAGTATCATTTGCCAAACAATCTGTGCACAAGCTGACTACTGGCATGATTATATTTCCCGTAAAGAATTTGCTGAGTGACTTCGAAGAAAACCACAAACGTGACTGTGGACAACTTAGACGGGACTGAAGCTTACTCAGTATGTTGTGTGTTTCACGCTAAAACCAAAACAGTCTCCAACTAATGGATATTGCATGGTTAAGATAAGAGGAAGAAATCTTGAAAAAGAGGATTGAAAAACTTGAGAGTATACCGGGAAACTCCTGCTATACATAGGAAGCGTGTTTGCTAGTTTCCTTTCCTTACAGCAGAAGGGGAAGCGGTCATATTGTTAATGCTTTGACAGGTGCATTTAGGTGGTGGCAGAGGTCAACTACATACTCAAGATGTGAATGTTTCATCATCAGGTGGTTGCTGGGACATTGTCAGAGAGACTGCTGTCTCCTAAAATAGTGGCAGTTTGTGGGATTCCCTTATTGCCATCCAGGATGTCCATAAAGTTGTATGGAAGTATTGTGCTATGGTCTTTCTTGTTGTCCCCTCATCTGGGCCATGCTTCTTGCTATATGTTACTTCTGGATGGCTCATCCTCTGTTCCAGTAGTAGATCTCAGAATACTTGTGTTGAAAGTGGCTGTGTGGAAGCAGGTGAAAAACCCTTCAAATTTCTTACCTCAGGAAGTAATTCTAGGAGTCGTTTTCTTGAAAGCTACTCAGGAATGGAACTAGGGTGGGAAACACTGGAAAAATTGTCTGAGGTTCAGCTCACAACAGTGTTTAGCCAGGGTTGTTCCAGGTAGTGATTTTTAAAAGTATGGTTTTCTAGGGACTTAGTTAAGACAAAATGTGTGCTGGTGCTTTTTAGAAGGTTACATTTCAGTCTGAAGAGGCTAAGCCTTGGAGGTGTTGACCTTTGAGTTACTACTGTATTTTGAGGTCCATGACTAGCAGATATACAGAAATAGTCTTTGAGAAAATAGTGGCGAGAGGATTATAACCCTCATCTGTAAACGATCTCACTGTGTTACTTGATTCTTTTCCTCTAACACATATTTTATTGTATCATGAGGGTATGGTGCTTCTTGAGATGCTGTCCTGCTGGAAAAGATTTCTCACTTCTCTAGGTAGTTTCTGTTGAGGCAGGGAATAAGAGTGAAATATTCCACTTATGCAATTGCTCCTGGTAATAAAACCTATGGTTCAAATGTATGCATTTACATTAATGAAAGAAAGTTACGTTGCAAGTAGTGGTGGCTTCCACATTGGTCATAACTCACCACAGTCCCAGTTCAGCAAGTTTTAATTGGTGAGACTTGCTTTCTCACAGGCAACTTCCCAACCATCTCATTAATTTCAGTAGATGCTTATGCTGTCAGGAGATACTGAGTTCTCAAGGAGGTACAAAGACACTCTTCCAAATGTATAGCTTGCAGCTTAGGTAAGCACAGGGAAAGAGATAAGTGCTCTGATTTGATTGGATCAGAGATGTGTGAGAACAAAGTTTTATTTTCCTTTTCCGCAGCAAACACGTAAGTAAAAAAGACAACCAAACCAGCTGACAACATCTGTGACTGTGGGTAGTGTGGGTCAAGTCAATTATGTGGGAAATCAAAATGTTCCTTTGACTTCTGAGTGCTAGGCAGCCCTGTCCCATTTCTGAAAGGGTCTGAAAACTTCCTTGGGTGAAGTCCTTCACAGGTAGGGGAAAAGGATCACAGGAGCAAGTCTCCACCCCACTTGCCAGATTCAGGGTACGCCTCTCATCCCCACTGCACCCATGTACTCTTGCCTTAAACTTCTGTGTCATGCTTGTGATGAAGTGGGTGTCAGAGCTGGGGGAGGCAGGGATGTGCTGAAAAGCCATGTGTGTTTGTGAAGTAAATATTCAAGGGATGGAAATCTCTATTTAAATAGTAAGGGAGAAGAGGAGACACCCTGATCATGCTGTAACAAGGGAAGGAGGTTAGAGGGAAGGAAGAGTTTTACTCCCAGGGTTCACCTGCTCTCTTCTCCAGAGCATGACCAGGTAGCCTTGCACTTGAAAGCTGTCTAAAAGCAGAAGCTGTCAAGGACTGCTGAAGCTTCACATCACTAGGGTTTTGAGATGGCTTCTGTTGCTTAGTTTTGAAATGCAGCCAGTGCTGGGGTAGGTCGTGCAGTTGCAACGTGCACATCACTTTTGAACAGAACATCGACTACGTGGTAGAGAAATCCAGGGAGAGCGGAAGCTGGCTTGGGCATCTGCGCTTGCATCTCTGGGCTCATGAAAGTGAAAAATGAAATATTTGACTATTGCAAACAGCTCCAACAAAGTGATCTTCAAAAATGTGTTGCAGGAGCACTGCTTTGCTGCTGGCTGCGGGGAAAGGAGACTGCACTTCTGGAAGCACCCCATCCTTTCCTTCCTCTCCCACTTGCATATTGACCCAGATTAACTCTGTCTGGCAGGGTCAAGAAGCACGTAAGTTCAAAAAAAGCTACCTGCCAGCTTTCATTTTTCATAGTTTATTCATTCATGACTTTCTGTGGAAGAAATGCCCTGTTTGGTTAGGAGGTAAACTTATTTTGGCAGGGAGGTAAATTCGCAATACTCACTGTCAAATTATGGCTAAAAAGAAAGAGAAACCATTTTTGCATTCCAAGAATTAAACTCGTTAATGTATGTAGCATTACATTTTAGCAAAGTAATCACAGCTGAGCATCCAAAATGTTGTCTTCAATGCTTGAAAAATTTACTGAAAGTAGATACGGAAAGGGCTCTGCCATGTCCTTTATAAGAGAAGCTGCTAGTAATTCTCATATTGGGTCAGCAATTCAAGATGTTAACATTTTTTATTTATATATAATAGCTACATGCATATGTATGTGTGTGAGTATAGGGGGGGAAGAGTCTCATAATGAAAATTTTAACTAGCTTTCCATATTTCAAACCATACTGCTGCCTCAAATTGAGCATTTATAATAACCATTATCTGAAGTTTAGGCTTCTGAAGGGCGCATACATATACATAATGCAGTGATTCTATGATATAAATATAAAAATATATGGAAGTAATGTGTAGCTTTTTTTCTTTTTAAACAAAAAAGTGCAAACAAACCAAAACAAAACATGGGGAATGGGGCAGAAACCCCAGCTCTTGGTTCCCATGCTGGTTTTGGAGTTCCTGTGTGGCTCTGTGCAAGTTCTCACATTGAAAAGAGGTCTCAGCTTTTGATCCCCTGTCTTAAGAAGTAAGGCACTGAATATTGTATGGGTATTTTCTTGGCTTTAAATAGAAGCGTGTAATAGGGAGTACACAGAAATTGGGAAATGTGAAGTTTTGTGAGGGCTGATTTCCAAAGGGGTTTTCAGATATTACATGGTTGGGAGAATATTCTCATTGATACCTGGTATTTTTTTGACCAAGGAGTATCTGCCTAAAAACTGCTTTTGAGTAGAGATATGTGAGAACTCCTTAGGTTGCTGTATGTATGTGTATAGGTGTGTGAATTATTTATCTGGGAAGTTGAAATGGATGCTTCATTCTTGTTTAGTGTAATTAAGCCCCTACTATTAATATATAATCAAACATATTGCTTAGGGGTTGACTCTTCTGATTCTCAGCCTCAGCCTGAAGATATTGTCTCCTTTCCTCCTTTTTTTTTCTCATTAGTAGCTTAGATAGGCATGAAAAATCTTTTGAGCTTAAATAAGAGATCTTTGTTGTTGTTGTTCTTGTATAGTTCAAAAGCAGTTAATTTTTAAGACCTCAAACTTGGCACATGGCCACTCTCAGCTGGCAAATACACCCTTGCTATTTTTGCTGTGTGTGATTTTTAGTTCATCTGGAAGCTGCTGCCAAACAACTTTAGTCTAATTCTCCTGCCCCTTGCCTCTTCCTATTGCTCTCCAAGTGCTCTCATGTGCTTCCACCCAGTTAATGAACCATCTGTAAAATGAAGGAGTAGCTCAGTCCTTGATGTCTTTGCTGAATCCCCAGGCTGTAATGGCAACAGTGGCGGCTGGTGGCTCACACAGTGATGACAGACTCAGCTGGGCTGACAGCACCACACTCTCCTCCAACCTGCGCCAAACAATCATTCCATGGATAACAAAGGGGGATGGACCTGTTGGAGTGAGTCCAGAGGAGGGCCACAAAGATGATCAGAGGGCTGGAGCACCTCTCCTATGAAGACAGGTTGAGTGAGTTGGGGTTGTTCAGCCTGCAGAAGAGAAGGCTCTGGGGAGACCTAATAATGGTCTTCCAGTATCTAAAGGGGTTCTACTGGAAAGATGTGGAGGAAGTCCTTAATCAGTGTAACAATAGGAGAAGAGATCATGGTTTCAGACTGAAAGAGGAAAGATGTTAGGAATAAATCCTTTCCTGTGAGGGTGGTGAGGCACTGGAACAGGTTGCCCAGAGAAATTGTGGATGCCCCATCCCTGGAAGTGTTCAAGGCCAGGCTGGATGAGGATTTGAGCAACCTGGTCTAGTGAGAGGTGTCCCTGCCCACAACAGTGGGGTTGGAACTCAATGATCTTTAAGGTGTCTTCCAACTCTAACTGTTCTGTGATTTTGTGAAAATGTTGGCACTGCAAGTTTAGTCCATGCTTTAGTCCATGCTTTTTGAGCCATGCTTCCCAGGTGTAAAATGATCTACCCCTTCACCATTCCCCTCTGAAATGTGTTGGGCAATTGCATTATTGCAACCACATTTTGTCTGGCATTGAATCTGCAGCTTGGGAGAAGATTCTTGTAGCTTCAGGTGTGTGAAAGTAGGATCTGGCAAGTTTTGTGAGCAGCAGGTGGGAGTTGTTCAGTGGGAAGGTTAGATGAGATAGTAATTGGAAGAAAGTCTACAGGCTAGTTAACAGAGACAGCAAAATTATTGTGGATTTTCTCTTCTGGTTTGTAGGAGTTTAGGAAATTAAGGCAAATCACATGTTAAATTTGAAAGCAAATGGTGGGAATGAAATATGCAGAGGCAGAAATTAAAGGCAACAGTCTAGCTTGGACAGTGTGATTTAGGAGCTCCTCTTCCAAATAGTCCTCTTTTAAAGAAAACTTTTTTTTTTTTTTTTTTTTAATTAGATCCAGTAAGATGCTATAAAGTCCCTTTGCTGGAATTCTTCTAAATTAAACTTTTGCAGAAAATGTAAAAGAAACTTGCAAATTTTTTTTTTTCCTTGTCTGGCCCTTGTTTATCAGTAGCAGAGAAAATCTGTCTGTGCAAAGATGCCGAGAAATACTAAACAATTTTTGTTCCATCTGTAAAAGGAAACTATCTCTGAAATACTTCAAATGGCATATCCCTTTCCTGTATCATCATTCTTATTCTTTAAGGGTAGTGAGGCACTGGAACAGGTTGCCCAGAGAAGTTGTGGATGCCCCATCCCTGGAAGTGTTCAAGGCCAGGCTGGATGGGGCTTTGAGCAACCTGGTCTAGTGGGAAGTGTCTCTGCCCGTGGCAGGAATGTTGGAACTCAGTGATCTTTAAGATCCCTTCCAACTCTAACCATTCTATGATTCTATTATATGTAATTTTACAATAGTATTTTGAAGATACAGTTAAATAACATAGTGTATCACAAATGTACTGTTTGGTTTCACCAGAAGGAGTTTGGAGAGTGATTGATTCATTGCGGTGTGTGAATTGCTAATGCTTCCCTTTCTGGAACAGAATATTATCTGTGTACGGTCCACCTACGCTTCCTGGCATGCTTGGCAATGCTTACAGTCAAAGGTGACTGGAGGGCCGAAGTCCCTTTGAAATGGAAATACTCTGTAGGTGAGAGAGACAATATCCTGGAAGGATAGAAAAGTAGCCATCTAGTGACAATGTACCCTTCAAAAAAAAAAAAAAAAAAGGAACCAAAAAAAACCACCACCACCCCCCCCGCCCCAAACCTAAAAAAACCCCACAGCCCCAAAACAAACAAATCAATCAAAGTTTTGGAATGAGGGAGCTGGATGTAAATACTATTTCTGATCTGTGAAAGCCTTGGGCCAACCAGAAGAGTAAGGAAATCCAGGCACTTTCATGTTACGTATGCCACATATTTCTCAGAAACACAGAAGGGTGAGTTTGTACTGAACTGGTAGTAGATTGAATTAAGCAGACAGCACTGGCAACGTAGCCATAACTTGCTGAGAGTGACAAAACTGAAATTGGCAACTGCAAATTAAACACACCAAGGTTTTTGATATGGTTTTGTTTAAGATAACAAGTGAGACATCTGCAGAAACTGATGTGAATTGTCTAGATTCCCAGACACTTTTTGCATCAGTAGAAGTTTGGGAGTGTGTCTGTCTGCACATGTGATCTTTGCTACGAATGTCTGGCACAATGTGATCCTCAGAAGCCGTCTTCGCTCCATCTGCACTGGGGTCTTTGCTGATGTCATTAATTAGGATGTGTTTTTTCAGTCTTAACAGGAGGATATGGAAAGGACGGAGTTTAGTCTTGCTGTGTGCAAATCCTGAAGGCTGACTGCAAGTTCCTCGGTCCCTTCCCCACATCCAAGATGGAAGGTTATGAAAATGATGTGGGTTGCAGTATTACTGAAGCTCGGTTGATACTTGTATCTCTAATCATCTTCTCATTGGACCTGTGCTCAGTGGTTCCTTTGCTTCCCTAGCTGTTGGCAGTGGTGGTAATGAGCTGGTTGCAGCTCAGCACCGAGCAGGTGATAACAATGAGGATTGTTCAGGAAGAATGGGTGGGACCTTCTGCCTGCCTCAGCTTGTATGATATATGTCCTATACTATTATATGACCTAAAGGCTTTCTCTCAGTCTGGAGGAATCGAGCCTTTTGAAATCAGCTATGTAGTCAGCTACTTGCTTTTAGACAAGTGTATATTTGTGGTTCTTTAGCTTTCTTGAATAGAAAATACAGATACAAAGTACAAATGAAGGGAGGCAAAGTGGTGAATCCATACATTATTATGTATTTTTGTGAGGATAATTTATGTCAATTTCTTCAAATCAGTTGGTGGCAAAATAAAATCTTGATCAAAAGGTACTGGAGGAAATGTAATTAAAAAGAGTGAAGAACCTAGAGATCAGAAAATGGGTGGGATAGGGGAGTGGATGGGAACAAGCAAATATAAGGAGATGCAGAGCATTTTTGTTTTGAGACTTTTCAAATCTGCACTCAATATCTGTATCTGTGTAAGTCTGAATGAATTTTCAGTTAGGGTTGTTAAACTTGGCAGCGTGGGCTGCACGTTCAACAGGACAGATTTATGAACTTAACTCATGCAGGCGGTTAGACCTGTGTGCTGTTGGCTATAAAGGAGCCGGTAACCTTGGTACAATTCTTTCTACACCTGCTCAGCTGAAGGTCATGATGAGATAAAACCCATAACGCTCTTGATCCCAGAAGGAACCTGTAGCTCTCTAGGAAAAATGCATAACAACTATTACTATTTAATGTACGCTTCACTTTTGCATTCAGGTGAATTGACCATCCAGTGCCCACCCCTAACTGTTGGTTGTACACAGTGCATATGGTTTGGGGCACTCTTAACCACATTTGCGGTGCTAACAAGATCTGGGTTTCTAATTTGCCTTTTGTTATTCTTCATTCAGTCTGCTTTAAGACTGTGTTGAAGATTCCAGTGGGAAAATTCAGGCAGATGCATTTAAAATGTATTAGGCCGGTGGCCTGAGCTTTAGGATTAGTGATGTGCTTCTTTTTTGTGTGTGTGTGTAGTTGCACAAGGTGTTTCATTCATTTGCTAGTACTTATGCAGCTTCTATTTTTCCTGTGTGTATATTGTACTGTTGTAATTCTTTAAAACAAACAAGCAGTTATCATTTTTCTGGTCTTATCTTTTACAGTGAATCTCCATCTATATATATCTGTTGTCTTCACTGTTAAAGAGAAAATGTCTTTTTCGCTTTAATACACTGTAGCCAAGCTGATAATACTCATATGAGACATTAGTATTTGGAAACATGTTATATACATTAAATCCTGCAAAATTCCAATCAAGTTAGAAAGTATTCTTTCCCACATTGTACAGATGAAGAAGCACAGTCAAAGTAGTTAAGCTACTTGCCAAACCACATCGTGAATTAAAGACAGAGATATGATTGGACTTTGTGGTTCCTAATCCATGTTCAGACTAGTAAAGTATATTGAACCTCTGGGTTCTTTTTGTAATGCAATGTAGTATCCAAAAACCTTCTTTGATTTCTTCCTGTAGAGTGAAAATGATTTCTTCCTGTAGAGTGAAAATGTCATTGACAGAAAGACCATTTGATTTTTCGCAGTCTTGAGGAGAATGTGAATTTCCTTAGAACTGAATTTTTCATCAGAAAATTGTATGCTGACTTTTATACGTCACAAATGCCATATGGACTCCTAAATATGGAGAGACAATAATTANTGTTGTTTTTTTTTTTTTTTGTTTTTTTTTTTTTTTTTTTTTTTTTAACTGCATTTTAAGGATTGAAAAGCTGATTGCTAACATGGTGTATTGCTTCTGTTGTTAGATAATCTTAGCTTTTTAACTGAATACAGCCGTGCAGTGCCTTATGATTAATTACATGTACAACAGGTGTTGATCTTGTTGGACTGAGATTATGAAGTTCTCTGCTATCCAGGTGGTCTGTTTTAATATAAAAAGACCAGTAGCATAATGAGCAAGAAACTGAACTAACGAGCGGGGGGGGAAAATACTTGAATGCATTAATCACCTTTAATAAGCTTAGCCAGCTCAGCACAGCTAATCAGCTGGGAAGTCCTTGCTTTGAAGAAGCATCAATTGTTGTATACCCAGTAGGGTAAATAAAAGATAAGCCAAGAGCGGTGGGAAGGGTGTTTGTACATCGAAAAGCTTTCAAGATTTTCCAAATATAAGGCACCTGGTATGATGGTTTTAAAAATTATATTAGTCCAAATGAAGATGCAGTTACCTTTTAGTAATGAAGAGATATGTCATTCACATCTCCAGATGCACTAGCATGGCAGTAATTATTGGAAAGTGCTGCTTATTTGCAGTATAGCAAATTGTTTTAATTTTCACACTTTGAAGGGAACAATGACTTAAAACCCTCTAATGACCTCTGTTCATCAACTCTGAGCTCAGAAATTAGTGAAAATGTTACTTTGATTTAAAAAGATATGCTGACAAGTCCCCTCCCCACACAGTATTTATAATTTCATATATATATGTTCTTTTTATTTCAAATTCTTTGACAGTGAAAGAAGTCTCTCTAATGTTTGGTTAAGGCCCCTTTTAGCATAGCATTTGTAATTTCTTTTCTTCTCCTAATGCCATAAATATATTCTTTTCTTAATTCCTGGGTTTGCATTTCTTGCCCATACAGTAGCAATGCTGTACTTGTGCTGTTGTGATGTTGTAGACTATCGGGCAGCTGCAGTATGTGGAGACACGAAAAATGCACAGAACCTCAAATGATAGCATCCACCTTTTCTTCAGAACTTCAGCAGTTCTTCTGTGTTGCTGATGATAGGAAAAGTTGCTTCTCATTCTGGAGTTCGCAGGCTAGGACTGTTCATATTTCAATGATATTGTGATCTCTTTCATGCATTATTCTCTCAGCAGCTTCTCCAAGGCTGGAAAGGAAGAGCAGGCAGGTCTCTTAATAGCTGTAGTACTCAGGATATGATTTCCTCCAGTTATTCATGTGACTTTTCCCCCTCAACAGCTTACATGGTTTCTTTTTTCATTCCTCCTCTGCCTTGTGAGTTTGCTTTGGCAGCTGAGACACATGGTGAGCTTGGAGGGATTTTCCCCTCTATTCTGCTCTTTTTTTCTTGTTGGTGAACAAATCATCCTCAGCTTTTTTTCCTTCTTTTTTCCTTCTTTTTTCCTTCTTTTTTCCTTCTTTTTTCCTTCTTTTTTCCTTCTTTTTTCCTTCTTTTTTCCT
>VZRU01011737.1:443739-454746 GCA_013398155.1 Pedionomus torquatus | reverse complement strand
TACACCCCGCCCCCCCCAATGCCATTTCTTTTTTTTGTGTGTGCTGCATAGCCTTTTCTGGTTTAGCCTGTACTCCAAGGCTAGATTTTGATGTCAATGATTAGTATTTCTAATCGGTTGAACAAGGACAATGTCCCTTCTGCTGTGCAGAGGACACAAAGGCCCAGGCACTGATTCTGATCCCCCTCACAGCATTTTGGCTCCGTTGGACCCTTTCCTCTGTGGCTGTAAATCAGGGGAAATTCCACCCATCCCCTGGGTGAATGTGGTTAGAGATTAGAGCTGCAGTCACGGGGGAACTTGGTTCCCCAAGGTGGGAGAAACAGAGCACGGCACAGGATGAAGCCCATGCATGCATCTACCATGGGCTTCACTCTTTGGGGGCTCTGGTGGTCTCTCTTCGGTGCTGGGTCAGCAGCTGTGAATCTGCTGCTTTGGGGCAAATGACTCTGGATTTCCACCTGTAAAGCAGATTCCAGGGCTTTGTTCTGCCCTGACAAGGCGAACTTTGCCGCTGGCAGCCCATGCCCGCTCGGCTCCTGGCAGCATCCAAGGGGCAGAGGCTGAGGGCCCAGTCCAACTTTCTTTGATATCAGTGGGAGCTTGCAGTTCTTCTGTGCCCCCAGGATGGATCCGTGAAGTGGTCGTACAGGTTCAGGCTTCACTTCTTTTATTTTTCCTGAAACAGTTAGTAAGTTAATTTACATGAGATGTGCACCCTGGCAAATGCCATCTCCTAGCTATTGTTTCAGCTAAGCAGCTGTCATTTGCGTAACATTATGCATCCTTCATTGTACCATGCTAATTTTTTGAGGGGCAATTTTTCTACAATGAGCACTGCGCTTTAACAGAAACCTCTTTATGGCATTGGCCCCGGGGAGCTGCAAGCCCTGCCAAAGCAAACAAAGGCTTATTGCTCCAACTGGGCATGTCTGTGCCTTTAATACAGCGTGAAGTTCACAGAACACTGCATCCAATCTGCACATAGTTAACACCTGGTCCAATGCCTTCTGGCAATTAATCAAGATATCAATCAATGATGACAAAAATTAATAAATAACCCATGCTTGCATATTGCACATTCTCAGAATAGGAGAATTTGCATTGACACTTACAGCCCATTTACATTTTTGACTACATTTTCAGTATGTGATACTGTACAATACAATAATTATTGATGCGTATAAATAACTGGTACCTTGAGCACTCATGAAAGAGTACAAAAAGACACATTAGTCTATCTTGGTAGAAAAAGGTTTGACCTTGTCGAATTACAGCCCCGAACTTTGATGTAGGGCCATGAAACTCCTCTACTGCTAGCAAATTCATCAGTGGGGTTAGCCTAACTTAGTCTTCTTTCAGAAGTAGTGGAGTGGTTTTAGGTTGGACATGGCTTATTCTTATCTCGCTAATTAATGGGAATGTTTTCCTATACCTTAAGCCGAATTCCACTGTTACACCTTTGTTAACTCTGAGCAAGTACCCAAACTTCTCCCCTTTTGAAGTAACTTGGAAGTTAGCCATGACTTCAAAGGAAGGAAGATCTGTTCCTCTCTTGATTTAGAATCCATAAAAGTACTCTGGACTGTGTTTAATTTATCAAAACAGAGGCACTACTTTGCAAATATAGGTGCACAGTCATTTGTATTGGCTACGCAAAGGCGTTGTCAGAGGAGTGGCTGTCTTCCCTGAAATTAGAAATCCCTTGGTCAGATGTGAATTAAGGTATCCTCTTTTTTGTAAATGCTGGTACTTGTTCTCTAGTGATGCAAAAAACTACTCTTGGCAAAGAACAAAGCAAGTATTTTTTGTTATCCTAGTGAGTCCTTACTACATTGGCCACAGATTATCATTCCCCTTTGCAGCCCAAGAGGGGCTGTGGCTGTGCGTACCTGGAGTTTAACATTTGCTGCTGCTTTTAGGTCAGGGTTGAAGCTTATTAGTGGTGAAGGGGTGGGAAGTTTCTCCTGCTTTCACGGCATGTTTCCGTCCTGCCTGCTCTGTGAATGAGCAGCACTCTTCTTAGGTGTCAGGTAGGCTAATTAAACCCGCTGACAAATGTCATGACTTTGAAAGAGAGGGTCACACATGGGCAGGTAGAACCAGGAGCAAGCAAGGAGGAGTTGTACCCAGCAGCTACCTACTGTGCTGCCCTGATCTCTCTTGAGTAATATTCTGGCACTTGACCCAGACTGGGCAGTGGCTTTCCAATATGGGTAAATACAGCCTTGGAAATAGTAGTTTTGGTGGTCCTAGCTGAGTCTGGAAAGTGTGCCACGACCTGTTAGAATTGAGTAAACGTAGTAATTTCACAATGATTTCTGGCAAACAAAGTGAGAATGTAGTTCTGCCACCTGAACCTGTCTCTGGTATCTCCAAAAGGTAACTTCTGAAATGCTTCTGTTTTGGCTCCTGAATTATTTGGAGTATAACAGTTCCCATGAACTTCATGATTTAAATGCTTTCCAGAACAAGGAGACAAGAACATTTAAACTAGCTTAGTAGAAAGGCATTTAACATAAAGAGAGTAATAAAAATACATCACCTGTCACATGTGATCTTTATATGACCTTAGCCACAGAACAATAAATATTACATAACCACACTAAAAGCAGTTTTTAACATCTTATATTTATATTTAATAAGTCGTGATTTTCTTTCCTTCAAGATGCAATTTTGATGAGACACTTTAAGTGTGATCTAAAGGCAAAAACTTTGTGACTGGTTATGTAATGCTTCTAGTGGGGCACCATTTAAAGGGTGTTTGAATGAAAACACATCTACTTTGTTTTACTGTGTTCCTTACTCATCTGATAGAGCAGTCCTTTTTTTTTTTTTTTTTTTTTTTATATACAATTCCCCATTTTCTAACTTGTTTTTGGTGTTTGACTGTTGGGCAACTCTTCACCTAGATTGATGAAATCAAATACTGCCTAGGACACAATTGATCAGTTGCTATCCGCAATTACCAGTTTTACTGTTAGATTTGTGCTTACAGTCTATAAACGAAAAATTATTGCAAGCTAGTTAGACTCTAATTGTCCCTTTTAAATTAATTGTGTGAGATTCAGATTGCAATGTAAAAAAGACAATGGAGGAATCACAGTATTCAGCTTTAAATTGGCTTTTAATTACATTAGAAAGCCAAATATTACAACTGCAATTATTTTTTACTGGAGGAAGGATCTAGTTTTTTCATGTGCTGTCCTGTCTTACTGTGGGTTTTGGGAGCAGTACCTGTTAAGAACAGGTTTATGTAAAGGAAGACCTGACAATACTTTCTGTACAAATAGAGGTAATACAAATAGTCAAAATCTGAAAAAAACGTTCAAATTTTTCTTGTTTGACTCAAGTATGTCTCCTTTAGATCTTCTGTTTCTTCAAATACTGGCCAGTTTTTAGATTCACATTGTCATGATGCTCATAAATATGTAATGTACAATTAGTTCATTAAACCAACTAGAGAGAAGACCAGGTTTGCCCCTTCTTCCCCCAACAAGTTATAACTATTCTATGCAATCAGCCTTTAGGCACTAGTCAGCTGAAATGGAAAAAATATTTAATAACAAGAGCTCAATAGCCTGCAGATCTCTGATGTTTTAGATGACTTCAACTCTTGTGATGAGCTACACTTAACCTAAGAAATATGATTTAATTCTACTTCAAAAGTATACTGAAATCTTTGATATATGGTCTGTGGTCTATTAAGCTTGATCTCAGCCTGACCTTTTAAAGGAAGAGAAGCTTTACTTCTGTTTTAAAACACACAAGAAAGCAAAATATAGATATTTCCATGTGGGGTCCTATAGCTGCAGTTTCAAAAAAAGAGAAACATTTAAATATGTGCTTTATTTAAGTGCTTCAGTTGTCTTATTGAGTTTGCAGTCTAGGTATTTATTTCTCGCCTGTTGGAAAGCACTGACCCCAGGCTTGCTCTTTGTATTGGAGTTCCCTGATTGACTTCAGAGGATCAGTCACTTGAATGAAACATCTGAAATACACTTGCTAGAGGGGGTCAAATATAATGAACCTGGATGTGGCTGAATTAAACTCTTAGCCATTTAATGCACTCAAGCGCAAAGAAAGGAGCAGTAGCTGTGCTAGAGGGTGTAAGCATTTAGAAAGACTTGTGAGGAGAATATATATTCAATATATAATTTTGGTGATCAATAAGGTGTTGGGTGTGAATTCAGTAAGGGACATTTTGTAATATACTGAATGACCCTTCAGTTATCTTTAAAAAAAATATGTCTCTGAAGGACTGGAAGAGATATCTATTACATCTCTGAATTCAGTTCCCTATTTTAAAGGTAACCACATCTCTATCTATTGCACTTAAAAAAAAAAAAAAAAAAAAAAAAAGTTAGTCCTTTATTTTCCTCATACCTTGTACTGATGAACTGTCACACCTGGTGATAAAGACCTTGCTTCAACTCCCAGTTTACATTAATTCATGATAAGCTCACACCCAGTTGTCATGTGCCAGCTTTTTCATTTGACTAAATAACACTTCTTCCTCCATGATGCCTATCTCTGTGATCCATCTATAAAGAGCAATTGTAACCTTTTTAACCATTGTTTTGGTAGACTTGCCGCACCATCCTGTTTCAGTGTCCTGCACAGCCAAGGCTTCACTCCTTGACCTTCCAGGTAGTTGCTCTTTAAAGCTTCTGCAGTAACCTGAGACTCAAACACCGTGAATGGAAACACGGTTGTACAGACCCACTTCACTGCTTATTTCCGTGATCCTGGGTGTCTGTAAGGTGGAGTGAAGGGACTCGTCTGGTTACTAGAACTATTGTGTGGTATGAAGGTCACCACAGAGATTGTAATTACAAAGGAATGGTAGATTTGGTCATCGGCTGTGTAGTTACAGTTGGGTAAGGGATGACCTCAAAACTGGTGAATCTTAGTTCGGTAAAAAGGAATTGCTAAGAGCTGAGAAGAAACCTTTGCCATGATGTATCTTGACACTGGTGTAGGAGAGAGTTTTGGGGAGTTAACCTCTAAGTACTTCAACAAAAGGCCTCTCTGATAGGTTTCTTTGGATGCTTTACAGTGTTACATGGTGTGGGGAGGTCATGGTAATCTCATGTTCTCCAAAGTGTACCTAAATAGGTGTGTTAAAGCAGAGAGGGTCAAACTTGGTTAGGCATTTGCAGACATCTTGAGGAAGGGAGGACAGTACAGGAAAGATGGCCGATGCATCAATCAAAGCAGAACCATATTTCAGGGCATACAGAAAAAAGTATTTCAGAGTAATAATTAATCTAGAGAAACTGATGGGAAATGAGGAACTCGCAAATCGGAGACATCTGCTAAAGCTGCTGGTAAAGCAAAGAATTACAATAGCGGGTGGGATACAAATTGTAATTGAATTAAGGGGGAAAAGGGGATGTGGCAATGCATTATGTAAAGTCAGTGGCATGTGAGGTTAAGTTAAAGTAAGTGAAAACCAAGCACGGCCAGAGATGTTGGGAATCAAAGCCTCACTTGGTCATCTTCTACAGAATTTAGTAAGATGCAAAGCTTTGAGGGGGCATAAAACTCTGTGGATTATATGTAGACAAAATCGTAACCTGCACTTTTGCAGATAAACTTGCTTTGTTACTTAGCAGGCACCTACTAGATAAAGGAAGGCTACAACATCCAATGTACTTGGTCCAACATAGGTAAATTATAGGATGTTTTGTCTGCTGCCATACAGAGTAGTTAAAGCTGCAAGACGATCTAGTTTATGGAAGCAGTTTCTTGACATTATATATGTGGTTTTTTAAAACAGCACATTTTAATGAACCTAAGTGGTTTTTCATTCAGTCTTATAGGAAATGCAGAATTTTATCCATGAGGTGATGATAAGTGAACAAGAAGCAACAAAACTGTTTTGAATTAGCTTCAGTACGTAAAAGCAAGACAGGGACGGTGGAGACTGACATAGCGATGCAAAAATGAAGAAAAACTTCATCAGTTAAATGCAGCATTTAAGTCAAAACTTTGCCTTAAGAAGTAAAGGGAATAAAATCATTTCAGGAATTTTGTGGAAAATGTTCGAAAATGTGTTTCAAAAGACGTATATTATTTTCTTTGCTCCAAGATCAGTTAGGAGACAGAGAGCAAAGAATTGGATTTGAGGTCTCATTTCATTCCAGCTAAGCAGTAGAAGAAAGATGCTTCTTCAAGTTTGATACAGTTCCTATATTACTTAAGATGCTAGTGGTCTACAACGTGTTGGGAAAGAGGGAGGTAGCAGCATTTCCTAGCTGATGCAAACATGGTGAATACTTTCTTTAAATCAAGTGATGAAGTGGGGAAGGTGAGCAGCAACATTTACACGTGTATTTCTCTGATTTTTTTTCTGCTTTGCGCCTAAATCTCTACACAGGATTTTCTGCAGAACAAAACTGAGTTTTGTCCTGCTGTGGTGAAGCCCAATGGTTACTTGGGGAAGGCTTATATTGACTTGTTTTGGTGCTGGATAGGTTGTATTTATTGTCTAGAATCCTGTTATTTTTCTTAAGCTAGAAAATATTGCTTAAAATATTTTTGTACTATGCTGGAGCAGGAGATTCCAAGTAAGTTAAAAATTTATACGAAATCTAAATTGTACAGGGACTTATTCTCCCACCATTGAAGCTGAGGCAAAATTTCTTTCAATCATAAACAGCAACAGGTTCAAGACCTTTTATTAGTCACCTTTTAACTCAATTGATGTGGTTAGAAATTGCATGAATGCTTTTTCTTCTTCTTTCACACAAGTAACAAAAGCTGAATTAGGCTGCAGTGATGAAATCTGAATCATTTCCTCCTCAGACTAAACTTGCTAAACTGGTACAATCTGGAGAATGATGTAATAAGGAAAAAACCTGTTGTTTGTCTCTTGATACTGTTCTTGAAAAAATCATTGCTACGTAATACAAATATAGTCATCACCTTTTATATCCTTTCACCATTGCTGATATTGGAAGACTTTCAAATAAGTAGCATTCCAAAATTGGCTATAGCCCTCTTCATAGTTTTACCTACTTAATTATAAGTTAACACTGGCTTCCCCCCCCCCCCCCCCTCCTGGTTTTAGATAAAGCACTACAGTTTAAAAGATTGTTTCAACAAGCTATATAACAATATTTTCATTAATTGCTGTCATAGAAATATCTGTCTTTAATCTCGTTTTCAGATTGACTTAGTGCTCCATAGGATCTTGGCTAGACTTCCTTTAGTCACGTATCACTACACTTTTGATGCTAAAATAAGAAACTGAGGAACTTGAATTATTCATGGGAGACTCCATTTAGGACTCACAGCTAAAACACACAGTAGTGTAAAAGTTCAGAGGTGGCATTTTTGTTTTGTTTTGTTTTAAATAAAAGACAAAACAAATTGAAGCAGCCGGGTAACCTGTGGTAAGCTATAAATTGTAGATGTCTTTGACAAAGATGATAGAGATGAGCCAATGTTGTATAAACTGAACACTCAAGTTCTTTAATTGCCTGGCACACATACTTTCCCAGAAATGTAATCAGCTTAAGGAATGCAGTCTTCATTTCTCTTCGGCAATTCTACCATGGTTGCCAAACTTATTTATTAGAAAATGGAGAGAGCTTGGGGCAAGATAATTTATATTATTTTTAAACATGAACCCAAAATGAAAATCTTCTATAAGTCTTACACAATGACAATTTAACTTTATTATGTGAGTTTGTTATGTAACGCCAGCCTCACATAGGCATCGTGTTACAGAAGTGATGAATTGCTGCAAAAGAGGAAAGGTAGTCCCCTGCATTTAGAGCCCAGCAGCAGGGGTCAGGAGATGCTAGTGCTGTTTCTTATCCTGCCCCTGATTTGATATATCACCATGGGAAAGTTTTTGAAAAAGACACTGGCCTTGATCCTGGAATAGGTGCTTTATGGGTAATCCTCTGAACAAACACTGCTTCTGTGCCTTTCTGACTCTAACAGAGGCTCCTATTCAAATGGAGCTCATTGGATGAGCAGGGCGATGGTGAAGATACCCTCTTTGCACAGATGGAGGAAAAACCATAATACTTCCTTATGTAGCAGGGGAATTCATTTTACAGTGGTTTTGAGCTCTCGAATGGGAGAGGCTTGTAAAGTGACAATAATAGATTTTAACTGAAGAGCAATCTCTGGTGTCGGAAATGTGAATAGACCTTATCAAGGTGCATAAAATACCGTGTAGGGATTTCTTATGCAAAATCTTCATAGGGAAAGATTTCTCGAGTATAATGAATTGTAGGTAGATGGAGTATTGTATGGAGACAGGATAGTACAAACCAGAAATGGATGAGCAATTACAACAGATGAAAAATAATGGGAATAGAGAGGCTGTTTTGGGAAATGGTAGTGTCAACCTTGGCTACAATGGAGAAACAGCTGCTTGTTACTTAATGACAAAACAGACTGGATTTTTTTTAATTTTTTTTTGTCTTGGTGAATCCAAGGCTCAATTTGGCATCATAGTGTGACTTCCCCCCGCCCCCCCTCCTCTTCCTTGTTGAATGCTCTGTGTCTTGCAAAGATAAAGGGAGTTTTAGCTGAAGAACTGTTAAAGTTTGTCCCCATGGAACTGTTAGAGTTTATGGTCAAGTCATTTGACTAGATGCAGAACTGAAACATAAGAACTTATTGTAAGACATACTTTGTGTGCTATACTGAAAGTACTATCTGAAGGTGCTTTACCACCTGAAAGCCTGACTCATTCCAGCAACAGGTTCATGCAGTAGATGTTTTGTATATACCAGGATCATATGGTTGAACATTCAGCTAAGTCCATGTAATTGCTTCATACAACAGGAAATAATTCTGCTCATTCAGTCATGAATATCGCATCTGCAAGGCCTTTCTCAGGAAAGGGGGACCAGCTAATCAGAGTTTCTGCATGACACAAGCCTCTTCGTGTCACTGTAATAATTATGCTCTTTGTTAGTCTAGTACGCTACTGGTACTAGCCGAGGAGTTGTGGCTACACTGGAGCACGTCTTTCAGAGAAATATCAACCATTGTAGTTGTAGCTTGTTCCAATGGTTTAAAACTGGTGTTGCTTTCCTAGACTCAAGTTGTCTGACGCAGGGCTGAGTGGCAAACATTTTGTGGGATGTGGAGGTTTTTGAAATGGATGTTCGTGACAATGAATAGTTGAAAATATTAGTTTTCAGGAATTTATGGAGGAAGGGGTTGGGGAAGCAATGAAACAAAGGCAGAGATCGTATCTTTCCTTCTCAATCCCTGGGCTAAACAGCCCAGTGACTACGGCACAGACCCATGAATTGAGACACTCTGGTACAATTCTCTGCTAGGTGAAAGTCAGAACAGGAATTTGAAACTTGATCTTTTCACTGACACCCTAAGCTTTATGCTACTGGCTGTTCAGAGCACTCTGGTACAGAATTGAACCATTCACTGTGTATTTTAGAAAATCATATAAAATCAATTGATAAGTGTCTTGATGGTATATTAGAAATGACAAAATTGTTTTATGCTGTGTTCTAGAATATCTTTGTAATGTGTTCAGAGGCTTTTACATAATCTTCTCTGATTTGTTTTCTAGAGGGGGGCAAAAGAAAAAGAAAAAAAAAAGTAAAAAGTATTGTTATCATTACTGCTGCAGTTCCCATGGCCCCAAAACCCAGCTAATGACCAGCCTTGACAAGTTCATTTCTGTGGAAGACATTCTCTTACTTCCAATTCACTACCACCCACAGATGACACTTTACAAAATGTCACTGTTACATAATTGATAATCACTCAACAACTGAGAAAATGGAACTTGGAAAGAGGCAACATTTCTGTGTTGTCCAGAGAGGAAATTCTCTTTCAGCTTCTCCATCCCAGTGCGGATATGGTGAGTGTTCTTCTGCAATGCAAGTCAGGAAAAAGATCACTTTTGGATGGAGATGTCTTTTCAAAGTGATGACCATTAAAAAAAAAAAAAGGAAATACTCATTTAATACTTATTTAATGAAATGATGACCAATGATGATCATCTTAAACATATCTTGCCTTCTGGAGAACAAAGACGTTAAGAAAATTCAAAGCAAGCACTCTGTCACAGGGGACACAATATGCTGAAGGGGTATCTTGACAAATTTTAATAGTATATTAAAGTTGGGACACTGGAGACAGGAAGTGTGAAAGATATGTTTTTCCCTCAGATATTATATATAGATAGTCCCAGTGTAACTGGACAGTCATTGTGATTGTACAATCAATCCTATTGGATTCCTAGGTGAAAGGTACAGGTTTTTAATAACCCTGTCTCTTAAGGCTCAATCTTTTATCTGTTGCACAGAATAACACATCTGGCACTTTTTTTTTACTGTCTCTGGGTAAGGCTGTTAAAAGCATGTAAGAATGGAAGATGTAATTTATTTAGTCTGTAATAGATACAGCTGATACCAATTAAATTAGATGCCATTCACCAAATGCTTGTTGGTAGCCTGATGGTAGACTGAAAATGTACCAATAGATACGTGAAGGTGCGTATAAAATATTTCTAATTTCCCTAGTATGTCATGCACAGGTGTGTGATGAGCTGCAGCAGAAGTGGAAGAGAAGGGCCCTGGTTAGCACCCCAGAAGCACATGCGACAAGTACTACTGTAATTAATCAAGGTAGTTACCTAGGATTTTTACACTGATATTTCAAAACTGGCATTCACAGGCACTTCCGATTCCTCTCATTTATTATTGAGGCTCCTCACAGCAGTCTACAGATTCCTTCCACTTCCCCCTGTGCTTGCATTCGTCATATACGTGACACCTTGGAACCGGTGTATGCATCCATGATTTGTGCTGTGATTAACACATTATCAGCTTCCCCTTTCTCGTTAGCTAAAAATAGTCCTGGCTATCCCTGCTAGTCTGTCTCTCAGGTGATGGAGATGGAGGCTGCAGGAACCTTCTGTAGCACTTGGCAATCAGACCCATCTCGCTCTCACATTTCCCAAACCTTTCCTTGGTCTCCTGGCATGGGTAATGGTTCAGAGCCTTT
>VZRU01011737.1:296424-443710 GCA_013398155.1 Pedionomus torquatus | reverse complement strand
TTTTTTTTTTGAGGTCACTTGCTCAAAGAATTGGAAGAATTTCCAAACTACAGCCTACATTTTCTTCCCTTTCTGATGCTTTCATGGACACCAGCACATCAGTCTTTCTATGTCCATTTGCTGCTAGCAATAATGTTGCTGCTAGCAATAAAGCCTGCACAAGGCCCAGGAGGCTCAGTCCCTTCTTCCTGCAATGATAACTGCTGTGGTTGCACTACCTAAATTTTACAAACAAAGCAGAATTTAAAAAAACACTTAGAGTAAAAGCACTAAAAAGAGTTCTTTGTCATCTTGTATGACTCAAAAATGCCCAATATTTTTTCTGAAACTTTCCTGGGATATTCAGCTGTGGGGTGTCAGCAACAAGAAGAGTGTTTTTGGGAAGTGATGTATTTTGTTTTCAGGTTAAACTTGTATTTTAATACACATTCTGCAAACAGAACTTCAGGTTGGTGCAAATACGAGGAGATTAAAATATTAGAGATCAAATTAGCCTCAGAATTAAAATCTGCATACGTGCATATCTTTCCTTACCCCCAGGCGCTCGGCTCTTGAAGCTCCAAAATCTTGAACTATTTGCAAAACAGAGACACACTATAGAGAAACTAATGCCTACGGTTCAGAAATATGAATTCCTGCCACTTCTCCCTTCCATGCTGTTTGCAGTCTCCAGTGTAAAAGCTTCTATTTCAGAGCTGTGTCAAGAACCATGAAGCGTTATAGCCTGACCAGGCATCGACCTAGCACTAAGCAAACTCCTAAACCCTGGAGACAAGACAGTGAAGAGATTAAAAAAACTTTTTTTAATAGATGCTGTGTCTAAACAGCTGCAACAGTGGCACAACTACATCATTTCTTAGGTGTTCTTCTATTTCTGATATATTTTCACCTTGTGGACTTTTTTAGCAACTTGTGTGGGTTGATTTAATCATTTTGTGCCCTCAAAGAATTATATGCAGTCCTCAACTCAATAGTGCTTCTAAATCTTCCAAAAATCTGGTTCTTTCATGCTTTGACTTTGTATCCCATTGTCTTATCTACTCCATCTCAGAATCCCCTGCATCTCTTAGCAAGAAAAAGATCCATTCAGACTCATTTCTGTAGCCTGTAGGAATAGCAACTGAGCATGAAGAATCAATGAATGAATCAATGAATGTGGTCCTACATGTCTATTTTTAAATATGTAGAAAACCTTACTATGTGTAAGCACAGTATCTGCAGTCACCTCTACTCACTCTAGAAGTTACTGAGTTAGAAATGTACAAGCTGGGATGCTTCAAAGGATGTTAGTTACTGTAAGTGTCCCTGCTGAGGTATCTGAACTGCTACTTCAAGTGATATGTTCAGAAAGAGATAAAGACTAAATGGATTTGGATTATTTTTTTAAGAGAAGTACAACTATTTGCCCTATTTACCTACTATCCTCCTTCTCAAATTCTTTTCCCACTGTTTGTGGTTCGAAGGTGGCAGATAACAGCTCTTAAGTTTTTAAAGTTCAGAGATTTTAAGACTGTAACAGGTCAGTGTTGCACTGTTTTCTGGCTTCTTGCATGTGAAGACCATGAGATGGCATCTAGATCCATAAGCGGGTGAAGTAAAACATCTGTTTTGGAAAAATGCTTAAACTTGGTCTTGGGATTGAGAGCGAGAAGCTGAGTTGCTAGTTAGATGATGTTTTACATTGGCATTTTGAGACAATGTCTGTGCTGATTGAAGTCTTGCACAAGAAGGGGGCAAGTTTGGTATTGCTGCTAAACATAAGGGCTGAGCTGGGGAAGGTCCTTTGCCCCTGGCAGAGCTGGTGTGGGGAGACTATGTGCTGACAAGAGAATGAGAATTTTCCTATACATGCAAACGCTTCCCAACCTCTTGGTATTTGTTACAAATGTATGTTTGAAAGTTGTTTCAGATGTTTCAGTCCCTTTGCTCCTCTTTATCTTTAGGTTCAATCCTCATTTCCCTTTGTCAGCACAGCATCCAGAATACTTCCAGACACCCACTGGGATGTGCGCCTGTTAGGTTTTGGGCAATTTTTCTCCTTTCTCTCTTTAGAAGGGAAGCAATGCATCTTCCCAAAATGTACAATTAGTCTGTTCATGAGTTCTGTGTTTTATTGGTTGTTTAAAGGACAATGAAATGAGAATGACTTGTAGATGACATTAAAAAATGGTGCGATCTGGAGCAGTCCGGGAAGCAACAGGTGTGTGTGGCATGGAAGGTAAATCCTGGGTTTGGGATGGATTTGAAAGAAGCATTACATACGGACAGAGCCTTGGAACAATGATTTTCTTCTGTTTACACTTCCTTTGGGGCCTGGCTTGAACAAATACATCAGGCCCTGAAAACTTTCAAGGCTAAGGCTAAATGTATGTGATCTTATGCCCTGGGGATAAGTGGAATTAGTTGTGTAAGGATTTTTTTTTCTGCTTTTCTTTTACTTTTTAATTTTTTTACTTTTTTTTTCTCTTAAACCTCTTTGACTTGTGACCATGTGTAGCTGTATCTCGCTGGACTACAGAGATCTTTAAAGTCAAGGTATAGAATAGGACTGTGGGACATATCCTCAATTGGGGTCAGCCTAGCACGGCAGAGCTGGTTCCCACCAAGCAATCTGGCTGAATGTGATTAAATAATCCGGATATTTTTCACACCTTATATGTCCCCACCAGCTAGACAGGTTTATCATGTAGCAGTTGACTAATGCCCCCAGGAAATTACTGGTTACTTCTTAAACATATTTTGCATCCAACTTTAGTCTGCTGAGTGTTCAGTTTTGTTATGGAAATTAAAGCTTTAATAGTGAATGAATGGGTCCCTACACTCTCTGCCAACCTCGATAACTTCATGTGGCAAAACTTCACTGCTGGGCAAGGGGGAGGATGGCTCTTGGTGTCCCTAAGCAACAAAAGGCACCACGGGCCATGGGGCAGCACATATCACACAGGGAGAATGGGAAAACAGCTAATCCCAGCCAGATCCCATTGCAGAACATCTTACTATCTGGCTAATCAGGATAAGTGCTGAAAAGCTTTGAGTGTGATGTCAGATTTATTTCACGATGAGCAGGGAAGATCTCTTGATCCTCAAACACTTCAAGTAAAAGTTAAAAGGGGGGGTGTGAGGTGCGGGG
Organism: Pedionomus torquatus; assembly: GCA_013398155.1. Lineage (NCBI taxonomy): Eukaryota > Metazoa > Chordata > Aves > Charadriiformes > Pedionomidae > Pedionomus > Pedionomus torquatus. The sequence goes on along the minus strand of VZRU01011737.1, from coordinate 440,580 downwards.
GAGGAGGCGGAAAAAAGATATTGCGCTTTTTTTCTTTTTTTTTTCCAAGTGTGATGAACTGTTTTCTCCTCTAAGTGTTTTAAATAGCGGCAGTGTGAAAATTACATTTGCTTTGAATAATTGCTAGCGTTTTTCCCATTGCAGTCCTTCTATCTGGAAGATTTGTATCTAATATTGCTCTTGCATGAAACTCAGAGGAGCATTGTGAATGGAGCGGCAGGTCCATTTTAAAAAAAAAAAAAGAATTTTAAAATATTTTATTTGCTCAACAGTTCTATGCTGTGGCAACACAGGCTTACACAGCACTTTATAAGTGTAGGCCCTGATCCAACAAAGGCTTATACTGCGTATGTTTAACTTTATGCTGACTCCAAAGGGAATATCGTGTGTGATACAGACTGTAGGTAGAGCCCATTTCCTGCCCTGAGCAGCTTGCGAGTGAAATAAGACAAGACCCAGGACAACTGTGCATGAGTAGGAGTCTCGAACAGGGAAAAGATCTGGGGGTAAAAAAAGCCCTTCTTGAGGGCAATTTTGAAGATGGAGTTAAAAAAATGAATTTTTCCTGTTTTGGGTTAGGGGCAGCAAGTGGGAGAGCCCAAGGGTGGCAGGAGATCCTTGTGGGAGGATAAGGCAATGGCTGAAGGACTGGAGGGTCTCTTAGGAGTTGGGATGCAGTATAGTAAAGGCCCTACTGTGGTCTCTTGATTTTTATCTGTTGACTAAATAAAACTGGTTGACACTTCAGGGCATTCATTTTTATTCAGCCTAATGAATACTGTCAAATCCTGAGAACAGCTTGCGGAATTCATACATAATTGTTTCACTGATGAAGAAACCAAGGCAGGGAGACTAATGATTTTCCCAAGGCCACAGAAGGAACATCATAATTAAAAAAAAAAAATCCCTTTCCCAGGCCTGGGCTGAACCACTAATTCATTTCTGAACACAGGGTAGTATTTTCAGAGATGCTATATTCTCATTTTTGAATCATTTAGGCACCCCTAGGAGTTTAAGTGTCACTGGAAGGCAATGCTACACAGGCTCCTAAAAGTCTAGATCGAGTTTAAGAAGGAGCCTTAGACTCCTGAGACACTTGAAAAGATTATCTGATATCTGACAGGAAATTATAGACATTTTTCTATCATACATATAGCTGGGCTGGATTGTGGTCCACTGAAGTCAAGCAGATCTGGTCTGGTACAACTGGCTGCAAAAAACCTTAATTAGTTCACGAATTGGCAATTGGTTCTAGCAAGTGTCCTGCTTTACTACTTTGTCATAGGAGCCTCGTTACCCAGGCTTGTCTTAGCAGATAGTAGTGCTTTCATTTTTCTCCCCTACCCATCAGTCTGGAAACCAGGTTCTAGTTGGCAGCATCATCCTCTTGTGTGGGTAACACTAGGAAAAAATGATTGTTAACTGTAGATGCTCTGTTTAGGGAAACAGAATCATTTCCCAAGGATATATATCACTTTCCAACTTAGTCATGTGCACACCCAAGCCTGTGCATGAACTGCATTTCTGTTGCATGATGCACATTCCCGATTCATTCAGGTGGAGTCCTGGTAATATCAAATACATATCTGCTTCTAGCTATTTTGAATAATAATGTTCTGAATCACCTGCTGTTCAGAAACACACCTGATGCATTAAAAAAGTCACTTAAAAGTATTGTGTGACTGAGTACTTAATAGGAGCTGCAAATGGTACACAGGATAAGTTGTTTGGAGAAAAATTCTACTTGTATGAGTAGAAGGATAGTCTAAATGATCTAGACTCTGGGTGGCTATGCACTGATCCAAGTTATTGCAGACACCTGTAGGGTTTACTCTTCACTGGGACCAGGTGCAACATTGCAGGAGGTGGAGGAGCCACAGCAGAAAGGGGTCTGTGCCTCTCGGCACATCTAGCACCAGTGCTAGTTTTGGCCAAAGGTTAGGGGACATGCAGTCTTGTCTTCGGCTCTGTGTTTACCTGCCTTTGCTTTTGCCGAATCAGAAACATTGGCTGGTTGAAACTTCACTCATGAATCTGCTCATTTGAAGTGTCAGAATGTCAGATAAAACGCAGCACATATCACCACCTGTGTCCGGAGCAGGAACCACGTGCTCTGCAGGTATGATTCAGGACCTGGGGCATCTCCTGCATTTGGACATATGGGAGCTCTACCTGAGCAAGACCTTTGAAATTGGGCCCCGAGTGTTTTAGTGAATCCTTATGTTATGAAAGGTCCCTGTGTAGTAGCCTTTGGGAAAGGGCTTAGTGTGCTCATTTGCATCTCTATACCCAGAATGCTTTTCCAGCTCATTGCTGTTTCATAGCCGTGCTGGTGTCAGTGCTACAGAGCAGCTGAAAATGGCTTGATGTGCTTCTGCATGCTGCTACTTTTCCTCTGGAGCAAAAGAAAGGGTGTCTGTTTGGAAGGGGAGGACGAGACAAAATGTCCTTCTCTTTCCCTGCAGCATGGGTAGTCTCCTGGCCACCCAAACAACCAGCAAGAGCTGCTAAGAGGACAGATGCTGGTACTTAAAAGCTTAAGCTGCCTACAAAATATCACTGTGCTCCCAGGCAAAGACGCAGCTGTGTGAAATTTTGAACCTTTAATGTGATCCCACCTTCCCGCCACAGACAGTTCGTGGCAGCTTGAAGAAGTGCTGAGGGTCTGGAGATGTAAAATCCATGGAAAAATGTGTGTGTGTTATGAGGAAGAAAAGCTGGTAGATTCTGCGCTGAAACATCAAACGTGGCATCGCGAGTGAATCTGTTAATGTTAAAAGCACTAGGGTCAGGTGTGAGTGCTACAAAGCATCCTACTGTGCTGTGGAATCGGAGCCCAAATGGAAAAGAGCCCGACCAGTGGTCATCAATTCCCTTCCCTGACAGGCAAGGGCCGTGCCCTGTAATGGATATACTAGTTAACAGCATATCCTTGAAGATTCAGCGTGTAATGATTTGCAAGTTGTAGCCTGAGATAACTCAGAGGAAGTACTATATAAACGTCAAAGTTACTCTTAATGCACTGGTGGCGGTACTTTTTCAAGGAATTGTCACAGAAGTAAAATTAACATGCAAAAGATATGGCAAATCTACTAGCAAATTATGTAAATATTTTGCAAGGGGCAAACTTTCAGTGCCAGGCGTGAAAATTGGGTCACAATTCCCATTAACAATTACACAGCCTGCGTGCCTAATTTTCCAGGCACCATGCTGAAAATTCACCCCACGTTATGGAAGCAATTAATGGCTTAAAATTCTTTTTAGGCCAGTAAATGTGTAGAAGTGTTGATAGCCTTTTCTGTGTGGCATTTAATGAGCTATAATCTGATAACTAGATTAGATTGTTCTCTCATGATATCGACAAAGATTGCTTTATATCATTATTATTGCTATTTAAATACTACAGCAATGCCAGATGCACGGATCAGAGCCCTGTTGCGCTAGGTGCTGTACAAATATCTGTGAACATGTGGTCTCTTCACTGAAGACAGATATAATAACTACTTTGCTATTCTGGTCTGCTTAGGCACCAGGGAAATGCTGAAGGTTCCCACACAGTATGAATCTATTAAAAAGATAATCTGAAGCTATTTTGGTTTCTCATATAGAGGATTTTTTTTTTCTTCTTTTCAATGCTTACACATGACTTTCATTAGCATTAAATGTGTGTGGAGGGAGAGTTGCTCTTAACGTTTGTAGCTCTGTACCTATCCCTTTCATATCAGTTAAATCCCAGTGAATATAACTGTTTAGTAATTGTCTGGTATTTAATTAAAATACAATAACCCCTTTCCAGAGACGCCAGTTGTGAATCTGGTGGCCCAGTCATAAAGATGCTAATTTAATGAATATTCATAAATCATGAATATTCATAGAGTGTCAGGGATGTTCTTTTGTACCCTGCTGCTATGCCAGGTCTTGCTGGCACAGCAGACGGCACATGTTGAAGGAGCTTTGCTCCTAGGGGAGAAGAGAAATATTCGCGTTGGAGCGGGACGTGTGTCTGGGTGTAACTCTGAGCGGAGGCGCTGGGAGGAGAGGTGGTGGCTGCTGAGGAGCATCTGACCTGCCGAGTGGGATGTGCCGTCTCGTTGTGGCTACCAGGTGGCAGGATATGTTTCTTGGGGCTATTAATACTTTTATAGCTGAAGTACAGCTCTGGCAACGATGTTATGGTCGACCTCTGCAGTTTCAGCAGCCACAGCTACCACTAGTACTGCCTGAGCAGAGCCTGTCCGCTGGGATTCCCAGGTTACTCTTACCCTGGCCAGGCTGCATGTGCGGAAAGGCACCATAGGAAGCTGCCCTGAAGCACCGCAACCTGCTGCAGGTGGTAGGTCTGACCTACCTGAGGCTGCAGGGCTGAGCAGAATTCATGCAGGAAAGCCTCTCTTATCTAGACACTCCAGACTGCTCCTTGTAGTGGGACCTTTCTCCAGAGTTACTAGGGATTTGGCAGCCTCCTTGGCCAGTCGTCATGGCCCTGCTGCAATACTCGATGCTGTTGTAGCCAAATATCTCTTAGACTGATTTTGGGGTGGCTAGGGGAATGTAGTGATGTATCTCTTTATTACTCAAAAGAAAAAAAGAAAACACAGTGTCAGAAAATTGTGTTTTATCCTGTCACTTGAAATGCAGCTGAACAAAATCCCTGTCCCTCCACAAAGTTCACAAACTCCACACTTTCTTTGTGACATGTATTTAAATTTTTACGGGTTAAACACTTATCCCGAGGAACCCCTAATACACCTTCTAAGAAGGCGGCAAGGGAGTCAGCTTTGTATTCATTGCTCCTACAGGTTTCAATTGCCCCCATCCTTCCAGGTTGATGGCTGAAATATGCTCAAATGCAAATGCCGTGCGCCCTTATGGTGCCTGTGCGGTGCCAGTGAGGCACTTTGCCGCGACTTCACGTCGTGAGGCACGTACCTATGGGTGCGGAGCAAGCCCGGTTCTCACCCCGCCACACGCTGCTGTGATGCAAATTTGTTCTTGTGAAAAAATGTCAGCGCATGGAGTTGATCTGTTCCCGTTGGCAAAGTATAGTGCAGGAGTGAGCAGCCGTCCCTCTGTCCGGACTCAGATGCTGGAAAGTTTCTGAAGCCCAAGGGATGTTGGTGGTCCGGGATGCTGCTCGCATCCCTCCCCCAGGACCACTGCAGTGCTCAGGCTCCGGCTTTGTGTGAGAAATCCTTGCAACCCCCCTATCAACACTTGAAACGTGTTTGCAAAACCTGGCAGGGAAAGGAGAAGGGGAGAAGGGCTGCCTGCGCTATCCAAGAGAGCTCTGTTTTCTCTGGTAATTTATTTCAGCTAATACACTTCTCAAATAGTTGCCGGCTCCAATCTTTGCTTACATAAACGCTTATTTAAAGCTCTTACGATCAAATCATTCATCTGGACTGAAACTCGCTTCTAAATTCGTGCATGCAAATTTTATTCATGGGCCCAGCTGTGTTCGTGCCGAATTTGCATTTGTGCATATGAATGTGTTGTTTTTTCCCTCTGTCAGCATACAACCACAGGCTGCAGCTGAAAATATGGACCTAGATTTCAAAAATTTTAATGACCATACACTGAAAGTTTTAGTTCCTTTCCTCAGAGCTGGCAAACTTGTCTGCATAAGCCTTATCTTTATCCTTTGCTTTTGGGAGCTTGCTACTGTATGTTTCTGAAGACTCGCTTGCACGTGGCATTCAAATAAAAAATGAGACTTTGTTTTGCCAATATGGGTATTGACATGAAAGGGCAATTAAGTTTTTGTCTTGCTTTTTATGCAACTAATCCTTCCTTCCTGTGTTTGTGCCACCTCGGTTTACTTTGTCTACCGAGAGCTTGTTTTGAGAAGAGCTGAAATTTATTTTGTTCTGGGGGGGTGGTATGGCAAGAAAGCAGTGCAGTGGAGGCTGGGAGGAAAAATACCTTTCTGCCTCTGTAAGCCTGGCCAAATCTGAGTGTAAATAAATACTACTCTGAAAAGGAAGCAGTAAATCAGTCTTGCAGAACAATTTAGATATCAGGTGTATGCAGCATGAGTAACTCCATTCGGTGCGCTACTAGGAGCGTGTAGTGGTAGCGGTGCTGTAGGTTCCTCACTGCTCTTAATCAGGAAGGACCTGTAGGAACCTCTTCCAGATGCTGTGTGGAGGATTGCAGTGAGCACCTGCTCATTCTCTAGAATGACTCTTCCCAGAATGTCTGAGAAGGGATTACGTGAGAATCCAGTTACGTTAGGTTCTGGTAAAAAAAGTTGGTTGAATAAACTTGCAGTTATTTTTAACTTGAAATAGTTATAAATAGTTATAAACTTGATGAATCAAAAAATCAAGAACCATTTTAATTTGTTGTGTAAAATTACATTGTACAGCACATTAATTTGCTGATGTTAAAACTCATTCAAGGGCTTCTGGAATATGTTCTTTAAATGGGTAATCTGAAGGGTAGAATAATTCAGGGAAGAATGCAGACTGTGTCAAGAGGATCCCAAGTATTTTGCGTGTAAGGGCTCTTCTTATTTTATATTATTTATATTATTTTATGTAACTTTCTTCTCAAATGCTTCATATGGCACAGGCTATTTGGGGGTGGGATTTAGGTAATAGTGTAGATTTTACTCTGGGAAATGAAATCATAAATTACAAATTGTTCTAGATCAGCGAAGATGTTTGTGCTGCTTTTCATTTTCAGTGCAAAAGACCTGCACAGGAGCTGTGCGCACAGAGAGGTGAAGGGCTCAGCACCATCCTTCTTTGGGCACTCATAATTTTGCTAGAACCCGGGGGCTTTGAAAGGAAACAAGAAGAAGTGCTTGCTGATATCATGAGAGTCTGAGGGTATTTAACTTCCTTTGGCATCTGACGAGACTGTGGGAGTTTTGGGTGATGATGATCAGTTACGTCACAGGTTTGCGTTGGAAGCACGCCTTCCCTTCCAGTAGCAGACACTTTTGGAAAGCTTCAGCTAAAGCGGTTAGGCTAAGGTTGAAGAGTGACTAAATGACAAATCTGGAAACAATCCTAATTCCACTCATTGAGCTGCTTAGACTGTGCAACACGTGGAATTATAGCAGAAATGTGGTATAGGAAACTGGACCGTTCCAAACTTGAAGCGCTGCATTTGCGATGTGATCCGGTTTTTTATTTTTATTTTTTTCCTTGGTGATTTTGGGGTGTGTTTGTTTTTGGGCTTTTTTTTGACGCCATGCTCAGCTGTAGCCTGTTTGTGTGCTACTGCCTTGCTGGCAGTACAGAGCTGCTCCGGGGTTGCACGCAGGAAAGCGTGGAGGGTGGAGTGGGAATTCCTTTTCCTGGACAGCCTGTACTGTGCTGAGGGCTCCGTAGCATCTGGAATATCTCCTACCTTGTGCTTTTGTACCTTTAAGAGTTTGGGTGAGTGAGTTATTCCTTGAAATATGACTGCTTATCTCTTCAGTGCAGCCTTTCTCTATAGAATATTATGCCAGCCCTGTAACCTTTGCAGGCAACATCTGCGTTGTCCTTAGCCACACAAGTACTCTAAAATTTGCCAGCATGACTAACTGGAGTTGTGAAATTTCAATGTTAAAGCTTCAATGAAAAAAATTCTACTGGGATGGTTTTTACATAGGCTACTTGTATCCTCTTGCTTAAACAAAAGCGTTTTTAAAGAGGACAAAATTATGTGTTTATTCAATATTCCTAATTTAGCAAAGGATTACAGTGGGATACTTTGACCCACAATATTCTCCAATTTATATGAGGAACCATAGATAATCTTCAGAAATCAACATTTTCTGCTTTAGTAGTAGTAGTGCTTTTTGAAGAAATAGTAGATACAGAAGGGAAAATGACAGTCTCTTTAACATATACTTAAGTATGGTAAGTGCAACGATGAAAGCAGACATAAGGAGTGAGAAAGATATAAATGGAAAGATTAATGACAGCATTAATTTATTTGCATCTATCATGCAGAAGTATTTGCAACATAAAAAAAGTAGCAGTTTGTGAAAGGCAGTGTAGTAACCTAATTCTCATCTGGGTATTAAACTTAATACGTGTAATATTTCTACGGTTTCACCTGACTCCCTTCCTTGTTTTGTTCTCTGCCTTGGAATTTACAATGCCCTTTTGTGTTCTTATTCATGGGGTGGTGAGCAATGCTTTGACCTCTTTTGCACTTTAGACATGAAGCATGTGCTTTACCTTGTCTGATGAGTACAGCTGTCTTTGCACCATTTAAAGAAAAAAAAATAATTTGTGCAAGCTGGTAATGCAAAATATTTCTTGGAAAGTGTTGCAGAACACTGAGACTATTGGATATTCTAATTTGTGTCGCAACTTCCTATTCATTTAACATCCAGGTATGGGTTCACTTGGGTGCTAAAAGGGAGTGTTTCCCCCCTCGTTAGCATGTTGGTGTGAGGAGTGGAGGTCTGTGTTGTCACCTGGAGGGGCCACAGCCCTGCAGGTGCCTCCAAACCAAGGCTGCAGCCGAGACCTGCTGCTGCCCTTTTAGCTGCAGGATCCCTTTGCAGTTTCAGGTAGCAAACCTGTAGTAATGAGCGATTCGATGCCAACTGACACAAAGAGGAAAATTGTGTTTCTTTGAAGCTGTGGGGGCTGGGCAGGAGGAGCAGAGGAGTTCTTAGGCTGACACAGAGTAATTGCCGGAAGCGGAATTTGGCCAAGGCTCTCGGTTCATACTGGGAGCACCTTATGCAGTTTATATTACAGTTATAGATTTTCCTTGTGATATCGCTTACCTGAAATGACCATTGCCTCCTTAAATGACCATTGCCTGAAAGACAGCACGTAATGAGATAATGTCCATCCTGACACCTTCCTGGATAATAATGGCTCAATGTTCACTCAGGAAGAAAACTCCACTCTGACCAAATTACCTCTATAACAATCTGATGGTTTGGGGTGTTGTGGTTTTTTTTTTGTTGTTGTTGTTGTTGTTTTTTTTTTTTTTTGTTTGTTTGTTTTTTTTCCTTAGAGGGCCTATATCCAAACACTGTCCAAACTTCAGGGAAAATATTGCATATTCACAGTCTGATTCAATAGTTTGCAAAGAGACACAACTCATGAAACAAATGAACAAGATTATCTTGGCTTGGTATTTATTCATTGTTTAAGAATTTCAAACCAACAGAGGTTCTCTTGCCTTTGGAAAGAGATGCTCTTTATGATAAATAATAGCTTTTCCTTTTAAAAAAAGGTGAACTTAAGTATGAATTCCAGAAGACCAAACTGTTATGGCAGCAAGGCCATTAGGCTGCAATTTGTCTTATAACAGATGTTGTAGAGTCCTGTCACTTCAAATGTTAAAACAGATGGGATATACACTTGAAAATGTACTAGAAGTATTTAATTTCCTTTCCAGCACAGGAGATTTCTTCTCTCCAAGCTCTTTGATGCTCTTTGCCTGTTTGTTAAATCCTGTTGCTTTGGTTGGTGTAGTTTAATATGTGATCGGGCTGGATTCTTTGGAACAAAAGACAGTATAGTTTTAAGATGTTACTGTTTGATGAGAACACATCAGCTAGACTTTGACAAAGATTAGCCTTGAACTTTCCAGAGCTAGAACTTTGTCCATGCATAGATTTCTTTGGAAAACTTTGTCTGAGTTTGTGTTTTAATGCAATTAATCCTGAATTGCTTTTATTTTGCTGAATGAGACACGATTCCATTTCAAGCTGACTTTTTGTTAACCTCCTCCAAGACCCTCTGTAAGACTTGCTATTATCACATAGTACAGAATCGTAGAGATGACACAATATCTAATTCTTACTTCCTGCAATTATGGGTAACATTAACCAAATACATACTATACAGGTCTACATATTTAAAAAAATCCCTCTAGGTAATCTGTGATACTCATATGCATATTAGATTACAAGGCTACCATATACATTGTAAGGTTACTGTTGTTTACCATAACTGATTTCTCATCGTCTGCAGGAAGGTTCAGCTGACTTCATTGGACTCCATATCAGGTTTTCTAATCCAGTGCAGCTGCTTTTTCAAAGTCTGGGGATTATCAAGTCAATCCCCAGATGAACTGGGAAGTTGTTAAGTGAAAATGACAGTCTTGTGGCAGTGGAGGAGTGGGATCTAAAAACTTCGAATGATTCTCCCCAAGACACGTGGTGGGAGACTGGGAGAGCAGGTATTAGCTTTCAGGAAGCAAACTTGGGCACTCAGCCTGTGAGTGCCAAATAGCAGTTATTACAGACAGATCCACGCCTGTGTTTACAGTTCATACAATATAATCCAATTTCTCCCTTTTTAACTGACTCTCCATGTAAGACCTATATTTGTTTTTGTAAGTCAACAGAAGAGCCCTGATATTACCGATGTCAGTCTAATTCTCACTCTATTGCAAGACATGCATAATACTGTGATAAAATTGGTTTTATAAATGGCAGTGTTTAGACAGCACGAACTTCAACACCTTTAAAGATTTCCGTGCTGGGGGAGTCCCAGGTCTTTCTCAGTAAAGCAGGGGAATGAATTGGCTGTGTCAAATGGCATTCTTATTTTCAGTTTGTGAGATTTTTTTTATTGCACGTCACAAGTATTTACAAGCAAATGTAGAAGAAAAGGCCATCAAGAATGCAAAAAGGGCTTCTTCGTTGTCTTGGGCTTTGCAGCTTCACGGTCTGAGCCCTGGAAGGATAGGAAGGAAAATGAATATTGTACTGGTATGAAAACCAGTTCATAAATGTTCTTATTGTTGCTCCTTTTCTTTCTGGGCTAGTAATCCCAGTTCTGGAAATCAGCAATAAATAAATAAATAAAAAAAATTGTCATTCTTTTTATTTCTGACTTTTTAAATGAACTAATCTTCCAGAGGGCAGACTGTCGAGCACATATTAATGACTCCTGTCATGACATTGGATGCTGTTCTGCCTTTACTCCTGCCTCGACAGTTTTTCTTAAATTTTTGTAATTTGAGGATAAAAAGTAGGCTATTGTAGGCTTTGTTATGACATGAATTTATACTTTAAGTGGATTTCCTTTGTGTAATACTAAAGATGAATACAATTAGTTTACTTTCCAAATAGTTGGATCTTTTGGAAACAGAAAACTCCAGAGGCTTTTCCAGTGCACTGAGCTTCTTGGTGAAAATGCAGAACAAGAGTTTAGAAGATAAATCTTGATTTACCATAAGATGGAGGTGGTGAACAAAGTGTCTTGCATCTCTAGTTCCTGTGTTGTCTTCATGTAGCTCTTATGGTTTCCTGTTCTCAGTTGTTTCATAATTACCTTCTTCAGCTTCATGGTCTTGGAGAGGAATTGGTAGTTTGTGAAGAAAAATATTGCCATCTTATGAAAATTATAATTGCTCCTAATTTTATTTCCCTAACAGTTACATGTATGGGAACATGGTATGCTGTTTTTTTTTTAAAGGCAACTTCTTCTTACTGGTAGCTTTGAAGGCAGATTTCTACTGCTCAAATAAGTATAGAATCATAGAATGGTTAAAATTGGAAGGGATCTTAAAGATCATCGAGTTTCAACATCCCTGCCATGGGCAAGGACACCTCCCACTAGGCCAGGTTGCTCAAAGCCCCATCCAGCCTGGCCTTGAACACTTCCAGTGATGGGGCATCCACAACTTCTCTGGGAAATGTGTTGCAGTGCCTCACCACCCTCACAGTAAAGCATTTCTTTCTAGTATCTAATTTAAATCTTCCCTCTTCCAAATTAAAACCATTATCCCTCAACTTACCACTACGCTCCCTGACAAAGAGTCCCTCTCCTGCTCTCCTGTAGGCTCCCTTCAGATACTGGAAGGCTGCAATAAGGTCTCCCCAGAGCCTTCCAGGCTGAACAGCCTCAGCTCTCAAAGTAATAAAAGACCTCAGAAAATTTATACTTATCATTCTCCAAATTGTACACAAATAGAGAAAAATTTCACAACCTCAGGACACACAGTCATCCTGAAATAATTTTGTTTATTAAATAAGATTGATCTCATATTTACTTAAACTTTTTACTGTCCCCACTTCTTCTATGAAGTTTTTTTTATTCATCTACCAAATGAGTCAAGTAGTAATTCAGCAGTTAGTTTTTTAGCTATATGAAGCTTTATGTTAGGAATTTATTAGCAGCTTAAAATGACTCTGTTAGAAAGATATTAGGTACTTGAAGGTGGTGTGATTTGTGCACCATAAAAAGAACTATGGTAAGAGTAAAATTGTGTAAGGTTATTAAAGAATCAACTGAAAATGATGATATTTATAAGGAAAAAATAGTAGGCCTTTTTTTCTTGGCTAAGTAGATAAAACAATTTAAACACCAAATTTAAAATCAGAGAAGGAATTGAAAAAAACTTGTCTGAGCAATCCAGGACCTATTGATAGTTGGGCATCTAAACTTTAAAGGTGACTCTTGCAGAAGCCATTTATACAGAAGAAAAATGTCTAATCTTGCCTGAACCTCACAAAATATGTGCCTTAGAGTTGAAGCACAATGGGAATGCAGTTTGCTGAATTTTTTTATATTGCCTGCATAGCAAGAATACAAAAGCAACTACGTGCATAAAACACTTCTCTGCATTCTAAATATAGCAGCGCCCACTTGAATGAATATTTCATGGAAGAATAACCTATATAAAAGGAATAAACGCAAGCAGCGATGATATTGGTAGGATATCGTTTTTAAATGGAACAGCTTTTAAATGAGTAAATGAATAGCTAATTAAAGTGCTAACTCTTTGTATGAATAAAAATCTAATAGAACTGTATTATGTTGGCTACTGGCTAGAAAACTTTTAAAACAGGGAGAATATGCATAAATGTAAGTTGAAGTTAAAAGGAAATTAAAAACTTGTTCATTTTTCTGTAGCTTAGATTGTTTTGCAGCCAACCACCTGAGCTGGGATGCACTAATGGGAAGATAAAAACGCTGCCCTGTTGTATATTGAGCCCCAGGCAGAGCAGGTAGCAATGCCTGGGAAGAGCCACGGGGTGGACTGCCTCTCGTCTGGCAGGGCGAACAGAATGTACTTTGGTGGTTTCGGTCTAAATCTCTTTGAGGAAATATCCAGGGTCATGTCAGGCAACCACTTTCCTTCCCAGAGGTTCACTCACATGGGGTCCTGCGAGGCTTCAGGCTGCTCCACTGACACACATTACGTTGGCAGGGGATTACTGAGGAACAGTGTGGGATGCGCTAGGTGCAAAAATGGCACCAACCTTTTCATTTCCTCCACCACCTGGTTCAGATGTTCCAGTTATGTCTTAGAGGATGTTTGGAGCATAAATCTGAAAATACTGGCAGCAGTTTGACCCAGCTACATGCATCCTGTTTTAGACTTGGGCTAAGGTGACAATGAATGCTTGAGTCTGCCCTGACAAGGACTACAGCTTGTCCCCTGTGTGCAAGCCGGAGACTTGCTGGATTCCTGACTGGGGCACTTTTGCAAGCAGTGGTGTGTGGTTAGTGTGTCCTGCTTTGGAACCCCTACAGTCACTGGGGCAGGGGAGGGCAGGTGGGGAAGTGCCTGCCAGGTGAGAATAAACGAGAATTTAAAGTTCCCAAACTCTTGACAAAGTGTCTTGGATTGGGCGCTGTAGCCTAATGAGGGGGGTACAAGAGGAGAAGGGGGATCAGTAAAGATCATTGAATAGAGAATATAAAAAAAAGGTGAGGACATACCCTGAAGCCTGGACTGTGGGGGATGAGAAAGAGACCTGAAGAAAATGTAGAGGGATTAGAGGGGCTATGATCTACTATTGCAAACCACCAAGCTGGGAAGGCTAGATGGGTTAGGATTTTTCTGAAATTAATGAGAATTCCACGTTCATCTGAAATTTTAACTATTTGCAGATGTCTCTTGGGGGAAAAAACAGTGAGAAAAGAATGATTCAACAAGTTCTAGGAAGGTATTGGTCTTTAGTCTTGACTTGATTAGTTCAGGTTTTTTGTTTGTTTTACAGAATGGAGAAATGCATGCAGAGGAAAGACTTTTTTTTATATATTTTAGGTTTTAGACAACGAAAGGGAAGTAGCTGAGAGTACAAAGGCAATGGGCAAGTTGGGTGAAATTGAGCATGAAATGAGATTTCACAATCTTTGCAAAGTGAGGGAGGAACAACAACAATGTAATGAAAATGGATGTGAGAGGATGATAGCTAAGATCTCTCCAGAGGCAAATTTAATAGTTGAAAATAAAGGTGAATTAGCTGCCAGATCCTCAAAGATGTGATATTATGGTGCAGGCACAGACAAACCCAATATAAAGATTGGCTTGCCTTTAGAGCAGGCTCTGCACAGGCAGCAAGAAGGAAACACATCAGAGTGGGAACATGTCAGAAGAATCAGTACCCAAAAATGGCACAAGCATGTAGGGGTAAAGTTAGGAAAGCCCAGGCACTAGATGAGATACAGCCAGTTAGAGATACCAGTGAGGAAGAGTCATCTTCGTTGTACCTTAATAAAAGGATAATCTAGATGGGGATTGCTGTTTTGCTTACAGGAGAAAACAAGATTCTAATGGAAGTCTCTGAAGAATCCTTTCTAATTTTGTCCTTCTTTTCTTTTCTTTTTAGTTGAGCTTATATTTAAAAAATTGAGCATTTTCATATTAACAGTACTGTTAAAACCAACAGAAAAAAGGATAAAATTTTAGCCAAAAGTAAAAAAGGTAAAGTTAGGGAGTTAGAGATGAATTAGATGTTTTTGAATTGACTGGTTGTGGTGGACTTCATTCTAGGATAATTAAGGGTTTGCCTAAAGCAGTCTCAGAACCATTAGTGTTATCTTTGAGATCTCATGTGAGACAGATGAGATACCAGAGGCTGGAAAAATAGAAACATAGTGTCTTTCATTTTGAAAAAGAGGGGGGAAAAGAGGAGCCAGTGAACTACAGGTCGATCAGTGTTAGCTTCAGTCCACTGAAAAATTCTGTAACAAAAAAAAAATAAATAAAAAAAATCAAACCAAACATTTGAAAGCAGCTGAAGGATAACAAGAAAAATAATAGCTGCCAGCATGGATTTTTCAAGAATGAATTGTCAAACTGCTTGAATTTCCTTGTGCAGCAGGGTTGCAGACTTCACGGAAAGGGAAGAAACAGTTGACATTGTGTCTCACGAGTATAGTGAGGTCTTCAAAGCTGGCTGTTAGTTTGGGACAGAACTAGCTGGAAGGAACAGTTTTGGAGGATAATTTTCAGCAGGATAAAGGTGTATCAAAACAGAAGAGTGTATCAAGTAGTGTTCTGCAGAGCTGTGCCCAGTTCTAATTAGACCATGACCTGGGTGATGCAATATGGATTATACATGTTAACTTTACAGAAGATTGAAAGTGAAAGGGAGTACAAAGGTTTCTGAGTTTCAAATGGCCTTCAGGGCCTGGAAGAATAGGCTGAAACTGTAAAATAAATACAGAGGGATGGTAGTTCAGCAGAAATAATGAACTGCAGGAATACAAGATAGGCAGCAGTCCTTCAGAAAAATCTCTGGGGATTACAGTGGATTACAAATTGAGCATGAGGCAGTGTAACACTGTTGCAAAAATGGCAAACCTCGTCAGGGAATGCATAAATAGCAGTATAATCTGAAAGATGTGTTAAATAACTCCTCTACTATGTTTAGCCATGGCAGCACCTTCCCAAAACAGTGTCCGCTTTGGGGGTATTCTTGAGTTTCTAGGAAGATGTTGGCCACTTGGAGACAATCCAGATGAGAGTGATGGACATGTTCACTGTGTCCAGTCATGATGTGACATCTCTCATGGAGAAATTGCATGGATGAATGCTGTTTAGTCTAGCTCAGGCAAGACTGTTGTGGAGTCCTACCAGTAGTCTTCAAGTATGCAAAAGGGTGGTGCAAAGAGGAAGAAAAAGATTTTATTTTGCTTAAGTGGAAATGAAATAAATTGGACATTAGGAAGGAAAAAGCAGTCTTTTGATAATTCATACAGTGAAGTCCTAGAATACACCGTCACCTCTGTGCCTAGAGGTCTTTAAGAACAGGAATGACACAGCCTTTAGATGACTTAATCTTGGAGTATAAAGTCCTGCAGATGGTCTCTCCAGTCATTTTTCATTCTACTTTCTACAATTCTTTGCTTTTCCTGCTAATGATAACCATCCCTCCTCTGTAAATAGCGGGGAAGGGATGAAATCATTGTGGCACTGCTTTTGTTCTATAGCTTTATACTCAAGAATTTCTGTTACAACTGGCTGTCAATATCAAAGTGAGACAGAAAGTACTTTCTGCAGGCAGATTGGTCCAGCTCAGGCCTGTAACAGAAGGCAAAAGCAATAGGATTTTCCTGCTGTTCTGAAACTCCTCACTGTATATTTGCAGATAATTAGTCTGCCTGTCCGTGTCTTTCTCGTACTGTGTTGGTGGAACTTCTGAGCTGTACAACTAAATGATTAGAAAATTGTTGAGTTTCAATCCTGATGTAATGAGTTTTACTGCAGGCTAAATCATCTTCTGTTCTTGTTATCCTAATCAAACTGCTCAACTCCTTTTAAATTCCTGCACTCTGATTTTGATTCTCAATACCCCAGATTAAAGCTCTTTACCCATACCTATGTGCTTTCTCTTTTGCAGTTCCAGTGCAGATTTGCATAGCAAAGGAGATATTTGTGTTTCTCCTGACCTCATCTATATTCTGGTGCACAGCATGCACTTATATGATAGTTTATTCCGGGATGATGAACAGATGCAAAAGTGTCTTCAATTGTCTCTGGAAATTAGCAATGGTCAATACATCCTGCAAACACAATGCTGGATGCTGTGGTGCATGCAAAACATGCATGGCAGGCAGAGCACATAGCCTTTTCCTGCCTCTAGCACACTTCATTTAATTTTAATAGTAGAAGGAGATGTGGTATCTTTTGAACATAGATATCCTTGTGGGCTAATGTAAGGCTTGGACAATGAGAGTTTTGCATAGGAGAATTTGGCTTAACCTGTCAGTCTTCCAGAGATTAACAACTTCATCAACTACTGTTGATATTGACAAGTCAGTTGCTAGGCTACATGTTTACTGCTAAATGAATAGGCGACTTGGGGCCAGTGTGAATATTCAACAGATTGGCAAATAAGTAAAACGTGCTGTGACTTGATTTGTTAATTATAGTCAAAATAAATGGCTGTATTGATGACTATGATTTTACACAGCATTAGTCCTCTGAAAACAGCAATTAAGTCTGCCATGTAAACATATATCTTGCCTGTGACAAAAAAAAAAAAAAAAAAAAAGCCTTAAACAACTGAATACACCACTCCAAGCAGTTTCACTAGGAGCCCTGAAGTGCTTACATTAGTCAAATTATGTCCTTGGGTGTTTTTACACCTCTGACTGAAGCACAACATTCAGGCGGGGTCTGGATTTTGAAAAGCTTTCTCCTTTGCTGTGCGCAGTGCTACTTATGGTCAGAGTTTATCAAAAGGAGCATGATCACACTTGAGGGAGAAAACCCAAGTAGCTGGATTTCAGGAGGATACTTTTTTTTTCCTAACATTTTTTTCCTGTTGTGAGAAAGCTGAGCATGAATTAATTACTCTATATGCTCTTTTCAGCAGACCCTGTGAATGAGTTCTCACATGTATACTGCATTACTGTGCTCCAGTTTATCTGCTGGGTTAACTAGACTTTAGTTCCCTCGATCCATACTATTCTCTCCTTGAATTTTAAACCCTTAATGTGTTGACTTGATTACTCTGTGTTTCAAGACTTGCATACACTGGCAGGTGCACCGAGTATTTAGCATCACTCATTGTTCAGCTTTGCATATGTGTAGGCAATGACAGTGTTCTAGGATATATGCTGCCTTTGATTGAAGCTTGGGAAACGCATATTCTGTTGTCAATCTCTGCTGTGGCACTGGTCAAGCCTCTCTTCCAAGCTCTGCTTCAGTTTTGCTGTCTATAATATGTAGTTGTTGGGTTTTTTTCCTCCATAAATAACTGTCAGCCAAAAGAGCACTGAAGTTGCCAAATAGGCCCCAAGTATCGCAACACAGAAAGAGGGGTTGTTTCAAGCTTGAGAAAAGCCAATGTGTTTTTTGCATAGAAAAATAAAACTTTCCCTGAATAGGTCTGTGTTACCAATGTGTGTTTAGCTGGGGGTTGAGTTTGGGCCAGTAATTATTTTTTTCCCTGAAGAGCAGTAGAAAGGAGCTCCCTTGTTTCAGGCCTTATTTCTGTCGTGACAAACATCTGTCCTCCTTTGCGAGCTCTTGAGTAGTTGTCTCCTGTGGTCTCACTGGGAGACTTTCAAGATCAAAGTCGCAAAAGCAAAGTCATCTTGACCCACAGTGATCGCAGTTGGTCTGAGGCAGGTTGGTACCAAATGCTAGAGTGGGGAGGGTGTTTTGGCTTTTCCTTCAATGCTCTGCTGAAAGAGAAACCACCCAGTGCAGATGCTTGGCAGACGGAAGCTTGGAGAAAATCAGAGTGAAAGGGTATGAGGAAACTAGAAACGGAGTATGAATGGGTAAAAACAGTGACTGGGGGTTGAACTGGGCAGCTGCAAGGCAGCATGTAAGAAACAATTGATACGGGGAGAGCTCCAAAATGAAGAAACAGCTGGGAGAGAGGTGGGTGCACTGAGATCAAGTTGATTTAAAAAAACAGCACAAAAACCCCAAGCACCAAGATTGAGAAAAAAAAAAAAAAGAGAGGCTGATAATCAGCTGCAAATAAAGGTTAGCAGCTTTATCTTTGCTTAAGGATGTGAGATCAATACTCTTTGTCAGCACATTGTCTTACATCTGCATGGTATTCATCACCTTTGACATCAGTGCAGGTCATGTAAAAAGCTTGGAAAAAAGACCCACAAAATCACAACAGCCCTCCTCCCCCTCCCCCTACATAATGACAGGATCTACAATCTAAACTGATTGTGACAATGAAGGAGCAAGGTGTTGGGAATGTGACAGCTCTGTGAAATCTTCAATGCTTCACAATGATTAAAAAATGTTAATAGTTATCAGGGAAAGCATTGAGGACAACATAAAGAATATCAATGTTCACCTTGAATGCACTCGTGTTTTGGACCTTTCACTTCTGAATGCTTTAGTAGAACACGAAAAAAAAACTTCAAAGGAGGACAAGGATATTCCAAAGCATTGAATGGCTTCACAAAGTGGGTGGTAGACCAGTGGAGCTCACTGCCAGATGACATTTGTGGATGTGACACGTTTACACATTTAAGTTCATGAAAGACAAAATCATTGAGAATTACTAACTGCATGTAAACTACGTATGGGTCAAGAAGTCTCAGAGATGAAAACAGTTGGAAACTGTGAGGGTATGTGTGGGAAATAGCATAAATAGGATTGCTCTGTTCTTCCTCATCTCCAGCATCTAATTACGGCCACCACTGCAGACAAAAGCACTCCAGATACATGATTTTGTCCTAGCCATTCTCTCCTATGTGCTTTTCCATCGTATGAGATGTAGTTCATTTTCTGACTTTCTGTCCCAAGGGGTCCATTTACCAAATTAGTTTTATGTCATGTGTTACGCCATAAGTACTGAAATCCTCTTCTTGGGAAGCTGACAAATCCTCTTTCGATGGATGAAGCAGGAGCATTTATGATTCTGTAATTCATGGGAAAAGGGGAGATGACAGTGTTTCCCCAGTGATTAGTAACCTTAATGATGCACTGGACCAGGCACCAGAAGACTGATTTCATAACCAGTATGGTTATGAAACCATACATTGCTGGTTTTCCAGTCATTTTAGGATTCCCACAATGAGAGCTGTTCCTCAAAAGCTGTTTCTATGTTGACCACAAACTTTTTCACAGACCCAGAGTGGGCAAAATGTTTTGTTGGGACATCTTTTGTGGAGGGGGCAATAAGTGCTTTCAGGAAACTTACACTTTTTTTCAGTAGTCCAATTTCTTTCCAAGTTTTATGTAGTTGTACAAGACCCCAAGTACTGATAATGAGTGGACAATATGAAGAAGCCTCAAGGTGCAAGTAGCTAAGACAGGAGCAATTGCAAGGGCCTGTTTCAAGTCTGGAACTGTTAACTTTATACCTGCTGGCTGCTGGGATGGTTTCCCTAATCAACTCAGTGGTTTTGCAATGCTGAAAAATATGCTGATAGTCCTGAAAAAAAAGAAGAAACAGAGTCCTCCCACAGCTGGTGTGCATCCCTATGTGGGGGCAGCTGGCAAGCTCTGGACAGCTTCTCATTGTCCAAGGAAATCTTGCTCCCTTCTTGCTGGTTTTGCCCAAGGTAAATTATCTCTTTTTGAATCAAACTCCTAGCATTTCTTTTGAGACAGTTTCAGACTAGCAGCCTTAAGCTAATTACAGGCTATTTGTAAACGTATCAGTTCTTGTTCCAACATTTTAGCATGCACCAGGATATCATCTAGGTATAACAAACAGGCTGAGAGAGGCATGCCATGTAATACCCTCTTCGTTAGACTTTTAAATGTAGCTGATGTATTGCACTAGCCAAAAGCCATCGTTTTAAATTGCCACAGTCCTTGTCTTACTGTGAAAGCGGGTTATTTTCTCCTGTCCCTCTGGATCCACTTCCACTTGCCAATAGCCACTTTTAAGATTCAGGGTAGTAAACCAGACTGAGCTTGCACCAGCATCTAGGGTACTATTTGCGGTAATAGAGGAGCACACGTAAAATGACTTTGTGTTGTTTTCTATACTCTGGTGATGTTGCCTTTTTTCCTTAACTGGAAGGTCTGGCTGAAGGGTCTGTTGTATCTTCCTGACCTGTTTCTTCCATGGTTTATAAGGTTTCTTTACTGCTTCTTTGCTGAAAAGAAGGATGCTGTTCAGGTAGCCGCTTTCCCCAGGATCACTCTTGTGTTAAAGCAGTAAAGTATAACTTATGCATTCAATAGGAGAATAATTTCTAGCCAAATGTTTCAAAACTGTTTTCTTGCTTCTCTTTGAATGCTTGGTAGGGTGCCAGATTAAAAGCCAATACATTTTCTAAACGTTCACATGCTCCACCCAGTCTTCCTATAGTTTATATTAATTTACCAGATTCATGCTTTTCCACCACACTCCCCGTTTCCCCATCTTCTTCTGACTATTGTCAGAAGCATTCAGCAAATAGATAGAGATTTACTCTTGTTTCAGATCCAGAATAACTTCAGCAGCTAAAGGTCCCCAGAGATTGGAGGTCTCAAAGCAAGTTTCAAACACTCCTCATCTTTCATTTGTTGGAAAGCTGCCACTGCCTGTAATTTCTACTGGTGTTTCTGCCCCTAAAGGTGGGACTTGGGCACTGCAAAAGAGATCTGTATATTGAATCACCTATTCCACTGCCTTTCTTCTATTTCTGGTGTCGTAACTTAAGTCTGACTCAGAGTTCAAGATTCTTGTGCATTTAGAGTAATTTCTTATTACGCACTAAATAGCTGCACTTTTCTTATTTTTATTTTTAATTACTCAGCTGTTAAGATCCCTACAGTGTGATGTATGAGCCTCATGGTTTGGTTCAGCTTGGCGCTGCCTCCTGCTTGCGCTGCGTCTTGGGATAAGTGGTCTGGTGAGGAGATGCAGTGCTCTTCTCACTAGCCCAGTATTGACAAACATTCTCATTTTAAAAGCATTTTTTCCTTCAGGATTAATAATGACCTCAATTGCATACCTGTATTTTTGCCATTGTTGCCAGTTTCTCTGACTTTATAAACTTAGATTAGTCCTCACTCCTTCCACAAAGCAAAACGATGTCTTGAACCATGTTAGAAGTGCTGAATTAGAGAACCATACTTTGGAGATCTTGGCAAATTGCTGGCAACTACGCCTGTTTGCAGCAGCTGTTTCCTTTCATGGTATGCAGCTGTGAAAGAAGTTCAGGATCTGTACTAAATTCTACAGTCAGTACAATATCTTTTTGTCTTTTGCTGATCTTTATTTCCGACTCTACCTGAGAGTCTGCAAACTGGTTAGGAGCCAATTTGCCCTTGAGGTCCTCACTGATATTTGAGTATATCAGGGAAAAGGTTTGTTCCCACCTAATTCCAATGGAGTTTTCTTTTCCTCTCCCTTCCTTTCAGTGTCACAGTTGTTGATACTTGTTCATTTTCGTTCTCTAGGACACTTTTCAATTCCCTCAGCTCTTTCTGCACTTTATCAGACAGCAACTTCCAGGTTGGTCAAAGTTTTTGTAGCCCTTTCCAGTGTTATTTCAAACCACAACTGCTGCAGCTGCGCCTCCTAGTCTCCTTGGGCATTTTGCCATTGGCTTTCTAGTAAGTGTTCATCCTTACCAGTAAGTTTTCAGGTGCTGTTTTAACTCCTCCTGTGCTTTACATGTTTGAACTGTGTACTACCTTTTGTTCTGTCCTGATATAGAAGAGATACCAGCTTGCTGGTTTTGTTCTTGGAAACTAGAACATGGGGATTTTCTCCCTTTAACCCTGTTATAGGAAGCCCGGAGTCTGAATGTTAAGAAGAGCAATTGATGATTGAGTCACTTAGCTTTGATGCAATCCTGTTTATTTACAAAGTCCTGATTTCTGTATCTGCAGGTAAAATCAAAGAAGAGATAATTCCTTTCCTTGCAATTCCCAGTCTCTTACAGTCAATGCTTACCTCAACAGCTTTCTTAAGGTTTATCTCTAAGTCATGCTGCTGATGCTTTTGTAGGTCTTTTTGATGCTTCCTTTTGGCTTTTGATTGGAGTCTCCCGCAAACATCCAAAACAAGCATTCTGCTACCAATCAAGGTCCTAACCATCTAGGCTCCAGGGCTTATTTTCATTCCAGACTTCCCATATGTTTATGCTTTGGTTGTTCTCCCATTGTTTTGGTTATTTGGCTCCATAAATGTGCTTAATGTTTATTTGTATTTAGTACAAATGAAAAACAGTTCTTCCACTCCATGATTTCAGCAAGTTTTGGTCAATCCCGCTGTGATGCTTTCTTACCACTCTATGGATGAAGGCTACTGAGGTCCATATCCACACTGAAGGGAGAGGTAGACAGCAGTACAGTGTTCAGGATGCATTCTTGCGTCAACATGTCTGAGCTCCTCAAGTGGCTCTCTAGTTGCTAGTTATCCCTCCATCTGTGTCCAAAAGGACTGTGATAGTAAGATTTGGTTGGAGAGCTTTATGTTTCTTAAATGAAAATTTAGAGATATTTTTCCCCCCCTGTAAGTTGTTTATGGATTGCAGAAACAAAAAGAGTAAAAGCTTTTAGGCATTTTTATTGAAAGGCATTGGTTTAGGAAAACTTCAAGATTATTTCCTCCTTTTCTTTTGATGTTGAACAGGTGTAGAAAAGAGGAACAAAATGGCTTTAATTTAATACATAATTTATGCACAAAGAATTTTGGAGAAAATGTTTACTTCTAATTGAAGACATTGTGTCAGACCATTGTTCCCATGACCTAGAGTATCTGTAAAGTCAGACTCCAAATTCCTACTCAGGAATGTGTATTTTACTCCTAGCAAAATTGCTAAAATCTAAACTCTCAAAGACACTTAGGGAATAAATCGAAGAAGTTGTGACGTATGGCACAATTTGGTGCTGCTGTTTCTCTATGAGATATGACCATCATGTTAAACACACCAGGTATCACTCAGGTATTCTGAAGTCAGAGTCTCACTCTCTGTTGTATAAATTTGGAGTGGTGATCATTATGGTTTTGCATAGAAGCCAGTTTCTTCTCGACTAAAGGGAAAGTTTTAATGTACTCATCATAGTATTTAGCTGAGTGAATCTAGTCATTAAATTGTGCTTTAATACCTGATCAAACCTACCTTGTGGACCTAGAGTCCCTGGGGGTAGAAATGACTAATGCACTGAGTTCACTGGTGCCATAATATAATCGTAATAAAAGTGAGACACGTGATTGGCACAGATGCCAGGTTTGCCAGGATGACCAGGCATGAGGGATGAGATGAGGATGCCGTTTTGAGCTTTTTCACAGACTTCAGGAATGTAGTAGAGGATGGAAATGGCTGTGGCCAGGTGCCAACCACCAGAGAGTCCTAAAAGTGCAAGTTTGATAGAAGTGTTGGGTTACAATTTCTTGGCTTGCTGTGTCTTGTCCATCTCCCCACTGCCTTCCCCAGCTTTCATGTTTGCCAAAACGGACCCTTACTCACTTAGGACACCCCAGGAAACCATCCTGTTTCCCTGTGTTTCTGGGTGGAGAGCAGAGGGGCTCAATCCAGGGTAGGCAGAGCTTTTGGACTTGATGGAGAACCGCAGCAAGCACTGCTGTGCTCATGCCAACACAAAATGCCACATTGAGCAGAATACAGCCTTTAATTCTATCAATTTCTTGTTTGACACAGGAAAACAGAGCGTGATTAAAGAAATTGTGTCTTAACTGACTGCTCCATATTGTCATGCCAGAAACAATTAGCTTAACTAGAAAGTTAATTTAATTGCAAATGTGGATGGGCAAACTGTGCCAGCCACTTCATTATCATTATTCTATGTTATTCCTAATGCTTAGTGCTGTTTAATATGTTCTTCTTATGGTATATGGTGGTGTAATTAAAAGATTGTCTCTGCAGAGGTTAAGGTTGCTGCTGAAAATAACTTCCAGTCTCAGTTTTACATGTCTTTATCTGTAAGGTTTCAATACATCTTTTAAGAACATTTTTAATAAAATTTTCTAGCTTGTTTTTTCACTTCTGTAGATGAAAAAGAACAAAAGCATAAGGACTGCTAGAGACATATATATAAGTAAGAATTGACCACAGACGTTTTGCAATAAAAATATTCTGATTTTTTTAGAAGAGATTTTTCCCAGTCCAATTTTTCATGCATTCTAAGATACTATATTTAATTTCTGTCATTTTTACAAACAAAAAAATTTGCCTCCAAAGACTGAACTCTAGGGCAAACACTCAAACTTGGTGATCAAAATGACAACAAATAGTTTCCCTGCTTCCTGGCACAGAAACACATGGGAATGGACTCCTGTAGTGGTTAATTTTTAGGAATAAATTCCTTTACGGAGAAGAATCACATGAGGATAAAAGCTAAAATTGGGTAGGAATGGATATAAATTGTGATTGTTTTTTCATGTACAATTACAATGGATGAGACTAGTAGTACTCAGCCACTTTTTATCCATGGACAACATGATTATTACTATTATTTTGCTTTATTATTTTACTGTGTCCCTTAATATTTTGTTACCTGTATTTTTTTGCTGGTTTTATGTTTGATTAGATTTGGAAATAGCTATGCAATGCATATACTGCATTGACAGAGTTTGTTGCTGTTCACTTTGAACAGCTAATTGAATCAAAAATCCGTATTTGTCCTTTCTTGGGCTGATAATTTTTACATATGTCTGTTTTCTAAGCTCTGTTTTTGTAAAGAAAAAAAGTAATCATACTTGCTATATCAGACTTCATCATTATGATTCTAATACATAATATTAAGGACGTGTGTGGTTTTTATATTCCTTATTAAAACACCCTCAAAAAGCCCTCTAAAAATTTGGATCAAATTTTGAGATTAAACCGCCCACCCTTTGGCAGACACTCCTGCCTGGAATGCTCAGCTTGGGAAAGGGAGTGCTACCAAGGTTGAGTGATGGAAAAAATAATAATAAAACAGAGTTTGCTCTAACATTGCCTGTAATATTTTTTTTTTCCTCATAACCCAGTTACAAAAAGCATCTCAGCCCACCTGCTTCAGAGCATCAACTGCTCTGTGCTCTCAAGCTAAGCTGCCCTACCTGCTTTTCTAGGGTTTTGGTGACAGTTGTTTGTTATGGGGCCTTAAGCCTTCTCTTGCCGCAGTATACGATATCAGCTGACAGAATCTCTTGGACTAAGCAGGCCACTCATATGATCCAGTATGTCATTTCTCACGTTCCCATAGAAACTTAATCAGTCATTCGTGATGCATTTCTTGTACAATATTGTCATTTTGATGCTCTTTTGCTGCTAGTTTTGAAGGCAGCTTCATATTTGTTTGAAGAAATCGAGCCGACTTTGTCCTGCTTTTTAGCAGCAGGTACTTTGTCTGTAATGAGGAAAATCTCATTTTACAGAACCCTAGCAAGGTAAAGAAAATGTAGCTTCATATCCTTAATTAGAGCATTCTTATTCAAGAGCGCTTGACTGTAAAGAGTGCTATCCACAATGGTTAGTGTGGAGAGGAAACCTTAAGTAGAACATGCTATTGTGGCCTTTGAGCGGTTCCCATCTCCTCTATTCAAAAAGCAGAGTTAACTGAGGATAGCAAGAACAAACTGTACATGCGCTTGAGAAAAAGAACTTGACTTGGCAAGTTGGCATAAGTGTAACACAATATATTACCACTTTCTGCTGGGCTTATTCTCTTACTGTCATTGACCAGATCTGTTCAACAGCTGCCATTTTCGGTTGCAAGTAGAAGAAATCCCAATTCCACTCTCCCCCCCTCTCCCTTTACTTTCCAAGAAAGTCAGTTTATGTAATCGATACTAGGTCTGTCTAGGAAGCTGCTCTGAAATTTAGGGGGGGATGCAGGGGGAAGAGTGAGGGCTGAAAGATGAAGAAGGAACAAACATTAGACCTGACAAAGCTTGAAATATAAAACAAAAAAGCATCTGCGAGGCATAATAAAACAAAGTGTATATACGTGTTGTTCTCACAGAGTATTTGGCTGAGCCCGGGCAACGGGAAAGCATGCATAGCTAACGCTCCTGACTGTGTGAAACCCTTTGTATACTCCAGAGTCTCTGCAAGAGACCTTGATTACAGAGTTTGGCATGATACCCAATACATTTTTTGGAATGGTTTCTTGTCCATCACTGACACTCGTAATGAGAAATTTATACACCATCCAAAGCGGATAAATTAATTTCAAACACTTTTGACTTGGGTCAACAATGGCTATTGGCAGTGCCTATTATTTGCCTTTTTATTAAAAAAAAAAAAAAAAAAAGAAAAAAAAAAAGAGAGGAGAAATTGCTCTTCTTCATGGTGATAGCATGGTAAAGACCCCGAGTATAGTGGAGATAGAATCTTGGCAAGCACATATATAGGTCAGG
The DNA here is from genome assembly GCA_013398155.1 of Pedionomus torquatus. Lineage (NCBI taxonomy): Eukaryota > Metazoa > Chordata > Aves > Charadriiformes > Pedionomidae > Pedionomus > Pedionomus torquatus. The sequence goes on along the minus strand of VZRU01011737.1, from coordinate 413,630 downwards.
ATGGAGTATTTCACTTTTCAATGTAAATGAAAGTAATTTTCTTCAGTATGAACAGTTTAATAAATTCCCAGGATGGTTTTCATTAAGAAATTTGCATATTGGCTAGTGTAAGATTTTTCTGAAAGCAATCAGTTGGCAAAAATAATTTGGTTTTACTTCTACTTTCCCAATCCAGCTAACAGTCAAGGAATGAAGTTTAAATTAGCTATCCCTTTGAGAACTCCATTTAAAGCTCGGAAGCTTAAGTTAGCCTTTTAAAGATGATAATTGTGCATATTCTCATGTAGATACGCACACCAGAAATGGGGAAAAAGCATTAAAACACACCTACACACAAAAACCTGTAGATTGGAAGCAAACAAGAAAATTGCCGCATTTTAGGATTCTGAAACTGTGGGGACATATAGATAAATTACTAGTAAGTTCCCATTATGTGCAGCCTGAATTAAATAACTTACTACATTCTCTAATGTAAATGCTGAGGTTTTGGCTGATCTTTGACTACTTCTGTCTGGTTTATTTTGTACATGCAAGGGACAAGGATTTATTGAAGACAAAACCCTATTTATATAGCCAAGTTATCAAAATGCAAGAATTTCTGCCAGCGTTTTAAATATAACTAGAGACCTTCATGTAAATAAATTATTTGGGCTTTCAGAGTTACATGAGAATGGAAAAACATAACATTACTCAGTATTAAAAGGTGAAAAATAAAAATAAGATGTTAAAGAAATGCAAAATATGGCAAGAAATCAGTGGGGACTATGGAGTGTGAATACAGACCATGTCGTATGTGCACTTTTATTTTGTCATATTTCAATTAGCTTCTTTTGTGGTTTTGATTTATGTTTCTATCTTAAATTTAGATTGTGTTGCAACAGAATAACAAAAACAGTATATGTGATTTTTCTGAGAACTGCTTTGGGGACTTTTTCCAAAGGAAAAAAGGAAAAAAAAATGAATGAATTTCCCTTTATTTCCCTTCTTACCTACCTGCTTCCTTTGTGCAAGTAGGATTGTCAAAGGAGGGTAATAGTTGCTGTGTGCCTCAGTGGTTCGGAGGTTGGAAGGATGCTTCATGCAGCTGATACGCTGGCTGCACTGTGCATAGTGACAACTGAAATACGGATCCTGGGATGCTGTGCTGGTAGGTCCTGATGGCATCGCATGGACACCCATTATTAGGGAAGAACCAGAGCAGGTTTTCAGATGAGCTCAGACTAGATGATCTAATGGTCCCATCTGGCCTTAAAATCTGTGAGTCTATGAAAGACAGTCCCTCAGTTATAAGCATTTTAGAACTGTCAATTCCAGATTTACTTCAGTGTAAGAGGCAATCGCTTCCATGCTGAAAGGCTCATATATCTATTATGTACGGTGTCATAAATGCTCTATAAAATAGACACACAGGGCGTGAGCAAGGCACAGCAAAGCAGAGCAGCTCAGTGTAAAAAGAATGAGGAGAGGTGATGCTAATGTCTGTAGAGGATGGGTGTTCAGAGCAGATTTGAGAAAGGAGTTAGAATGCATTTGGAGGAGAAGAAAGAAAACACTCCCTCAAATATGAAGGAGACTAAAGCTGTGAAGCCAAAGGAAGAGAGAAAGAAACAGAAGGAGAAAAGGGGGCAAGTGAGATAGCAAGAAATTAGAAAGGTCCAAGAGCAGCAAACAGTGAAGTTGCAGGATGTGAGGGATTAATACAACTCCTTTATTCACCCCCTTTATCATTCTAGGACTGTGCCTGTATGACTGTCATTCAGTGTCTCAGCTGCAATTCCTTCTTTAACTTCCTTGCTAAAATATAGCAAGGGAGAGAAACGAGAGAGGGAGGAGGTGGGACATGAGGGAAATGTATTTTTTTGGTGCCTCTCCTTCTTAATGGAGCTGGGTGTGCATGCCTAGGTGCTAGGGGGGAGTCATGCTGGAGGTGCAGGTCTTGGGGTTGAGAAGAGACCTGGCAAGTACCTGGAGGCTCCGTGGAAAGAGATTAGTGATTGGGAGGGAAGAGAGGAGCCACAGGAACTTTTCACCCTGAGCCCCAGCATCATCAGAGCAGGGTGCTGCAGGCACACATGTATTGCAGTCATGTGTGGTTGTATTAGAGTCACGCTCAGTTCTTTTTCTGGTTTTTTGTTTTTTGTTTTTTTTTTGTTTGGTTTGGGGTGTGGTTTTTTTTTTGCATTTCAGTTGAACATTCCACTTCTGGCTCTTGGGTGTCTCAGATGTATTTTTTTTTTCTTTTTTCATAGCATAAATTAATGTTAAATATACTGAAGGGCAGCATGAGAGGACAGCTGAGCTATTTTCTCAAAGTACTTGCTTAAACAGCTCATCAACCTCTGTCATCCTGCAAGTACATCAACATATCTGTTGTAGGGCATGTGTACATCGCAACATAGAAAAATATTGATTGTTGAGACAGGAATTTCTTTCCCAAATCTTGATGTTTTTGATACAATTTTGCTGTAGGTTTCTGTAATCCTGTTTTGGTTTTTTTCTGAGAATGGAGGTATTTCCTCTTGAGTTGCCAGTAGCTTTCAACTGAGATGCTGAAGATGTTGGTTCAAGTCAGAACTCTTCTAAACTCACAAAATCTTAAGGCTTATTCATTGAGTGACTCAAAAGAGTGTGATAATCACTTGGCTGTTACCTGTGACACGTTATCTTCGGTTTTTTTTCTTACAAAAATAGTGAAATGACAGTATTTTCCATAGTCAAATATTTGTGCTGTTTATTTTGTGAAACAGTTGTTTTCTCACCAACGCCTAATTCACATCTTTCTGTTTAGTTCAGGTAATAAGGACAGGCACTCTGTAAGGTATGGTATGGCAAGGACTGGATTGCAATTTCATTAAAGTTTTCCCCAGAGTCAAAGGAGGAGGAAGTTGATTGTCTTGTAATTGGTATCTCTCTCGGGTGATGCACTTGTTAAATCCTTGTATGTCATGGGACTATCTAGTTACACTGAACAGATTACCTGCTGATTGCTACTTCTGGGATTTACTGATAATGCTGAACACCAAAATCTTTCTGAACTGTGAGTGGAAGAATTAATTCCCACTGCCTTAGTTTACTTTCTAATGATAGCTAATACTCTATCTAGGTTTCATTGTTTTCAAGCACAGATACTAGGAAATCTCTTTTGAACAGAGTAGACAGGATTTGCTGGCATTTCTACCTGTTGCTTGGATGGGATAGGGAATTATTTGTTTCCTAGCTGACTGCCCTTGACTTTCAATGAAGCAGCCAGGTTTTACCCTCCGGGGCACTTTCCCTTCTGTGTTCAGAGATGGGTGTCACTTCTAAGATCAAGAAGATTCTAAGATTGGTGTTTCAGGAGATGTTATTCAAGGCATTTTGCCTCAGTCTTTCTCTGATGACATTACCTAGCTGGTAAAGCATTTTTTTTTGTTTCTTTGGGGATGGTAAACTCTCTTTGTGATGTTTCTCACACTTTTACCTTTATTTTAAATTAAAATTTTAACTATAAAATAACCAAAATAACCAAAGGTGATAGAGAGGAGGGATAAGCTGATGTAAGCAGTTGACTGCAATTATTTCCAGGAGAGTGATGGCAGAACTGAAACAGGCCCAAAAAAAAAATCTCTTATGAGTTGGCTCCCTGGCATGTGGGCTCCCTGGCCAAAATACTGTAATCCCTACAGGCAGTTTGCTACGTACCAGCGCACTCCTGACCACCGTACAGGGCTTTGGTAGTAAACAGCAAGTGATGGGGATGAATGGGGCTGGGGGATGGGATGGGAGGGGAAGGGAAGGGCTGTGTGTGATATATTCCTGCCGCCGGGAAGCAAAGCGGAACCGGGCGCTGGGTATCATTGCATAACAGATGATGTATTGTACAGCTTGTACCCTCTCCTAAAGAGCAGAGGTGGGCACGCCAAGGAAGGCTTGAGCCTGGCTCCTGGTGAGTGCCTGGCTCTGGCCTGCCTCCACAGCCGCGAATAAAGACGAGTTAAGGAAGAGGCAAAGGGAATATGCTGGCATCGCTGTACTCCCCGTTACTCACAGTAACGAGATTGTTGTGAGGGTGAAACAAAGCCTTGCTGCCAGCAGGGGATGGGTTTTTCTTGCCATGGAGTGGAAAGCCCAGTAGACCTGCTCTCCCCAGCATCTCCCTGCATGTCCTAGAGCCTCCTCTTCCTCAGGTGGAAGGTGTCCTAACAGCATCCCTGAAAGGAGATGGGAACCTGCTGCCTTTTTTCCCCTTAAGGACTCCAAACACCATACTGCTTTGCAGCATCACACCCAGGCTTTAGCAGCTATTGCGTTCTCACTCCAGGGCAGCAGGGCCTGCATGCTTCTCCTGTTCAGGCAGCTTGGACCACAATTGTCTTTAGTTCAGAGTTTGCAGAAATGTGGCTCATCTTCAGCCTTTAAACACTTGGCAACAAACAGAAAATGCATCTGTTAAAAAATTCCAACAAGATACAATACAAAGGGATGGCTTTTCCTTTTTTGTGGCAGATCAAACACATTTATCTAAGGTTTTAATTTCTTTTCCTTTCGCATCATAGTGAGGATCTTTAGCAGAGAATGGAACAGCCGGGTGATATATTTTTGGGTTATAACTTGAGAACAAAAGCTCATTAGGACTCAAAGATTTTATATGGATAACACCACCCACGGTTACTTTAGATAGGGTAGAAATGTTTTTATGCTTTAGGGCACAAACTAGCTATTAAATTACTAGGGAACTACAAATATCTACTAGACATATCGATGGGAGTGCAACCAGAACGCAGAGTACTACATAAAATAATTATATACAGCACAGCTAATATTAGATCACATGAAAGTACATGACTGTTCTATAAAAATCATTTGCATCTCTGTATTGGACATCGGGAGGAGGGCACTGGTTTTGCACGGGGAGAGGCTAATCTAGCTGTCAAAGGTTTGAAACCTTACAGCCTCTGTCAGCATTTCTCAGCAGGGCTGTGCCACCGAAACCGCCGGAGGAGCTGAGTTTCCTCAACTAACAAAAAGTCTTCCCTTTTCTATGGTTAGCTAGGATTTAGGGAACCCAAACGAGAGGGGACGGATGATGCATCACATTGAGAGGATCCACCAAACAAGCGTGTCCTTGACGTGTGAGCCCAAATTGGGGTCGGTGACAAGGACAACTCTGACATCATATGAGTCATGTGAGGAGGGAGGGGTGTCGCTGCCTCCTGACGGGGGGACGCATCTGTTCCACGCTAGCTCGTGAGATGTGAAGAGGTTGCAGTGCTAAGATGCACATAGGGAGAGTGGGAGTGTGCCGCTTAGCAGGGCTTTTTTGAGTTTGGGAATCTCATCGGAGCTGCTTCTCTTCTGCTCAGCGATTCCCAGCCCTCAGATGCAGGTGGCTCTCGGACCAGCGCTGGCATGGCAGAGGGGCAAGAGGGACAGGCCTCAGCGTGGGAGAGTCAGCGGTGGATTTCCCACCTCTCTGGAACTTCAGAGCTCTGCGTGCTGCCCCTCAGGGGCACCTGAAGGATAATGGAAGAAAAGCTTAAAGAAGGTCTTGTAGGATGTGCTTTTATTAATTAGAGGGCATATAGACACTGTTGGATTAGCTGCCTGGTGTTCCCACTAGAAAAGGCAAGCTTTGAGTTGCTAAGAGCTTTGCCAAACTGAGAAGTTGGGGGCACTTGTACAAACAAAATTTTCTAAGCTGCCATGTCTTTCTCTCTGTGCATCTGTGCTCCATAAGGAAATATTTCTCTGAAGGAAAAAAACAAAAAAGTGAACATGCAATTAAGACCATCAAAAGGTATGCGCACAAGTGGTGTCAGCTCTAGCTGCAAAGCTGTAAATACTGTTTCTGACTTCCGACTTCAGCTTTGCTCCACAGTGGCAGAGATCTGTGTCCTGGACAAAGACAGAGAAATAGAGTCTCTTCCCTCGAGTACTTTAGATGTATGGCTAAGGACAGATGTGTGGGGTGAATACACATGCCAGCTTTACGGGTATTTACAGTTAGATTTGTACTGTTTTTTTTTCATTTTATTTCTTGTGGGTGCTATCTAAAAGTTAACAATTTTAAGTAAGAGAAACACGATGGGCAGGGGGAGGTCATGAGGGTACATGCTTGTAAATCTAACAGCAAGAGAGTGCTCAGGTCAGTCATTATGGGCCAGCTGTAGTGCAGTAACTGCAAGAGGGCTGTTGTGGTGTGAGAGGTTAAAAAAGCAAGGGGAAGTGATGAGACATTGTGCTCTTGGTACTACGAAGAAAAGGGAGCTTGTGGGGAAATGCAAGGAGAATAGTGACATAGTCCGGCAAGGGACTAAGAAAAGACTATAACAAAGTTGTTGGTGGATGTTGGTGAATCAAAGCAGAAAGAGAGATGTTGCCATGGGCTGAAGTGGATATTAAGTAATCTGTATATAGAGGGTGGCGATTTGTGTTTCTGCCTGAGATTAAGAAATGACAAGGTGTAGAGGAAATGAAAAGGATAACACAGATGCTGCTGGGAATTACTGTCATAATTCTCCTGTTGTGGATAACTGGCAGAACCTGAACCCAGATCCCTCTCTTCTTGCATGCAGAATAAATGCTTCTTGGCTTCGAGTGTTTGACTAGTGGCTATCATAGCCATATGGGTGCAGAACAGAACAGGTTGGCTTGTAGAAGAAAAAAGTAATTTTTCCTCAAGCACGAGTGGCAATTCAGGTGTGCTGTGTGAAGACTTAGGGAGTCCTGCCCAGGGGGATTCTGCCCCGAGTAGGGCTTGAGAAGTGAACTTCAAGGAGCAAAGTGTCAGAGGGGGAACCTGACTCCATCCAGCTGCATTCCCTATAGTGTCTGCTTCTGCTTTGAGTAGACTTTGCCATAGAAAACTCATACCTAGCTATTATTTTTATATTTTATTATTTTAGGATGTCATTTTTTCTGCCAAATTTTCCTTGGGAGTGTAAGCTGGAAAAGTTTTGGGTAAAGCCGGATAGTACAAATCCCACAATTTATATCATATCTAAACCATAAAGGAATGTTATGGACCAAGTGAAAAGACACATGTGCAAGGCTGGGGACTTTGTTCCAGCTGAGTTTCAGAGGTTGTGCAAGTGTGACAGCTTCACACACAGAAAAAAAAAAAAAAGATGACTTGGTGTTGTATGTTGGAAGTCTCACTGAACTCCACAGTTGAAACTGTCATGATAACTACTTGTACTGCACTAACACCCAGTGGCCTGACTCGTTGGGACTCTGTTGTTCTCAGCATTTGTCACACATGGTGAGAAATAAAAGCTTTTCCTGATGGACTGTGGACTGCATAGGATGAGCAAGGATACTGCTGAGGTGTCCTGGTTCCAAGAGCAAGCCAGTGGGAGTGCCAAAGATTTAAAGCGCACCTGACAACTGGGTATTTTCAGTTTCTATCTCTGGGGTCATGTATGGACCTTAACATGCATATTCAGGGCCCTGCTCTGCTACAGGTGCCCTGTCATGTACCTCTCTGTGGAGTAAGAGAGAGGCAAGCCATGACAAGCTCAGCCTTCTTCCACTTGGCAAGAGCCACCACACAGAGTCTGTCACAGAGTCCTCCTTCCCTTCAACCCTTTGCTTTGATTGCTTTGACCCATACTGACTGAGTTGCACAAAATCCTTTCTTAAGCCTTAAAACTGACATAGTTTATCCCTATTCATATTTCACCCCCCTGCCCTCCAATTTTTCTCGAATCAATATTGTGGTGGCCTTTGTAGAATTCCTCCTTCTCCATCTCCGTTTCCTTTGATTTTTCTTGCTAGATGTCTTCAGGTCTGGAGCAGATACTTACACAGGAAAGTGCTGAGAGCACCACCTGTAAAGGGATCACAGGCCACAGTAAAATTTAAGGGAGCAATGAAGGGGCTATACACTTGCTTCTCCTCTCACCAAAGATCTGTCATACAAATACCCATGAGAATGCTGGTACATTTTGGTTCTGTATGGAGCCCTAAAATAACCCCCAGAAAAATATAGCTTCTGCTTTAGTGGCTCTCCCAACACTGATTTTCTTATTAATCTCCCTAGCAATACTTATAAAAATGCTTGACTGTGGTTACGCAGATTGTCTGATATGATCGCTAGCAATTATGCTAATCACAGTCTTCTCACAGTTCTTTCCCATCTGTTTTATCCACCTATGGATACTTACAGTGTTATAAATGATAAAAGAGGCTCTGATCACATCGTGCTCTCATTTGCTAGTCAATGTATGACCAAAGATTTTACAGATATGGGCCAGGCAGGAGTTGAGGAGTGAGAGGAAGGAAGTTGCAGAGTATTCCCATTTTTTACAGAAGATGTATAGACACACAGGACTGAATAACTTCCCAGGGAGGCCCATGGCAGAGTTGTGGATTGATTGCAGGCCTCTAGAAAATGTTTTCTGTACAAAGCTGCATAGGCTGAGCATCACACTGGGGGGTTGGGGGGAAAGACTTCTTTGCTGCCATTTACTGGAACTGGAGGAAGAGGAACGTGAGGACAAGGAGCAGATCTTGTTTGCCTGCCCAGTTGATGCCATTAGCTGTGGGTGGGAAGACAATAAAATGTTGTTTTCTTTACTGTGTGCCTGAAGAACCGCAGTTTGCCAAGTGCAACTTGGTTTGTGAAGACACACACTATTCAAAATGCCAGCCTGGAACAGAGAGGCAGTGCATCTGGCACCTACCACTGAGAGCAAAGGGAAAGGGGACCATTTCTCCTATGGGTGAGATATTCATGATGGCAGGGGCTCATCTCAGGGGTTCACCATATTATTGCATTGTTTCTGCAACCCAGTGATAATGCTGCCTCTCAACATCTAAGGGCTATCCAGTCCAACAAGGCGTGTGCTGTAATGTGTCTAATATTGGTTCTGTTGAGGCAGTAAAGCCTTTCCTGGGGAGGAGGCTGACATTATGCAAGAAGCCCCAGCCTGGTGAGAGCTGTATCCCTGACTGCTGGTGTGGGTAGAGGCCTGTGATTGTAGAGACTGCAGATTGGGGTAACCTAATATGGATTAAATAAGGGGGTATCAGAGTTGGTGAAGTACCTCCTCTCAGAAGCTCTTGGCATCTGAAGAAGGCTCTGTGTTTTCACACCTGGATGCTTCACTAACCCTTGATGCTAAACAACAAGCAATGAAAGAGATCTCAAAGAAGCACTTGTCTGTAGGATATTGCACCCCTGCAGGAACTGAAGCAAAGGTTTATTGCATGAATTGCTGTAGTGAAGGGCAGTAACTTCTTTGGAAAGTAATGGTCTGTTGCTTTTCCCCTTCATAAAGTTTTCTTCTCTTTATGTGGAGACTTAGTTTTTGGTGGAAACAAAGTGTGGTCAGTAAAGAATGTACAAGGAAATTGATGGAGTTTCCAGGTGGAGATGGGATCTGCTGCTGAGTGTAATCCTAGTGTGATGGAAGTGCCCTGAATCCATGAAAAATACTCTAATCCTATTTTTTGTAATACCTGTATGCAAATGATGATCTCTTTGAAACAGGAAATGCGTTTTCATTATGTGTATGGACACACCTATCAAACTGGGGCCCCAGTTCTGACCGAAGGGTGTAGATCCTACCTTGATAAATGGCAATTACTTATCTGAAAAACTTGGATTAATCTGGGACACAAAAGAGCAGGGGCATTCACTTGGAGATCATTTATGGCCATTGGAGAGAAGATCATGTTTTGCTGGAATATTACCTGTCAGAAAAGAACCCTTGGACCAAGAATCTTTTGGGGCGTTATATGACATTCGGCAAAATCATATCCGTTAGGAGATGCTTTCCTGCAGCAGATCCAGCTCCGTGTCCCATTTCCGGCTAATGCAACACACAATGGGACTACAGATTTCTAAGGAAATAAATTCTTTCCAAGCAGTTGTCGAAACTGTTGAGTCTAGGGAAATATATAGAGATGGATGGGATATGTCATTCTTAGAGGGATGAGTTATTTAAAGCTAGTCTGGGGTATGCTATTCTTAAAGGAATGAGATATTTATTAACAGGCTTACATATTCCTGTAATGATTCCAGTGAGAACAATGAAAATTGTGACTGAGTCAACATAAATTTAGAGTTAAAAGTTAACTTAAGCTTGGAATTTTCAAAGGCACTCAGTGTTGACCTAACTCTGGGCTCTTCAAAGCCAATGGGAGTTTTATGACTTCTGTCAGTAGAAAGAAAACTACCCTGATAGAGAAAGCTTCTGAAATCACACTCGAAGTTGATAAGTACATGCTTTCACTATATTTCTGATATACTCCTGATAGATGTATATTATTCTAATGTGGATGGGTTGTTTCAAATGAGTTGGATACTTCCCTTAAGAATAATGGAATTTACAAAAAAAAAAAAAAAGCCTCAAACACCTTTATGGTAGGGAATATGTCTTCTGCATCTTGCAAAGAGCTTATTGCACCAAAGCTTTAATATATGATTGATAAAAATAGACCACCTTTTCAAATGCATTTGTTAGGTGCCTAACTCTATCGTTAAGTCACAGGATATCATTTATATGCTTAAAATAGTGCTCAGGTGGTTGCAACAAGCCTTAAGATACTCAGCTGATTGTTAAATCCATAACGTATGCCCCACCTGGAAAATATGGCCCTGAAATAGCTGTTCAAAATTAAATTTCCATGTGAAGTTTGCCTATTTTGGGCCTCATCTCCAGCTGGAAGACTAAGATTAATTTCTGTGAGTTAACTCTTTTACCCCAGCTGAGCATTGCATCCCAAATTTGTTTTTGTCCTTCTGCTTAGCTGATATCTTTAGAAATGCTTGATTGTGCTCAGTCGGCGAGCACTGGGAAACATGCAAGACAGAGCAAAACCAAAGTGGCATTAAGGGGAAAATTGTGAGTGAAATCTTAGTCCTCGTAAAGTCAGCTGGAGTTTTGCCACTGATTGACATGCGGTCAGGAGTTTATCCCTTAACTTCTCTAATGGCTTTATTTTTGATGACTCGCTATGTAACTCTTTATGATACATTAATGCTAGTTTTTATGTTCTGAAGATACAGTGCCTGGTAAAACCTAAGATGCAAGCCTAGTGTAAACCTCCAGTGTGTTTCTGTTCTGTCTTCTTCAGGCATTGAAGGATGTGTCTTTTTGGCTACTGCTTTACTGGAACTGAAACTTTCCCAAAACTCACAGCTAAGCAGTTCAGTGTGTGTTGCATGGGACAGCTACAGAATTCCAATTACTGCAATGGTGAGTTATACCAAGACATGTAATCTCCAAATTTAAGTCATTAAAGAGGCTGTAAATGCACACAGGAGCATTTAGAAAATAAAACAAACACATTTAAATATAAATGTAAAAAAAAGACCTTCAGGTCATGATGCTGTTTGTCGAGGCATTATTTGGTATTTGTTTGGTGTATCAGAATGATTTGCAAAATGAGAATCACAGCCCTATTTCATTAGGGATTATAAAGTGCTTGCAGAAAGACTCTCAGACATCTAAGATATGCTGTCAGCAGTTGCTTTCTTAGCATGCATGATGGAGGAGCAACAGAAGCACACAGTGCAGTCCATATATGTATTTGTGTTATATACTATTAAAGCAAAGATTGGACATCCTGATTTATCCTTTAACTTCTGCTCATCAACCAGCTAATTTCCTATATACTCTGTAGCAGAAAGGAGTCTTGAGAAGGGATTTGGGGGAAGATTTAAAGAGGGATTTGAAATGTTTGGCTACTGGTTGATCAAGTTTTTCCATTACTGATAATTGACTTGTGTCTTCTGACTCTTGTGAGAGGTTCTCATCAAGTACTGTTTCTTGAATGCATGGCAGAACTATGGCTTTGAATATTACATAGACATGTATTATACAGTACTACTTAACATTTAGGCTGTTCAGTAATAGACCATAAATATGAATTTAAATGAATATTGTTATATGTTGGATACACCACTGAGTCCCCAGAATGATGCAAGAACTCTGTGCACACTGCATGTAGCTGTAGAGATACACAGGTTTAGTTGAGTGATTAGACATTGTGTTATTTTAATTTAATTGCTTCTGTGAAGATTACAAAGTAAACAATAAAACATTTGTCTTTGTTGCTGTCATCACAGCACTTTTTCTAAGAAAAAGACAAATTCTTTTCCTGATTGCAGCTTCTCAACTAAAAATTAAAGATACAACCAACAACACGGCATAGCCTGTGACTTCAAGGTATCACAGCTTTAGCCAGGATTCTTTGCAGTGTTCTTTCTGGGCAATGGGAATAAAGAGGTAAATGAGTACGTTTGCTCAGAAAGTCTTGTGAGCTTTTCACCTGCTGTAGGGTATGCTTTTCTTTGGCAGTGTTTCCTTGTGTTTACCGAATTTGTCTCCTGTTGGTGTGCTGACAGCAGTTAGATTCTTTGATTATGCTTTATTTTAAGATTTGCAGCAAGTGAAGTGTTGAATTAAGCACTTCAGAATCCTAAACGTATCTTATTTTTGTGGTTATGTTTTAAACTGTCTTGTTTAAAATGCCCAAGACTTGAGGCCTTGAAAACGTTGTGGATCGTTCAAAACCCTGGGCAGTCATGCCAAGAATCGGCACCAGCTCGTGACCAATAAATGCAGCAATTGCTCCCAGAAGTACTCGGCGTTAGATGCAAAGTTATTTACTCTTCTACGGCTAAAGACACAAGATCAGTCACGCACGCAGCACCCACTCTTTGTGCTTTCAAACTGTAACCAGATAAAAGATCCATCACATCATCTTGTCTTCTTGATGTGTTTCCCCTCTGTTTCCAAACTCACCTCACTCAAAGGCAAACCCTGCAGAAGGGGAACCTAATCACAAGCTTCATTATACACTCTGCCATAGCAGGCAAGTGAATAAGCAGGGTTCAGATTGTTTCTTTCAGCTGAAAACCGTATGTGCTGATTGCAACTTTGTTAAATACATAAATAACTGGAGCCCTTCCAATCAGAGCCAGCCAAACCTTTTAATCATATACAGAAGTGTTCCTCGTGACATAATTACACTATCCAGACTCCTTCCTTCATTGGGAAATATTCTGTCAAACAGTAAAATAATTAGCATGGATTTTAAAATCGGCATTGACATTCTAATGTCTAATTAGGTAATTGTCATTGGCACAGCAATACCTATTAGGAGCATGCAATTTGTGGAAGGGGTTTTGATGGAACAGACTGCAGGTGCAGATGGTCTAACAGCAGGACTCTTACCCGATGTAAACAAAGGTATTTTAATTAGCCATGTGACCCTGATCATTGTTAAAAGGTAAGGGCTGTGCATTCATCTTCCCACCATCTACTTCCTGGTACTTTCAAGGGTAATGTTGAAATACCTCGACCTATGGTAAATTACGTACAGACTCGATTGAAATTCTCTTAGAATCTAATTATTGTTTCATTTGGCTTTTGGCAACATTAGGGTTATATTGCAGTTGGCTCAGAAGTCTTACCTAGTTGCCTGGCTATTTTTGGTTCCTAGATCCCTATTGCTAACGTACGCAAAGATATTAACTTTTGCTTAGTGTACCAGGGAAGATTTCCAAGATGTTGAAGTTCAGTTTTCAGCAAGTGCATGCTGGAAGTACTTTAAAAAGTGCAGAAGACCTGAATTCTATGAAATTGTAAAAATCTGTTGCTGGTGAGTTTGCCTGCAACTCAGTGCAGATCTTAGTTAAATTAATTTTAATTGGGGAAACAGTAATGAACACACAGTCCCAGTAGCTAAGAATAGGCTTGAAGTTAGAAACACATGAGACCCAGTCATTTCCCTGTCCTGCTTGCATCAGCTGTGGGATAAGCACTACGTATGTTAGATGTTCCAGAGCAGACATTGCACCTGGTATCTGAAACAAAACTTTGTAGAAACTTTGCACATTTTATTTTTCTCATTACTACAAAGTAAACAAATATCAAAAAATCCTGAAGAAATTAAAGTTGGAGGGTTTTTTATTATTACAATTTGGCCTTAATCATGTTTAGTTTTTTAGCACTTAATCACATAAAAACCAGATACACGTGATTTGCTGCAATGTTATAGTCCTACTTAATGTATTGGAATTGTTCTGATAAGCAAAAAGCAAAATATTTGTAGAGTTGGGGTCTTAAACCGTACATTGCTTAGTGTAGGGTCTGTCTATGTGGTATCTTTTCTGCAGTGTTTAACTCAATGAGTTAAATTTATTAATCTGCATGGCTGGTATTAAAACAGAGTAAAAGAAATATATCTATGTATCTACCCTCTCTCTCTACTCAACTCTAACCCGTTGTTGCTGTCACAGGGCACAGGTCTACAATTCTCCAATCAATTTGCATGTGGTTATGTCATAAATATTTATATATAGGTATCATGAAGTTGACTATAACTTTGCTAGTCTGAATGTAACTTGTGAAGCAATTTAATTTCCAGTATGAGTGCAAGTATTGGATCAACAGCTACATTATAGGTACAGATGTAAGATATCTCGATGGCTACAAAGGTAGAACTTGGTGCTTTGACGTTGATATTACTGATGGTGCCTGAATCGGGTATTTTTGGCTGGCAAATGTAGCTTTTGACTGTTTCATGAGGGAGGTAGTTGGGCTTGGGTTCAGCCAACGGTAGGAACTGAATACATGTTCTTGAGCCAGGACCCGAGTTACCCCTCTCCTTTGGCAAAGGAAGAGTAGGTAATTCCAAAGGTGGAAGAATTAATTGGGAGATGTCTAGCTCTCTGTAGTGCCTGAAAAGAGGGAGCTCTGGCTGATAAAGCTCCCAGCTTGACTGCTTAATAAATGTTCGATAAGAGTGTGCCAGGATGAATCCAAGTCACTGTGAAGACTGATGTAAAGTTGTGGGGGGTTTGTTTGTTTTTGCATTTTTATGTATGTGAAATTTAATGCTGAAATTGGAGACCAAATGTGGACAGCACCTTTCCAAGTCACTTTTGCAGTCAACATTAAGATGAAGGCAGAAATTGTAAACCTTTTGATTACAAATAATTATAGTACCAAAGTTCTTCAAATTCTTGAGCAGTTAAGTTATATGAGAACCAGGTGAATATGCTTCTTTGAAGACAGCTGCAGTAGCTGCGTTGACATAGGATTTCTTTAATGCATGAGAATCCCACCATTTTTAGGGTGGGATGATCTCTTAGGTGTTGGAGCATGTGGCAGGTCGTTATTTCATGAGAAGACTGTTTCATGCTATGGCTTTATCAAGGATGCCAAACAGATTCTCTAATGAAATACCTGGTGGCTGTTTTAATTTTGTGTTCAGGTCCATCCAGAGCTGCAAAATGAAGAATCTATATTCCTAATAGATGTGATACAGACTGTGCAATATTTTTATTTTTTTGAAGCTGTCTAATCCAAACAAAAAAATTGATTGAGTCAATGGTGAAATAAAAACTTTTTTTATTATCAGATTAAGTAACTTTGGGAAAACCTTCCATCCTGAGAATTGCATGGTTTATGCTGCTGTTTTCCGATGGATGTGAATGTTTTTCCACTTCTGTCAGGCAAGTGTTATAGCGACCTTATTGTTTGAGTGTGAAATAATGTATACTTGTTAGTTAATGAATTCAACGACCGTGAGATAATCCTCAAGTGACATGGTGCCTGTCTGTGCTTAAAAATAAATTAAAAAAAAAAGCTAGAGAGAATACAAATTATAAACACACGTTGTATCTCTCCTACTGATGCTGGAGTTTAATTATGGGGGACAATTACCTTCCGTAGTCAAAGGATTCACACATTAATAACATTATATGGGGATAATGTCTTTCTAAGCTGCTATAGCATTTAAAAGCTGGTACTTATGTTGCAATCCTGATTCCGTCTACTCGTCAGTCCTGTCTGGATTATTGCTACATTATGTAATGTGGTCTCTTGTGGGTTTTTTTTACTGTGTAATTAACATGTGGCTCTGACTTATCCAGTCCACTCTAATAAACCAGCCTTAATGAGTGAAATAATAATAATAATAATAAATCCTATATGATTTCTGAACTTCTCTGTTACTCTTAGTATGACATTTGTGTTCAAGCAATATGAAGGCTCAGTTAAACATTTGTGTATTTAATTCTATCCAATTTGTGTGTAGTATTCTTCTGAGAACTGTTCTCTAATTTTATCCAGGAAAAAAAAATAACTGCACTGGGAGGGTAGAACGAATAGACAAACTTTCTAACTCTTTATTCCCTGCTGCTCCTTAGCCTTCCACTTTCACAGAGGAGAGATACGCTAAAAGCTGTCAAAACCTAATCTCTTGCATATCCTTCTTAAATATTGCGTTTTGTGCTCTTCCCACTGTAAAACCTGTTACTGATCTCTCCTAAGAATGAGTGAAGGATTTGTGACAATATTACAAAAGCACAGGTAATTAGAAAATCAGGGGAATATTGCTAGTTTCCATTTTTTTTTGCAAAAAGGGCTGATTTTCATGTCATTTCTAATGCACTCATTGAATCTGTGGAGTTTATTCTAGAAATATTTCTTTAGTGGGCATCAGCTTTCAGTGGATGAAAATAAATCAATGGCTTGGTTTAATGCTATTTGTTTATTTAAAAAAACAATCTGGGGGAAAAATGAGCTGTAACTCATTCATCAGGTAAATTATTTCTTTTGGTTTTAGTATAGGTTACTGTTAGCAAGTACAGTGTGCCTGTGCTGTGAAGAATGTTACAGTTTGTCTAATTTACATAACTCCTGTGTTTTCTGGTGAAATTAATTCAGGGTTTTTCTAGGTATTTGGTTGATTCATGCCTGATTTTTCTCATGTTGATATACTAATAACTCAATCAGATAATGATGCGCTTTCATTTTGCTTTACAGCACATCTTTAAGGGTATTGGAAATCTTCTGTCTGGCTATTGCAAATTTAAAAAGAGTGTACTAGTTTATAGGTGGACTAAGTATTGTGGCAATTTGTAGATCAGTGCAATTCAGATTGATTCCAGAGGGGATTTTTAATTTATGTCATCTCTAAATTTGGGTTTGGATTTTAGGGTTTCTAGTTTTATTACCCACTGCTGTTGGTTATTTTTGATGCCTTTACACATCTGCCCATTCTCTGTAAATATCAATGTGCAATTGGAAGCAGAGCTTTTAAGAATATAATTTCCGACTGAAGAAGATTTTTTCATGAAGCTTGAGTCAACCTGCATGAAGTAATCCATGTACTAACGTAACAACTTCCTAATATAGATATACTTGAATTCAAAGGATGCTATAGCATGTAATCTCTTTTTACATTTAAGTATAGCTTAGGTAATACTTTCTCTTGGGATATGGTTTTGTGTTCTTTTTTTTCTTTCTTTTTTTTTTTTTTTTTTTTTTTTACCAAAGCCATTTTTAGGCTTCAGAAATACACTAGCAAAATATCGTATCAATCAATCTGGAAATGAAGATGGAACAGTGTACCTTTATCCAAATTGCTTAAGCAAATGTGTCTTAGCTCTGTACGGGCAAGGTTTGTAAGAAACATCTTTTATTTGAACAAGGGAAATAGCTGTGGAAAAAGAAATTGGTCTAAAAGAGAAGCAGAAAACTTCTGCCAAAGAACACTTAGGGAACATTTTTTTTAAAATTTAATTTCATGTTTCTGTTAGACAACTTGAAGAAGAAATGTAGTTAGCACCTGTGGAGCAGAGCAGTGATATTGCCGATGGAGAAGCAATATCCTCAGTGGACTATGACAGAGGTGGCCAGCAGCTGGGGAGAAACAAGATGTAAAAGGATGATATACCATAGAATGAGTGTTTGTATAAAATTCATAATTGTTTCTAGTTAGTACATGGAGCTTTAGGGTGGTGCTACAGCAATGGTGGATGCAGGCATTACACCTCCCAACCTAACATTATACCTCCTAACCTACAGGTAGCTACAGTCTCTGAAAGAGTCAGAAGCAAACACTTTTAATAAAAATACACAATACAGATCTTAACCAAAAGGCAAACTACAACACACTATTCAAAGATGAGGCTAGGTGCTAAAATTCCTGACCTGACCAGATAACAAGAAGCATGGGCTTAATATATACACTTGCTTTATAACCTGCTCTAACTTCTTTCATTAACCTAATGCTACATTTCACAGGGTATAAACTGCTGGTTTCTTTCCTTCTGCTGAGAGAACACCATGTTGCCATCCCTCTCCCCCTTCCCTTCCTTTCTCTCCCCTCTCTGTGAATCACAGAATGGTTCAGGTAAAGATCATCAAGCTCCAACCCAGCTGCCGTGGGCAGAGACACCTCCCACTAGACCAGGTTGCTCAAAGCCCCATCCAGCCTGGCTTTGAACACTTCCAGGGATGGGACATCCACAATTCATTTGGGCAACCTGTGCCAGTGACTCACCACCCTCATAGTAAAGGATTTCTTCTTAATATCTAAATCTCCCCTCTTTCAATTTAAAACCGTTGCTCCTCATCCTATCACTCTATTCCCTGATAAAGTGTCCCTTCTCATTTCTCCTGTAGGCCCCCTTTAGGTATTGGAGGGTTGCTATAAGGTCTCCCTGTAGTCTTCTCTTCTCTGAGTTGAATAACCCCAATTCTGAACATCCCCTCTGTTTCAGTAGTGTCAACTACCTTTTATTTCAGACATCGTCTTATAAATACTTGTCTTAATTACACTCTAGGCAACTGTTCTCAACTTGTTTTTAGCTTTGAAGTCTGTTGCTTCTATTTCAGACAAAATATAGAAGAGGACTTATATGCCCAAAAGCTTGTGTTCTCTCAAACTACAGCAGTTGGTTTAGTAGGGGACATGGCCTCTAACTACAAACTTGTCTTGCCAAGTTTCCATGTAAGCGTGGGCCTCCCTATATAATTATGGTTGTGAAATTTGGGATGGAGTGGTTGCCTTATGACAGGCACTTCCCCACTGGATGTGTCTGATCTTTATCAAGCTTATTCCAATGTATATTTTCTGCTTGTCCTCAACCCTCTAGCTACTGTGAGGGTGAAGGTATATGGGATGGTATACACCCTGTTCTGAAGTGCATTTGTCTACATAGACAAATGGATGCTGGAACTAGTGTCTCTCTTGCTTAAGAGCATTTATTTTTAAGATTGGGAAGAGATACTGGTGGGTTTTGCATTTGTTCCCTTGGTTAGTCTGGTGTCACCAAAGATTTTCTGTAGTTGGTGTCCAGTGTTACCCTCATCAAACTGTATCTGGAATACTTCCATAAAAATAACCAAACCAAGTTGTGTTTGGTGTGAGAGGGTGTTTGAATGCTGGAGAAGAAACAGTTCAAGGAAAATGTGAGAGACAATGATCAGGGGTTTTGACTGATTAATGTCTTCTAGGGTAGAGTATTATTTGCTGTGCATAGGACATTCACTTTGTACTGTAATGAGTTACTATAATATTAACACTGCTCATTCAGGAAGATGAACTGTTTCTCTGGAGAGTATTCCTAGTGAATAAAGATCATGTATAGTTTAGTGAGATGGGTCTTATGATTGTCCTTCTCATTACAGATGAGATGGTGCCTCAGGGTTTGACTGTGTATCCTGGATTTTTTTAATATGTTTTGTATGATTACTAACTTCATGACTAATGGTAGTTTGTAGGTTACCATTTCTTATGCTGATCTGATTGAAGATCTGCAATGATATGGGTCTGATACTCTCTAAAAAGTAGATTTTTGTGGAAGTATTCCAGATACAGTTTGATGAAGGAATGGCTGTTACTGATTTTGTGGTGGAAACAAAGAAAAGAACAAAAATGTTCAGCCGTGTGTGTGTCTGTGTTAGCTGCAGCCTGTGGTTGGTGCAGTTGGTGCAGTTACCTAGAACCTGGTCTTTATGGTGGGCTACAAAATAGTTCAGGTATTACAGGACCATTTCAATGCTAGTTTCTCAGGGTTAGAGAAAGTCAGTTGCGGTTTGTGAAACTAAAATGGGTGAGTACGATAGTATATTTGGATTTGAAGTCTGATAGTTAAGCGTCACCTTGTAGATGCCCAGGAGAGGCTGT
Organism: Pedionomus torquatus; assembly: GCA_013398155.1. Classification (NCBI taxonomy): domain Eukaryota; kingdom Metazoa; phylum Chordata; class Aves; order Charadriiformes; family Pedionomidae; genus Pedionomus; species Pedionomus torquatus. Next base: position 393,713 of record VZRU01011737.1, on the reverse strand, counting down.
GATGTCAGGGAGGTAGGTAGAGGATGAAGTTGCTACAAAAATCAGCTGAATATAAGGCTGTAGGTTGTTCCTGTGAATTTTGATACCTTCTCAGTAAGGATCCTTGATTGTGCATCGTGAAGACCATGTGAAAGTTTATGGGATGAAAATGAAAATAACAGTATTACTTTTTATAGGAGCTGTCATGCAATAGATCTAACGGTATATATCTGAGCTCTTAAATGAAGAAGGGGCTGTAGGGTCTCTCTTAAGTTCGTTGTAGTAGGTAGAATCTGCTAGTCTTATTCATGTAGTCTTTGCAGGTTAATGTGATAGTATCCTTATCTTTGTCTGCTCTTTGTTAACTAAATCATAAGGATTCTAGAAACTTTTTTTAAAGCTCTGTTAGTGGCTGATTCTGGTTTTTAATGTCTTTTGGTTTGATTTGTGAAGTAGTTGGGGTAGTGATGAAGGTGGGAAAAGGAAGGAGTGTCCAGAAGTTGCTTTATCTTGGCTATGAAAAAATTCTTGGAGATGTGATTGTTTTTCAAAAATAGATCATCTAATGTCCTACATACTTGTGTTTTTTGGCATAGCTTCTCTGTCCAGACATGTATGTCTATGGAGAGGTTTACTTGTTTATTAGCTTAACATCTGTGACAGCCTTGTGCAAGATGTTGAGAAGGTGCTTTATGGTCATGGATGTTGCATCTTCAGGTAAGGTTATTTGTGTGGTTTATTCTATCTACTCTTGCTATCGTGGTATGTAGAACAGTAGCAGAAATTGTTGATGTGTTTCTTATTTTAATATTGTGATTAAATTTAAATGACTGGAGATCAGTTAATTGTGCACATACATAATTATCGTCTGTACTACAGTAGTATGTGAGGATCCGCCAAGACTGGGGCACTGCGGTTCTTGGCCAAGCAGCACATAACCCATTCCTGAAAGAGATATTGCTCTGATCTCTCCTATCCTTGTTTCTCAATATTGTCTCCTTAGTTTTTACACCCACTTTGTGTATATAGATCTAAATTAAAATGAGAACTTTTCAGGGAATGGCTTGTTTATTACTTTGTGTTACAATACTTATTGCGGTGGAAATTCTGCTTGCTGAGATCTCTGAGGACACCAGGAATACAAACAATAATAGTACTGAATCATGGAAAGTTATGCTTTCATCTGTTTTATATTTACATTCTTTATGAGGGAGAGACTCATCCATGTTCATACTTTTGCATTATGTGTAGACATGCTTTCACCAGAGTTCTGGCATGTGTCTTGTTCCTTGCATTGCCTCATGCTCTGATACTGATAAACTCTCCTTATCATATCCACACATATCCACTGCTGAGGGAAAAAAGGGATAATAATTTCAGAGGAAGCAGAGAAATATGGACCAATGATGAAGCTGTCGTGGACCTGGAGAGTAAATCCAGTTGCCTTATGCCTGTCTTAGGGCTGTGCAGGGGGGGCAAATTTGCCTGGAAGTGATGGGGACCACAATGCAGCTCCTAGTCCCGTCCCACAGGGAACTGCTCCAAGAGAGGAGTGAGACGTGTCAGCTTTTCCCTGCCTTCCTTCATGAAGGTGTTTGTGCTCACACATGAGAATACCTTTCAAAAACCAATCCTCAAACTCTTGTTTCAAGAGCAAAAGTGAAACAGTCCAGACCCCTCTTCAAAGACACCTGTGTGAGATATATAAAAATTAAATATATTTACTTTATGAAACAAAAAGGAAAGTGTTTTCACCTCATCCATGGTCTTCACAGTCTCCTCTTTCCCTTTTTCACATCTTTCACTTACGTTATGATCATGAAAGAACACGCAGGAGGATTCTCCACAGATTTGGGGTAGGAGAGTTGTTTGGCTTTATTTTCCATGAAAGGGACTATTATCTTAGTTCTGTGGGCACAAAGCCATGAGGTAAGGAACCTCAATTTTAAACTGTTTCAGGTTTACTTCTGGTTTGTGTCCTGCCTATCTAATCTATATATTTACAATTTTTTTTTGCTTCTCAATATTCTGCTATGCTGAAGATACGACTAAGCATAAGCTGACAATAACAACATTGGCCAGTAAATCCAGCCATGAGTCTTTGTACTGAATACAGAGAAAATTCATGGTAAATGCAACAGTCAGAATCATGTAAATTACCAACTGTAGCATCATAAAGATGTAATTACTGGACGAAAATGCCAAATTTTTAGTCCTCTTCTGATTAGTTGTTGGAGCAATGAGTTATCACAAGATTGCTACTTGTTAATATTGGCAAATCAACAGCTGCTATTCTTTGGTATAATAATATCACTAAATTCTGTGATTGTCATGTATCTAGTTTTACATCAGATATGATTATGCCCATTAGGATTAAAGTCATTATATGGTAGGATTAGAACTGAACATGATTTTGTATAATGACAGTGTTAATGTCACTATAGATTTCAAATTACATTAATTTCTGTCAATATGCAAAAATACACTAGAAAGCCTTTTCACACTAGAAAACGTTTTCACAGGGACTGGAGCATGTGTTTGTTTCCTGGTAATAGCATTCAGATGATAACCAGGCTATAAATGAAATAGGATTGTATAATTTACTGTCTGCTCATAATAAGAATATGCACTCTGTCGTCAAAAATTCAACTGTTGTAGAAATGATCCTGTCTTTGAGCAAATGTTGCAATTACTTCAAGCTGTCGAAACTCTGCTTCCTTTGAACAGAAGTGTCCAGAGCAAATACTGCAACAATGAATCTTTTTATCATTCTGCAATCCTATTTGTGATAAGAGGAATTCCTTGGGGATTACTTTAAATTCTGTACATTAGCAGCAGTTCCGTGGGTTAAATCAGATAAAACAGGCTCTTATCAGATTATTAGTCACATTAGGCAATTACATTCTTATCTCTTAGAAATAATTCTTGCAGCCTTGGTGCTTATTTCTCCTCATTAGAAGAGGCTAATTCCTGATTAAGATCTTTTGCCTTCCGTACAATAAACCTTTATATTGGATTTGCCACATAAATTGAAAAATACCTTGCGGCAGAGAGGGACAGCTGCACTTCCCTTTTAAAAATATACCTTGCTTATCGTTTAAACATCAGTCGTGCAGATTTGCTGCCTGCAGTTTGGGATTTAAGAAGACAGCGCTGTAGGTTTCTGAGGGCACCAAGGTTAAGGGCCTCCAAAGCAGAATGGTTTTACAGGGCAGAGATAGCCTGTTTTTATGGAATTCAGTTTAAAAGTAAGGGATGTTTCACCCACCAGTTGCATAATTGCCATAAATATAATTGCCCTGTGAGCAAGCTTACCTGGGGGATGCCTTCACAGTGAGCATCCTGTGCAGGGCTGGAGCAGGGATGGAACCTAATTCCTGATAGATCTTGGTCTTTTTGAAAGTTTTCTGCAAACACAGTGTCAAATGCATGGAGCCGTGCTTGCTGGCAGGTATGTCTCAAATATGGGTTTGTGTTTACTGTAGGAACTGGATCAAAGTTGTTTTACTCTTTCGTGTAATTAACTCAACCCAAAAGAAATATCCAATGGAGTGATTTACTTAAGATAAGCAGGGCACTTGGGAAATACAAGTGTTTCAGTGGAAATGATACATGGGAAAAAATGAGAATCAAATTGCTCCATAGGCCTGTCATGTCTGCATTTCCGACGTTTCTGTCAGAAGTCAGTTGCTGAAACAGATACCTCCTACTTTCCACCCTTTTGGGAGCTCTTGCTGTTGCAATCGTTCAGTGCTATACCATCCCTACTGCTGTTTTTTGTGCACCACCATATATAAATCCGTGTTTTATGCTTGGAGGCCTCAGCCCGCGTACGTGCATGCTTGTGTGAGAAATGACTGTAGTCAGTGTTGCTTCAATATTTTTGTAAAGGATTAGTAAAAATTTTTCCCCTTATTAGAAGTGAGATGATGAGAAGTTTTCAAAGGCAAAAATGGAAAACACCTAACTCCTATTAAAAATACATGGGAATTAAGTGTCTGCCAATTAGGCCTGTGAAAACCTTTCTGGTGGTCTTTAGGACTGAACCAAATTACATCAAAAATCAGATGGGAATGTGCTAAGGATGAAGTGATTGCTTGAGACAAAGTGTTGCCTGTTAGAGGTGGTCCCGAGTGAAGTTTTCAGTGTCTGTCTCTGTATATGCAATGTATGTCATATTATATTTACAGAGCACCTTTAGTAAAAATATTCAATGCATTGGCTGTACAAACATTATGTGCATTGCTTCCATTTAGTTTTCAAATTTTGCAAATGACGTTAAAAATTCATGCCCAGAGATGTTGTGTTTGGACATCTATCCACCGGATTCCATGGGAAAGGCTAATAGTTACTTAACTTATTCACAGAGCTACTGGAAGACAGTGCTGTGGCAAAATATGAACCTCCAGGGCTGTAGTCTTTCAAAATTGGAGAAGAAACTGGCGATAGCCTGAGAAACTGATGACCTGTGAGAGAGACCGGAGCAGTTTGTTTCCCAAGTTGTAGAATAGGTGTGAAGGCATTGTGTGTAGGGGTTCAGGTATCCACCTGGACAGATCAGGGTAGGGACTTGAACTTGTGTCACCTTTGCCACGCACCGACTAACTCTCCCCTCTCTCTGCCCAAAGTCCTGCTAAAGCCACTCTCGGGAAACATTTGCACTTTGACAAAGTCTCTTTAGGCAAAAATGTTTGACTTAATCCTTGTTGTGTGGTTCCACACAAACCCAGAAGCTCTGAAGAAGATACTGTGCAGTTAATTTCCATGACAGTCAGTATACAAAGATTACATTTTCTAAATAAATCAGAAGTAAGAGAAAGTTATCTTTACCTAGGTCTCTGAGGTGTAAAGATTAAGTGATTTACCCAAATCTTGAGAAGTTTGGGGTAGAGTTGAAAATCTGAACCCACATCTGCTACTTCCAGTGATGCACTTCAGATCTGCTCCCAGTGGCAATCTGCCACTGTCCCAAGACTGAGATTAGGGCCAACATGGTTAAAGGTCTGTGGCAATTGTATACCTTGAGTGATGGGGGATTTGGCTGTAACCACTGCTCTGAGCCTAGCTGGCTCCCAGGCTGCCTGCTTCCTTAATCCCCAGCTGTGAAGCAGAAGGCGGCTGGGGTCTTGGGGCTGCTTTGTGCAATTCCCAGTTGCCCAGGCAGTGAGCAACTGCTGGAATATCAATGCACCAATGGAGTGCACATAGAATTATTTCTTCAAGTGTTGTCCAAGGGAAAAGGTTTATGCAGGCAAGGTCTTGGAGCTCAGAAGTTTTCACCAGAGTTGAAGATGGTTTGGCTGCTATCTGATCTTCATTTGAAGCATTTTTATGCCACCAGTGTAGTACAAAAAAACATCAGTGGAGCAGTACATCTTGGCTTTTTCTTTACAGTTATCCTTCTACTTTGGTGGGTAAACTTGTTTGTTCACCAATATTTGTTTCACTGTAAAACAGATAAACAGAGTCTGTTTGTGGAATACTTTTATTATTATTATTGAGACTTTTACTCTGGCCTGATTCCATTTATGAGGAAAGTCTGGTGGAGCAAAACCAGCCTGGCGGGGCAAAGGGGTCTTGAGCAAGCTCCTGTGCTGAAGCTGAATTCTTGGCTCTTACTCAAGAGTCAAGTGTGAAATGTTAGATTGCCTAAGGTGTGATAGACTAGCCTCTTTTTCCTTTTCTAGTAACTATAGCATTTTTCTCCACTGTGGTATTTCACAAGATCTGTTTCCCTGTCCATTTACGAAATCTGATGTGGGTAAGCAAATTACCTGAGTTCATTAATCTTCCCCAGCTTCTTATAGGTCATCATTGGCCAATAAACTGCAAACATCGTTCTGACTAGAGAAGATAGAAAAAGAAAGTCTCTTCGAAAGCTTTGATAGATTTAATTTTAATTTAAAAAAAAAAAAAAAAAGAAAAAAAAAAAAAGAAGAAAATTCAGAGAGCTGCTGCTTTCCTGGAAAGCCTGTAAGTTTTATTGGAAAAATCCCAAGTCAAAACATTTCAATAGGAAATGTACATATTTCTATTTGGGTTTTCTCTCCTACCTCCCCCATTCTCAAGTTGCTAGACTCAAATTGTTCTCTTATATATATGTTAAAATGAAGTTTCCTACCAATGGGATGCTATTAGCTTCTGTGCAAGCACTCTTAGATGTATTAAATGTGGATTTCTAGAGCTCATATAGCAGCTATCTCAGGGTAGAAAAGATCTAGAAAAGGTAGAAATTAACACGGTCATAAATTTCGAGCGATTCTGACCTCCATCTCTTTTTCTCCTCATCAACAGTTATAAGCCTTTTCTCTTCTAAATACAAGTATTTTTAAAGTGTGCTTAGTAAAGCTATTTTTATTCCCTGGCCTTTTCTCAAAGTTTGATGCTGAATAAAAAATGGGTAGCTCACTAGGAACAGTACATTGTAATGGTTGCTTTGCTGCAGAGGGATTTGTGAATTTTATGCTTGTGGTTACTTGGTTTTAACAAAGTTGGTCTCTCTGGGACAAGTGTTTGTAGAGTAAGCATAATGGGCACTTGTGACACAAGGAGAATTTATGACAAGAATAAGAACCTGATTATGGTTCTTGTAATAGTCTACGAGATTGTATACCATGACTTGCCTTTGAAATCATATCAGATGTGGACTCTAAAATATACAGTTTGCAGTTATGATACCTTCTATGTCTTCCCTATGACATTACAGTGGAGAAAGAGGTGTATCCTGTCTTCTGAGCATTAATTTAATATTACAGCCTGTGCATCTAGGACTAGTTGGCTACTTCCCAAGCTTTTTATGTGGGATGGAAATAGTTCCTTCTTACTATTAGCACAGAAATGAAGACAGTAAATAAGAAGCCTTGTTAAGGTACTAGCTACGTTGTTAAGAACCATATTTGTCCTAGTGACTAGACGATCACTCCAGCAAAAGTTGTCTGGTGACTCCAATTTCCATCTTCCGTGATCTTAATATACAGATTTTCCTTCTGTTTCTTGTTCCTGTCCACAAGATTCTTGCTCGTTATTCATGAAATAATGCCCGTGTATTCCCTGCAATTCTTCACTCTTGGAAAAAGCATTTCCATGCGGAAAGTTTCCAAAGCTTTGATTTCCTCAAGGATTGCCAAAATATAACTTAATAAGAAAACAGAAATATAACAATATTTTGTTTTTCCTTTCAATTTATTTATTTGTTATTTTTAAAATCTAGAATTTTCAGTGCTGAGTCTCTCAACACATGCAGAAATAATTGCCAAAATGCAAATTTGCCAGATTAGAATGAGACTGGTATAAATTCAGTGGCAGACCACAGTGATCTACAGCGATCTGTGGACTAGCTCATGAGGGTCTTGAAAATCATGGAGAAAGCTATAATCAATAGGCTTATGTTTGTTGCACAATGTTGCAAACCAGAAAGTTTATCCCCCTTCTCCCACCCCAAAAGAAACCCCTCCAAAACCACTTAAGAGTTTATTTTGTTCCTGAGCATGGGAGCGAGCTCACCCTTTAAACAACCCTTTCACCAAATTTTCTGTGATTGTGTTGCATGATGCTTTCTAATGGAAAATGTCCTGCTCTTGAAAAGACCCTACATTTAGTTTAATTTTAAAGAGTATTTTGTATGTATTACTCTCATGTTTTCACTTGTTACAAAGTATGTACTGAGGAACATTTCCTGAACACCTCAAATTTCCTCCTAGAAACTTTAAACATTATAAAAAATAAATTTTAAGAATTTTAGGTTTGAAATTAATGTTTCAAGCCAAGCCTTGGTTCGAGAAAAGACAAAAGAAAGCATATATACGCTACTTGAGCTGTTTGAGGTAGTGATACTGGCATGTCTTAGGGCAAACCCATAAAACATGGTGATAGATCACTTTTGTTGCTTGTTTTAAATTGATCTTTAAAAAAAAAGGGAAGAAGGGAAAAAAAGGAAAAAACAACCCACAACAAACAAGCTAGAATAAATACTTAATCTTTTCCCTTCCTGTAGCACTGTATATTTAAACCATCATTAGTTATATTCAACTGGGTCTTTTCCAATATCACTCACAGAACATGGAAAGTCTCCAACTGACTTCACTAGATTTTGGCTTGAGGCCTGATACCGAAAAGTGGACTGAGCGTCTGCCTGAGCACGGCTCAGCAGTGTTTGAGAAGAGGCAGCCTGGGCTTCAATCAGTGCTGTGTCTAATGTCCCATCTACAGTCACAGTATGAGAAGCTGATTTACTAAGGGTACAAGTCATATCCTTGGCTGCGTTCTGCAATATTTGTTGAATTTCAGCCTCTTTCCTCTTTGCAAGGGCTGTCTTTGCTTAATGTGGCATTTTAGGGCCATGCAAACCTTCAGATCCTGCATTCTTGAGCACACTGAAAACTTTACCATTAATGGAGTCAGGCACCTACTTGAGTCTTGGTGTATGGGGCGAGCACTGATTTATAAGGATGATAACTCTATGGTTGGTGGAAAGGTCTGCTCAAGTCAGATTTTGCAGTAGAAACGATCCAAGGATAATTGTTTTTATAGCCATCCTTACAAAGATTTTAGGGCCTTTAAACTTTTATTTGCTTAAACATAACAAAAGTTCAGTTCAGTTGTAGTCATAGCTGTTTATTTTACAAGGCAGTTATAGGTGGATTTTGCTGCTGGTCAGGTTTGTAAAAAACACGTGCTTTACTGAAGGGAGGTAAAAATCATTCCAGGATCTCTGACAACTTCAGCTATTGTATTGAACAGAATAGCTTTTTTCTTGTTGGATTGTCCTATTGTGTGTTTGTTCCTGTTAGCACAATAATAGAAAAAAAAGGGTTCATGCAGCTTTATTATGAATGGGAGCTGATTCATAAATTCTGTTGGAACTGAAAAGAACTACTTTTTTTTTTTTTTTTTTAAAAGGTTTTCTTTTTTTTGGTTTTTTCCCCCAAAAAAAAAAAAAAAAAAAAAAAAAAAAGGAAATCAAATTATGAAATATGCAGACAGTTTTCAGTTTTAGGTCTTGGTGAATGACTGTCCAAAACTTTGGAAATTCTATTTCATTTTGTTAAACTTCCAAAATCTGTTGGCTGACTGGAGACTTCCAGTGCTATGATAAAGCTGCAAATCTGTTCCAGTTGTATTTTCATGTGGACAACTTGCATGAAATATATGAAACACCCTAAATCCAAAATCAGTTAAATATCTTACCTAAATATAAGGAAAACCAATGCATTTGGCTAATTTGAACAGTGGAGCACTCTCCAAGTATATTTCAATGGTAGGAAAGAGTTAACAAGTAAAACTTAAGTCCACTTTGCAGAGTGGTTACTATACGGCAAAACAATTAGAAGTCAGTAGTATAGAACAGATTTCTGGGTCCTCCAAAAGATGAATAGGTTCATTTCCAATAAACGATGTGAAAGAAGTTGAGTCCTCAGCTTGTTATTCATGTTACCTGTGGTCTTGCATGCTTAAACACTTCTGTTGCTTTGGTTAGCAGCAATACAGATCCTACGACTATTTACAACCCTTTGCAGTTCTGCAATACAGTAAAGCAACCTTTAATACAGTCCTTATTTATTCATGTATTTATTTATTTATCCCTACCCCACCCCCTGTCATATTTCTGAGTCTTCATGGGGAGAGGCAAACACTTTGCCAAAAGGAAAACTATTTTTACCCCTTAGCTTTTCTTTGGAAGGAGGTAAAAATGAAATCTAACTGGAGGAAAGTTCTATTGAAAGGGTGAGGGGAAAAGAAAAAGATTTGGTTATATTGTTTGAATCAAGATATTAGTGTGTGAGATCCGGTTTCACATAGACTTCAAAAGCAAACAAAGGCAGCTCCTTTTGAGCCTCTTGTGATGTTACTGGCTCCATAAGATCAGAGCTCAAATTTACATGGATCTGTATTAGTTCAGGTATGAAGAGTTTCATTTTGCTGATCTTTTGAAGCAAATTCCACATAGCAGCACAAGAAAGGGCTGCCACATCGGATTTGACACCCTCCAACTGTGCCTTATGCCAATGTTTTCGTTGGTTCACTCCTTACAAAATAGCTCTTTGCCAGTTTTCTGAGGACTCCATCCTTTCTTTCTTTCTTTTATTTTTTCGTCTTTTTTTTTTTTTTTTTTTTTTTTTTTTTTTTTTTTGTCCCTGTTTGAGAATGGTTTAGTTTGGGATTGTTAAAGTATGTAAGAAGAGGCCATGATGTAGAGGGAAAGGAAGAGCTGGCTTGCAAACCCTCTCTATTTTAGTTTAAAAATATCCCTATTGGAAAGTGATCTGTTGTTTTCTTTCAGTCTGTAAACAGCTCTTACTCTGTGTACATTTATTAGCACAACATGGATATAATTATTAGCTCTTCAGTTTCTAAGATCTGCACATGTAAAGTAAAATAAACTAAACCTTGCTCAGCTCCTGGTTTACATCCCTTCTTAGGCTCTACTCCGCTGTGCTCTTGTGCTAACCACCTCCTTTTCCCAGTTGATTCAAGCTTTCTTGCAGTGGCTTCAAGCTTCCTGCCCTCTGTGCATGAGACAGCTCAGAGACATGTGGCTGCGTGGTCAGGACCCGTATGGGAATACCCTCTTCCCTAAAGAACTGTAGAGACTCTGACTGGATACTAAAACTCCCATAGAGCTCTACATATGGATTAAGGTATGGCAGCACAGGAACGTGGCAGAAGGCAGCCAAAGCAACGGCAAACTGCCCAGTGCAGCCCTCAATGCCTCCGACTGTGTTGCTGCCAACCAGCTCCTCCACCCCAGCGTACGGTCCTTGCACTGGTGCCGCTCACGTGTTCACTTACTCCACAGATTGTGTGCAAGCAACCAAAATGAGACCCGATGCACCCAGCACGTTCAGTCACTGTTAAAATAACACAGCTAAGGCAACACAGAGCCTTCTCTATATTGCTAAAAAGCTGCTCTGAGCAAATGGTAGTAACTGACAGCTCCTGTATTATGCTGTATATGGGCCGTACCAGGCTTTCAAGCTTATCTTTTGAAAGAGGGTTAATATTCATAGCTATGCCCTGAATCCTGCAACTTTGATAAAGAAGTAGCATTTAGTGTGGAGGCACGATGCACTGCGTCAGGAGCAGCAGTTTTCATGCTCTGTTTTTCAGGTGCTCCTGCCACACAAGTGTCCCCTCAGTAGGTGATCTAAGGCTTGCAAAGAGAAACAAGCAGGGTGGCTTCGTGGCATTTGATAGAGGCTGTTCCTACCCCCCAGAAATGGCTGGTAAAATAGCCACACTTCTGATGTACATCTTGATTTATGGGTGAACTCTTAATGATTCAAAATTAGGAAGGGATGAACTGGGTTGCACACGTGTTGATTCTTAGGTCCTTGTGAGGTTTTGAAGTTGCAGTCAATTTAGAAATTCCTCTGCAAATTTTAGAAATAACATTTCTGTGAAAATGTAACACAAAATCTGGTGGCATATGGTTGTATTTAGGTGACTAATACTCACTCGGGGCCACCTTCTTAATTTACTGCTGGCTTCACCATTCATGAGTAATGCATCCACTCCTAGCTCATGCCAATAAAGCTTTATGCCACCACATGTATAATATTTCACTACATGTGTTGCCTTCTCTATTGATACGGCATTTATGTGGTTTGTGTTAACAAATAATCACAAAAATGAATAGCAAAGTAACATTATATAGCCTGTATTTAGCTTTAACAATTAAAAAGTCTAAAAGCAGACTTTGTAAGACCAAGATTCCGAAGATGACATTATCTCAAGGATTTTGGTTTCAGATCACAGCAATAGGACATATACACACCCTGAAATGAAGAGTTTTTCTACAGGAAATGCTTTAAAAATAAGGTGATGATTGTTGTTTTCCTTCTTTAAGTAGGGTTATCTGATTAGTTGGATCATAGGAAAATATTTACTTTTCTCTTTGTTAAGTCATGGATTTTGCCAATGTCATATTTACTATAAATCATCCTAGGTTCTGGATAACAGCGTAAACAATGCTATGAAACACTTGAGTGCCTCCTTTTTGCCACATCCTGGATTTGGTTGTTTTCAAAAAAAACTTCTCCGTGCTGTTTTAAGTGACTTGTATGTATGGAAGAGTCTCATCTGCCCTTGAGATTTAGTTGTCAATTTTTTTACAGATGTTGTGTACTCATACATCATTGTGTTCCTGGGACAGGATGAAGGCAAAAATAGTTTTTTTCTGTTGTGGTGTTTGATTTTAATTCTTTTTTTTTTTTTTTTCAAGTAAGTACTGGGGAGATGATCATTCTCTGGAATGTAGACTGGAGAATCAGATCCCAGAGCAAGATATGGGAACTGGGAGCTATTTTTAGTGAGAACAGGTTCATGAGTGGAAGAAGGGGAGATTAAAGGTAATAAACAGAGGAAACTCACCTGTCCCCCATTTCCAGTGTGCTCTTGCCCTTGCTCCATCCATTCATCCTATGTAAGTGTCATTTATGATGGGGTCACAGGCTTATTTTTTCAGTTGTCTGGAAGCTGTAAGGTCACATGAAGAACATCTCTTAAGGATCTGACAAAATACTTTAGACACAAGACATAATTTTTTAATTCTTCAAAGGACAAGCTAAATGTATTCATTGCATAAGAAATCTATAATTTAACAGCAGCTGTGCAGCAGCCTTTCCATGCTATAGTGCAGTCTACTATATTGATGATTTCAAATATTTATACCATCATCCCACATTCATGAAAAATATTTAAATTAAACATGCATAGGAACAGATGCCATTCTGTTCTGGCAAGAAAACCTAGTCATAAACTTCTGCTTATGAAATGTTATTTCACTTGACCCCTATTGGTAGGAACTCATGAAAATTAAACCAGGAAAGGAGAAATATTGTATGTAAGCTCTTCTTTCAGTTAAACCTTTGAGTGGGTATGTGAAGACAAGATGCTTCCATTAATAGCAGAACACAGTTTTATTTGATAAGGTGAAGTGGTGAAGCTCACTGCTTTAATTTCTAATGCAAGAGTCAGTGCCCAGTTAAAAGTTTCCTTTCACTTGCAGAAGGCCCTTGTTAAAGAAGCTTTCTAGATCAAACCATTAGTTATTTTAGTAGTGCTTCTATTAATTTGTATAGATGATCTAAAATAACTGCATTTAGTTTTGTACTAAACTGCACACTTCCACTTTTGTTCTTGCTGTACTAAAAAAAATATCAAGAGAGATACTGTTGCTTTCTAATTCTAACTAATGTGATGTTATAAAATAGGAAAAAGAAAGGAAATGTCATGTAAAGATTGCAAACTAAGGATGTTATCAACCCTAGTCTATTCATGTTAAGCATTTACATCTCTCTGCATGTAGTCCATATAGGACTACATATGCATTTGACTGGCATATTTGTAGCAAGGTCTGAACAAACAATTGATTCTATCTATTGTATCTAATCTGTCTTAGCATTTATGCAATCCTTTGAATCCTGCTACCTGATGGAAGTTAGAAAAATAAGTGGGTGATTTCATGGTTCTCCCTGCTTCTAATAGATCCTGTTTGAGATGTTAGTCTTGGATTTTCTTCTTCTTTTGGCCTTGTATTTTAGCAGTGTTAACAGATTTTATTGTGTACGTTCTCCCTTGCCCCTCACCAGCTGATGTAAAAAAGTTGAGGGACCTAATGACACTACAATAGTTTTCATTTGCAAAATTTCTGGGGAAAGAGGAGTTTTGGATTTATATACTACCTCTGCTTTTCCATATGATACTGTCCTGGGAATCAGAGTTGGACTGAAAGGTTTGATCATTCCAGGGGCTGGAAATGATCTCACGATACTGAGCAGCGACAGTGAACGCGTTACAGAAGTCCAGAGCACAGTCAGAGTTCTGTGACTTAAATGAGAGCCTCATGAGAAAAAGACTCCTTCTCTTGGGAAGGGAGGTCTGTCAGCCCTATTGGAGGCAGCTGTGGGCAGCTCAGTACGGCAGTGTTCTGGTCAAAATCACTGTGAGAAAAGTTGTATTAGGAATAAGTATTGTACAAATGACTATACATGCCTGAGAGCAGGAGGTGCAGTAGATTTCCTAGTTAACAGAAATGCGAATATTCTACAAGATCTTGCAACTTATCAATGAGCCTCAGCTTGCTAGGTGGGTGCAATCTGACTTATTCTGTTGACTATACAGAACAGTTTATTTTTGTTTCTTTTTTATTATTATACTAGATAAATTAGATTGGCAAGAATCACAAGATTTCAAGGTTAGGAAGTCATCAGATCCCCTCTACACAGCGTCTTCTATGAAATAGTAAAGGACAAAAGGTGCAAGAGCTGACTGGTGATGTGACAAGAAGGTATCATCGTTTCTGTACTCAAGGTAGCGTACAAACACTGTTCCATTAGTAGCCTCTTTACTTGCCTTTAAGCTGTGCAAGTCAGAAGTAACAGCCAGGCACAGCAGACTGATTTGCACAATCTGGCCTATGCAAATGAATTCTAATAGAATTTCCACCGTGTCCTTCTCTGCTCTTTCATCCCTGTCCTCAAAAGTCAGTGCAAAAAAATTAAAAATGATTCCTTGCTTCATTGTTTGAGATTGGAAGATTTGCCAAGTGATTACAAAATGGAAACAAGAATTAATAGACTTGGGTTTAAATCACTGGTCACCCACTGCATTCTNTTTTTTTTTTTTTTTTTTCAGAAATAGATACATGCTTACATGCTGCCTGGCACCCGAGAAGGAAGGAAATCTATTCTTGATAGCAAAGACTCAGTAATGAGAGATCAAGTTCCTCAGATATTTGCATATTTACTTTATAGTGATAGCCCAGTTAAGAATTTAAAATTTGAGTATTTGTGATGTCCTTGTATTTATGATATGTTTTTAGAATAGACAATACAAAACCTCATTGTCTTTTCCTCTGCCATTTATTTCCTTTCTACCCCTTCCCCCTACCTCCAAAACAACAAAAAAGAAAAGAAAAAAAGAATTCCAAGATTTTAATAGTAGCCAGTTTGTCACAATAGAAAAAAGAAAAGTCTGTCAAACAACTGTGTTGTTTGAATATAGCGACTCTGATGTATCATTAGTGTAAATTCTTTACATTTAAGTAACAAGTGGATCATTTGGACTGAATATTTATAGAAGGTCCTGGACTGATAGTCTTAAAAGCCTATAAACCTCTGTTTACATATAGTTTACACCAGTAGAGTTAGCGCACAGGCAATGCAACAATCCTCTCAGAAAATACTGTGGTTAAGGGAACAAGTTGCTTGGACTCCTGGTCCAGCCGTGGGCTCTCCAAAAAGTGTCAGAAGGGTGACTTGCTAAAGGCCTCTGAATGATGGACAGGACCTGCTCTGGGACCCTCCAAAGTACTTGTAAGCAAAGCAGTCGTGGGAAAATGCTATTAAGATGCAGATAGTATCTTCATAGCTATTTGCATCAATGGAAATTAATAAGCTATCATAACTCTTAAAGGTGAGTAGACTGGCTGAGAATGTGCCCTCAGCCATACTGGTAGCACTCTATGATAATTGCATCGGTTATGACAGAGTCATTACAGGTTTCAAGAAAAGTAACTGAGGAAAGAATTGGCTTTATCTCTGGTCTTTTGATAAGTGGTATTTTACTAATATAATGTGTACACACCAATATCCTGTGAAATTCCTGCACGTCACCAGCGGTTTTTATTCGTGCCCATTAAAATGCATTACAGTGTGGAGGTTGCTGAAATGTAAATTAAAGGCTACGGCGCTTGTAGTTTAACAGCTGCCATGTAGATTGACAGCCTTTGTGCGCCCAGCTGGCAGTGTCAGGTTAGTGGGTCTCTAGTCACAACATTAATCAGCTTTATTAGTGCCACTAATACCAATTTGTAAGCAGACTGCAAGGATCAGACGGCCCAGCTGTCAGGCACTGCACATAGATTATTACAGGATTTCTTTTTATTGTTTAAGATTGGAATTATAATTTAATTAGGGAATTTAACTATTTTTTACACCCGCTGAAAACTAGCAAAGATTTAATAAAAAAAACATGTTAACTTCTTTACTCGTCCCCCCCATTCTATCATCTTTTCTGCTCCTCATTCCCCATCCTCCTCCCCAACTCTACCCCAGCAAGCATGGAAGAGAAAATGAATTCGCTTCGCAAAACCTGTTGTTGCGTATCACTTGCTGAGATGAAGAACTTCTTACACTGCAGCAACAGCTCATATTGTGCTAGTCAGGATTTCCAACCGATTTCAACAGATTTTCCTTACTGCGTTGATGTGATACACCCAGTGCATTGGGGGACCAAGGACTACAGAGATCATGTTTATAATTTACTCAGAAAAAACCTGCTAGCTGCCTGCCTGGTTCTGAGTTTCTTCATAGTAATTAATAATTTTCAATCAAAATGTGTGTGTAAGCTGCACAGGGACTCTTGTAATTTAGGGTCATGCTGTACAGCAAATTCTGATTCAAGAGAAGCAGAGCAAATTTGAGTACATGGACATCTCTTAAACCTTCCTTTTCTTGGTGTGGGACCTCTTCTCCTTATTACATTACACATCAGTTTCAGCTCAGTTTTAATTAATGATTTTAAATTAGGCTAAGAGGATATTAGCTTGCAAAGCCTAGCAATGACGAATGGATGTTGTGGCTCAGACACAACCTTCCAAAATCTCTGCAGCTCACATCTTATAACACTTTCATGTCGGCCATACAGATTACATTTCCTGCAACACTAAAGCAGCTTTTCTAGTGGGTCAGAAACATGATAGGTTTATCCCTCAGCATGGCCTGAAAATAAAACTGAGCAGGGAAAAAGATGCCCTTAGCATCTCCTTAATGCATTGGAATAAGGGAGCGTAAAGATGAAATTTCACAGACTTAGGAGACCTATGCAGGACATACTTTTGAGGACTGTCACAGAGCTTTTCTGGTGCCCCAAAATGCAGGGAAAAGGGAATTCCAGCTGAGAGGTCTCTGTGCCCTGCAGTCTCTTATCTGGACCTGCTGTGTAGACCCCAGAGCAATAGGGTCCACATCTCCAGAGTGTGGCCCTGGCATGATCGCTGCCGAAGTGACTTTTATGCTACTGGCTGTGCTCCGTGGTAGGGTGAGTCCAACGGGAAAAGCTCGTGGGACATGCTATTTCGTGTTTTGTCAGACTTCTATATATCACAAAAACCAGCCATCACTGAAACACGTGTGAAGAGGTCATACACAGTTGATATGTGTGTCTGAATGCTCGGTTTCTCTGATATACTGCACTTACCGGGGAGGAACAGAAACAGTTTCTCTTTAGGAATATTCTGATTTTAATATATGAATCCTGACAATCAAAGTAATGCAGATAGAATCCCGTAATCCCATATTTTTCAGCCCAAGTGCCATGGTTATGAAGAAGTTCAGAAGAAAAATAGAACAAGTTCAATTGACTTCTTTTAGTTAAGGTTTTTAATTTGCAGGGAGGCGTGCTATAATTTTGGGCAATTTCTAGATCTGAGATAGCAAGCCCAGACAGCAAGTGTAGTGCAAATACAGGGAGTAATTTTTAAACAAGAGAAAAAGAATGCAACAGTAATATGTGAAGAGTGGAAAAATGAAAGACTTCTTGTGATGAACAGTAATGGTGACCTGATGGACCTCAGATGACCGGGGCAGTAAGACGATGGCCGAGAACGGCTGTCCTGTTATACAACAGAGGCAAGTTATTAGGAGATGAAGTTGCAAAGATTACCGTGCTTACTGCTCTCTGGCAGTAAGCCACTTCACTAAAAGTGCCAACTTGGTCAGTGTCACATAAGTAATCCCAGTGACACAAGGGCAAGACCTTATCTTCCAATAAGTAAAGAATCTAGAGAATACTTAAATAGGGGCTGCTTATGGGTACTTCTGAGACTTTACGGGTGGTGAGAAAAGTACTAGACTGCTGAAAAAGGAAACCTAGTGCATACATTCGAAGAAGGAAAAGGGTAATAAAGACATTGTAGCTTAACTTCACTACTTCAGAAGATACCGGAAGAAAAAAATTAGGGAGATAACGCATATGCACGTGGAAGCAAACAATGACTACACTTATCAACAGCAAATGATATCAAAGATGGCTAACTTCCTCTTGTAACAGAACAATACACCTTTTGAACAGGTGGGAAATTATATTTATTGTGTCTGTTGACTTGGGGTTTTGATACTGTTTCGAAGTACTTTCTCATAAACAAACAACAGAAACGTGTTTCTGATGAAGCCACTGTGAACTGGGTGCCATCTTGACTGAAAGACTCTAGTTGCAGATCTTAGGAAGGAGGGACCAGAGGAGACCAGGCAGATTGGTCACAGGTCCAGAAACTGTGATATGGAAGACTAGAATGAATGAACAGTTTGCCTGTGGAAGAAAAGATTGAGGGGAAGCCAAAATAATCTTTAAATATATAAAAGGGAGAAAATAAACTTTATTTTGCATAAGACAAAAAGTAATAGGTTCAAATTGCAAAGAGAGGCTAGTCATTAGGAAAAAAACAACTTTATAATGGTAAAGATAGTCAAGACTTGCTGGGGAGATTAGGGAGCCTTTGATATCGGAAGGCTTTACAGACAAGTTGGGTGAGCATCTGTCAAAATGACGCAAGCATTACTGATCTTGTGTTTGGACAGAGAGGTGAGCTAAATTTCTCTTGAGGCCTCTTCCAGCTGCCTTCTCCTATAAAATTTGATTCTGTAACATCAGCAACATAATGCATGAGCTGGCTGTGGGCCTTGCCTTGCTGATATCATCAGGAAGTGCTGCTTGGTGGAAAACAGGACAGGTTGTCTCGGGGCCAAGAAGCCAATGTACTTGCTGCCATGCCCCGGGGACCTGATCCACTTGGTGTCTAGCTAGTCCCGGCCACACTCTAGCTTGTTTGCCTCTGTGTCTTTTTCACAGCAGCCCTCGGCTGGAGGACCAGTGAGGGCATCTCAATGTCTCACCTTGAGTAAGGAGAGGTGCACCTGGACAGCATGTTTAGCCTTGCTGGTCTAGGTAGCACTACAGAAGAGCATCCTTATGGGCGAAGGTGGGTACCAAGTGAGTCATGGGACTCAAATACTACAGTGGAGGAGGCAGCCTATGAGCATAGAAATATTACTGCTGTTATTACTGGAATAGTAACTGATAAATCGTCTAGGAATTGTACAGGATCACAAACAGGTACATCTCTAGGCAGCAGAAATGCAGGATTCATAAACCTGAAACTACTGAAGAGATTAAAGCTGTAAAGACTGTAGAGCCTTTCTGTAAACTGGTCAGGCTGAATGAAAAATTATCAGATTTTTAGAAGTTCCCTTACCTAAAGTATACTTGTGCCAAGTTTTCTTTTGAATTGAAGTATTAACAGATAAACGCCTCGTACTCAAAAAACTCATTCTAAAATAAATGTTTAGATCATTAAGTGTGCATGTTCAATATTTGATGGGTTTAAATATTTTATAGATATCTTGCAGAAACAGAGGAAAGTTACTAGAACATACATGTTCTAATTATAATCCCTCTAGAAATTTGCTGGGTTAATTAACCTTATGGAAATTCAGATAGGTTGACCATCTTAATTAAATGTAAACAACTTTGTAATAACAACCCTGATGTCTCTTCCCAGAGAGTGATCCTAAAGGCCCAGTGCACTTAGAAATACCAAGGAGTTGCATTACAACCTGCTGAGACACTGCTGTACTGTCAAAATGATGTGGCAGCAAGTGCATTTTGAACAGTCCTGACCCGATGTTCTGAGTCTCAGTCAGCTTTAAAAATGTATTGTTTCCTTCCAGCTTTATTAGGTCTTCATCTCTGTGTAAAGGGTAAACTTTCCAAGGTCTAGAAATTGAATTCAAAGTTTCATACTGGTTAGTTCTGAATTCAACAGATTACCAAAATGCCTCTATTTGTTTATATCTAAATTTGCTGAGTTTATGGCATGATGGTCCTGGCTGTCTCAGGTGAACTGAGGAGTCTAAGGTTTGTGCAATTATGAGTTCACATTTTCTTTCATCTCAGTTTGCAGAAGTTATGGCTGTACCCAGCAGTCAGGGAGATCAGACCCTCCTTCTGCAGTTGGGGAAATCAGCATGCAAAAAAATCATCAGTCAGCAATAGGGGTAGAAGTTAGAAGTGAATCTCTTTCAGCTCATGTCATAAAGCAGTCACCCTGCACATCTTGTATGACTACTGCAGATGACACGGCATGGCGAGGAGATGGGATGGAGGTTGGCTCTGTAGGCTTGTCTTGCCCTGTGCTTTCACACAAGACTTTCAGCGTGGAAGGGGTAAAGAGTTAGTTATCCTGTAGCGCACACTGAGGTTTTTGTGAGCAAAGACCTGGTCCTTTCTAGGTCATGAACCTGACTGTCATTTCTGTTCTTTAAATGCTCTATTGCCCTTTCTTTGACTTGCCTCCTTTGGGCCAGCCAGAAATTACATTAACAAGCATGCTTATCCATCAAGTGAGAAATATATTTTATGCATCTCTGCCAGAAACTGAGAGGTATCAGTTATGTAAATTAAGTACTAACCTGTATTATACGTTTGGTGCTTAGCAGGAGTGGCTGAGGGAGTTCAGGGCTTGCCAACCTGCAAAGAAAGGGAGCTGCATGAGTGGAGGCATTTGTTCGTTCAGACCAAAAAAAGCCAAAAAAACAGGTTAAAATAAAGAAATAAATAAAGCTTGAAGTCAACCAAGCAAGAGACACCAAGACTACCTCCTCCACAGATGGGACAGCACCTTTGACAGCCAGAATGGAGTCCTATTTTTTGAAACTGACTGGACAGCCACCACTCAGACCTGTGACAGGCAGGCAAGAAGCAGGTCAGTGCAGCAGCTCCTGGAAGGAGAGAGCTGGAGGACAAAGCATATCGATCCTCTTTTCTGTGCTAAGGGGAAAGCCCCAGGGATCAGGAAAGAAGCATGAGGGTGGAAACTACTTTTGTTTGTTATTTTCAGCTGTTTCTGCATTTGGAAATAAACCACCAGTGTTATTTCTCTAAGGAAGGTGGATTCAGTCCTGTGTGGAAACCACTGCTGGAGAAAGGAAACTTATTAGCTGGGAAAAACTTCTGTGGAAGGATAAATCATGCTTGGGAGAGGGATGAAAGTCAGCAGTGAAGTGGAGGAGACTGAAGCTAATATTGCTCTGCATGTTTATGGCAAAGGCCTGACCTCTGGAGTCCCTCTGTCCCAGAGACAACATGCCCATCATTGGACCTAGCTCAAGAAGATGCTCTTTTGCTACTTGTACGTGTGTAAAAGGCTGTCCTGAAGTAGGTCATAACTCTGAGTCAGGAAGGGCTGAGTAACACTACAGAGATGCTCTCTTGTGGGCACCATACACAGACCTAAGATTATTTTAGAAAAGAAAAAAACTACCTAGGGAGCAAGCACTCTAGTCAGGTTTCTTTTAAATGTCAGCTGCTTAGAGTGTTACTACAGTGGAGCTCAGTCTGTAATAACTGGCATTTATCAAGGCAATCTGTTTATTTTTCTTAACATCTCATGTATGGCAGTTTTAAGTTCTTTACATTGGGCTGTAGAAAACCCTCTTACAGATTCAGAAATGATCCCCCATATATTTATATAAACAAAGCTTAGGAATGGGAAATCTAAATTGTTAATCACTTGTGCTGTTTTCTCCATGGAAATATCAAGCAGCTTTCCTTTGAGAGGGTAAAATACCCTCTTTGCACTCCATACAAAAAGGTTTTCTTTGTTACACCTGCCAGCATGAAAAAGGATTAATTTTAACAGAGCTTAACCTAGCCATCTAAGGGAAATCGTTTAAATGACTCCATGTCCTGGTTGCTTTTAATGGCACTACTCTGGTGACTTCATTTAGTTTTGCAAAATATAAGAGAATTTTTCGACCTATGCCACTGAAATTTGTTGAATTTCTTCCCAACTGCTGTGGATAATACAAACAAACCTCAACCACGCTGCACTGTGGAAAATATATATCTATCCCTTTAGGATTTTTCTATGGCATTCATTAGGGAGATCAAATAAAAAGTTAGAAATGCACCTTATTTACCATTACTTCATTTTATAAAGCTATGAATCCTAATCTCATGACGAAATTCTGGCAAATGTTTGCAGAAGGCTTTCAGACACTGTTATATAGTAAGTGAAAAAAAATTGAGTATTGTTTCTGGGTCAGATTATTGGCATTTGCTTCTCTTCTATGGTATTTTAAATGGAACCTGTCTTTTGTGGAAAATGCACACCCAGAATTTCTGCTCAAAGGGACAGAGGTTTGGAAAGAAAAATGTTAATTAAAGCAGGGGTCTAACAATAGACATATAGTGGCATTTTATTATCTTGACACCTTCCATAGCTGTTAACGTAAGCAGAAAGAAATGCATAGAGCTACAATGAGCACTAGCTTCATAGATTCAAGTGAAATAAAACTGCTCATCAGCATAGACAGGCTGAGGAAGTCCTCTAAGGAAAGGTGCTGCAGACCTGCATGCTGAGGTCTGCATAAGGAGGAGCAGTGTGGAGCTGCTCACCTACACGAGGCCCCAGGGACAATGGACTATGTGAATCTGTGATGCAGGTACAGAGCCACAAATCAGACAATCATAGGACACTTAGGTTTTTTAGCTTTTGTGATTTTACTGCCTTTTCTGTGCCCAGTAAAGTTGTCAGCATATATGATAAATTTTCAGTTTTAATTTCTGGAAGTAGGTCTTTGGGGAAAAAATTGCGAATGACAATACTGCTGAGGTCATAAAAATCAGAGAGAAATGTGGGCTCTTTAGTTCCCCAGCACTGAGGCAGAGTGAGCATCTCGTAAACCATCTCTCTTGTCTGTTTAAGAAAAAAATGCTTCAAATTCAACAAAAAAAAATGTTTTCCACTGGAAATTATTCAAACTTGGAGGACTATCTGGAATACCTTAAGTACAATAGGACGGTTTAATCGCTTACATAATTTAAATATTCAAATTGTGCTGCTGCACATCTTTTTTTTTTTTTTTTTTTTTTTTTTGTTTTTTTTTTTTTTTTTTTTTTTCTTGGTATCCTTTTTGCTCTCTTCTTTTCTTTATTCTTGATGCTAGCAGTGGTAATGAATAGCTTATTTAGAATTTGCTTTAAACTATTTATAATGAGTAACTTCTCTAAGCTGAAAAGTAAATTTGTACAAAGGTCCAGGTGACATCAGCTTCTGCAAATACACTGGAACAGATCAGCGAACAGGAAGTAATTAAATCCTTTAAGGGAAATAAATCTCAGAATTTAATGGTATGAACAAAAAGTTCCCTATTTTATTGAACTTCTTGGTAAGAAATATTTTATATCATAGAATATCCTCACTGAATCTAAGATTTAATCAAATTTTGAGACATTTGGATTTTGTTCACATTTGCAAAATCCCTGGAACATAATGAGACATGTCACTTTGAAATGAAGTATCTGAGGTACAAAAATTTTAATTAAGCTTAAATACGAGAAAAAGAAAATTAGTTTCTAGAAACTATTAGTAGTTCTTGTACTACTGGCAAATTATTTTTAATTCTGTTCTTAGATATGTATTAGAACAAAACTCACTGTAAGATAAAGGTTTACACAAGGAATAAAAAATTGGAGCTTGCCTTTTTGAAGGAGTAAATCTTCATATATGTGCTATGCTCTTTCTCTTAGTGTGGTTATATCTTGTGATTTCTAAAATTCCCAAAGAAATTTAATTTTCCCCTTTTTATTTCTGTGAAAGTTAAGGCAGAGCAACTGCCTTGAGCCGCTAGTCCTCTGCTCACTGTCTATGTTGACTTAGGAGCTATTTGAAAGAAACTCTGGACAACTTCTGTGAGCTTGTTCAGCCTCAGTTATTACATGTACGGCAACCATGAGCTGATGTATGTTTCTGCTCTGGAAATGTGTGACCAACACCAGCTGTGTGACTGTAGGATGAGACATTTTAGATTGTGGTGATACCTCAGGACTTTCCCAAATCCTCCTCTTGTAGCCTGTGTGACCTGAAGGACCCCTTTCTCTCTGTGTCAAGCTTTGGAAGTCTGCTTAGAGAACAGCTGCCCCAGGCACATTATTTATAAATTTGGGTAGCTTCTGTATTTGAATATTTTTAGAAGTAAGTTTATGAAACCAGGAGAGCAAATACCAACCTAAAGGAGAAGCTCTAAGTATCTAATGTGGTATTTGGTTTAATTTAGAGTAAGCCCCTTGCAAAAACGTTATGTCTATAGATCAATAAGGATTTGATCTGGACAGATCAAATATGTCTACAGATCAATAAGTTGAACTGTATTGCACTTAATTAAGATCTGCTTTCAATGGATCACAGAGGGTAAATTATTTATTGCTGGAGAGAAGCAGTGTTAGTGGGAGATGCCACTTTCTCTGCTGCTGTGTGATTTCTAGGTAAGGGGAAGCAGAAATCTCTTTTCCGTTGTGTATGTGGGAGCTGTGCTTTTGGTTTTTTCTCACTTGGGATAGAGTGATGTATTCATATAACAAATAGTAAGGCCCAAAACACAGACTGCTTCACTGGTGACACCAGATTTCAAAATCGTATCAAGATAGTGAGTTTCTCAAAGCCAGATTTTAACATCAAAGTAAACAACTTTGATGGAGGTGCTGTTAACTTTTAGCTGTGTTCTTGCACTACTTGAATGAGTTTTGTGGTAAAGTGAGAATTCCTGGATATCTATTTCATTACATAAACTTTGTGAACAACCTTATTGTTTGGAAAGCATATTACTCTGCCCCGCTCCCTCCCCAGTAATCTGTTAATTTTGTTATGACTTTCTGAAATTAACAATCCCTTAATTATGGGTTATATTCAGTGTTTCTGTAAGAGTACTTTGTTTTATTCTTTTCAGTCCTCTCAACATCCTTTTATTCCCCAAATTGGCATATTCAATTCTACACAAAAGGAAAAGCTGATCTGAAGGTGAACTCGAGCAAGACACTGAGGTCAAGGTGTAGAAAGAACTTCAGCCAGAAAGGAGGTGGCGCAATGGCAGTCAGGAAATTAGTTGCCTTTCTGGATTCAGGGCTTTTTCTTGTTCCTGGATTTTCATCTCTTCCACACTGATCACTGCTAGAGCAGAAATGAGCATACGAGAAATGAGCATTTCTCAGGTGAATTTCTAAGGTTAGTACATGAAAGACTGTGAGGTGCTCAGACATGATGGTGCTGGACAATTTACAATAAATTACCATATATCATGGTCTTTTTGCAGTCATTTAATTAGAGAAATCAGTTTTAGCATATTTCATGCTTGAAATCTTCCCTTTGCAGGTATTTCTGATACGTGTGCAACTGTGCCTTGGATTGCTATGCTGTTATTGTGTGGTTTTAGATGCAGTGAAGCATTTTAGCCTCTCTGAAAGAGCCTTGTACAATAATTTCAGTGGTCCATGTATTTTGAAAGCATTACTTGCCAAGTAAATTGTGCACTGAAGAATCCAAGTGTGGTTTAATAAACATGTATGCAGTCAGACAAAAACTTGTCAATATACCTGAAATGCCAAAGACCTTGTTTTCCTTTGACCCCTGGGAGAATCTTGTGGTGAAAAGGGCATGTTCAGTTTGGGGATTTTTTGTTTGTTTGTGGGTTGTTTTTTTGATTACTTCCTCTCTGTCATTCACTTTTCTGGAGAATAAGCAAAGCCTCAAAAATGACACAGCTTCTGTTTCTTCTCCATAGTTCTGAAGAATATATCCAACACAAAGCTGTTTGATAATGAAAAGGTATATTCAATCTTCTGTCCTATTTTACAGCTATTTAATCCCCCTTGCAAGGCCAAGAGAACGTTACAAATGACATATCTAGTGAGTTTTGTGTTTTCCCATAGGCTTCAGTTATGTATGAGTGGGGCAAATTGCTTTTCTGTGAACAGATTTATATATAGATTCAGGAGTGGTAAAGGTGCCTGGTTCTCAGTGTCCGGAGCCAGTCTGAGTCTGTCCTTTCTGCCTCCCATTGCTGCTCCCAGGAGATGCCAATCTGTGTAAGCCCTGTGGGACTGAAATTCATTCTCTGCCAAGGTCTCGAATATCCCTCAGCCCTTAGGAGGGGCTCAGTGTTATGTTCTGGTGACTGATGTGCTCCCTTACTGTCCCTGAGGTATTCCCTATAACCCTGTTGCAAAACCAGCTGGCACTGCTCACATTTAGGAGGGATCCCCTTCTCCCCTTTACCTTGCTTCTGGAAATGTGCTTTAATTACTGAGTCGGCACAGACAGAGTTAGAAATCTGTGCTTCTCCGGTTTTACAATTAATTTTTTTTGTCCTGCTGAGCTGGCCACATTCTCATCTCCCAGAAATGAATTAATTTTCTTTCCCCATAGCATATTAAAACTCCTTTGAGCAGCACTCATACCATGGTTATAAGTAAGGTCTTGTAGAAACCCAACTACCCTAAAACTTTGAAGAGTCGTTGTCTGTGCCCTCATGGGACAGATATATGTAATTTGCTTGATTACTGCACTTTGTGAAAATAACAGTTAAATGTTTTTGAAGTCATCTATTTAAGCTGCCTTACAGATTTTCATAGAACATTTGGTGCACTCTCAACCCTTGCCAGTTTTCCTCGCTGCTGTCCTTCAGGAATAAAAGATATGTATCACCGAGGTTTATTATGTAAGTATACTGACCCTGGGTTTGGGAGTTTTTGTAGCCTGGTTACGGCTTGCCTATAAACAAAACCTTTGAAATATTACCTCACAGTAACTTTATAATGGGACAACAAATAACATATAGCAGGGCCTGACCTATAATTGTTTGCACTTCAAGTGCTTAACAAATGAGAGACAGAGCATCTCCCTGACAAATGTTTATCCTCTTCTTTTCCTTGGGATGATGACAAGGGTTTTCCGTCCCTGGCTGATGACAGATGAAGAATTTGGAAAGACCCTATCTCCTGGCTGGGAAAAGCAATTGCAAGCTCAGTTGGCTTCTTTTTGTTTCTAGGAACAAGTGAATCAATGCAGGGATTTGGGGGATTCCTGCTTAATCCTTTTCTCAGGGATTCTTTTCTCCTTTTCCTTTGTTTTTGACCCAACAGAACTGACCTGTACATTTTGTCTTGTGTCTTGTCTAAGAATCAGAAACTCCACCTCTGCTTACCTGTCACCCTGCTTTTCTACAGTGGCAAACTAGGGTGGGAGTGGCAGATGACAAATGCCCTTCTAGCCCTCAGCGATGCTCAGGTTGTGCCCAAAGACTGAGGATCCTTTGCAATCACTATCCAGACTGCTGTGGTTTAACTGCAGGGGGTGGGCGGGGGGCTACTTTTATTTCTTCTCACCTTAACCTGTGTAAAAGGTGTGAAAGGCANAAAAAAAGAAAGGAAAAGAGAGGGAAAAGCACCCCACTACCCCACCAGAAAGCATCTCCCAAGATTAGATGCTTGCAATGTAGGCTGAAATGCTTATCCATGCTTTTGTGATTAGCAGGCTGGATTATTATGTAACCCTGCATCACCGTGGCTCCCTGCTTCAATTCTCTCTCAACCCTCTTTGCATCAAGTTGCCACTGCAATGGAAAGGCCGTGGTGAAATCCTAACTTTAATATCCTTATGTTGACTTAAGCAAGGCTTTACGTGGCCTTGGTTCATCTTACAGCTCTGATCTGGCTTCATCCTACTCTCTAAGGGTGTCCTTGCATTCTGCTAAAGCTGCCATGGATTAGATTGTGAGGCTTGTGAATGAGCATTTCCTCATTGGAGATTCACATGGAAATCTCCCTTTAGGAAGTGGGAAGGTTTTTCTACAGTTGAAATCAATTGCAAAGCTCTCACTGACTCCAAAGGAAGCAGGACTGGTCCCAATAAATTGATTTTTCCATACATTAATCAAATTCTACAATTCGCATACTGCCTTACTTGTCCAATTTTTTTTTGTTAAATTTAAAACACATTGATGTTTAAGTGCAATCTCAGAATGACAGTTATTAATGATCTAGTTCAGAGCCCACTGAAGCCAAAGGGAATTTTTCATTGACTTCAGTGGGATTTGAATCACATTCTGAAATTACATTTTGACTGTCTTCTTCCCCAACCTTTCACATACTGCTGAGCATTAGAACCAAGTCATTTTTTGCCTTCTTCCCTCTTGTGGTTTTTATTGCTGTACATTCTTCAAATAATCTATCTCACCATAACATACTTGGGGTTTTAATCACCAGCAAAAACCCACACCCTGCTCAGATACACAAACAGGCACTCATCACCTTCCCCAAGTCCCATCAATACAAAAACATCGATATGCCTAAACTATCTTTATGCAACACAAATATACAGCCTGTTCCTACACAGCATACCAGAAAGAGAGTAGACCCAACTAATTGCCAGAGGGGACTGATAATTAAGGACATGTTCCTACTTCCATTATCAGGTGCCAGGAGCAACGTGTTGGGAAGGGATTGGGTGGGTGAAAGAGTCCCCTTTGGAAGAGTTCTTTTCAGCTGAATTTACTCCTTGTCTTGTCAGATCTCAAACAGAGGGAAACCAACCAACCTTTGGAAGAGTTCTTTTCAGCTGAATTTGCTCCTTGTCTTGTCAGATCTCAAACAGAGAGAAACCAACCAACAACCTCCATACAGGATGGGAAGCATAGCTAAACAGCAGTTTAAGGGAAAATCCTGTATTTATGGATCAAAAATGGATTATGAGTCAATAATATGATATGAAAGAGCACCCCACCCCCCAGTTGTCTCCCCAAGAAAAAGAAAGGCAAATGTTAAATGTCTGGACAGGAGTGAGTCTGTCCTCTGTATCAGGCAGAACCCACGCTACAAGAAGAAATATGGATAAATATACTTTATTGTGAAAAACTAGGGTGGCATTTATAGATGGATTTTGTCTCAAGGTTTTTGGATTTTTTGGAGTTTTTTTTAAAAGAAACTAAATGCAGACAAATGAAAACCTCTGCAGTGGAGCTGATATTGAATTTCCAGAAGGTTTTCCAAACAATTTCTGCTTGATAGCTTTTAAAGAAACAGCTAACATAAAACAAGATAGATAATCCTTTTAGGGGTTAATAACTAGCTAAAAGATGGGTGAAAAATAAGTGGGAATAAATGGTCAGCTTGCATGATAAAAGGAACTTAATACTATCCAGCTGGTATCTACACTGTTCAGCATATTGATAAATGAACTTAGATATTAGATTGAATAATAAGAGCATTTGGTGATATAAAATTATTCTGGGTAATGAAATCAAAATTTAGGCATAAAGAGTTGCAGAAGAATCTTGCAGGAGTGAGTGACAGCATGCTAGAGTGGCAGATGAAATTTACTGTCAATAGATGAAAAGGAAAAATGTAGATGGGGAAACAACTATAATGCACACAGGAATAAAATTTTAACAGATATGGCAAATTTCATTTATAGAGAGCAAAGCTGTGTTTTGGATTTGGAGTGCCTCTAGTTAAAGAGACTGTCTCTGATTCAGATTTAGAAATCTTGGGATGTGGAGAAGTATTTAAAGAAATAGGTGCTGGTTCTTGTTTTAATAGGGAGCAAAATTGACTGTAGCCAGTATACAGCATAAATAGATGAAGGACACTTTTTACTCCATTTTGTGTTAATGCAGCCTTGACTGCCTATTGTATTCATGTTGGGGCATTACCTCTGAAGAAATAAGTGGTTTTGTTGGAGTGAGACCAGGGGAGAAAAACAGGATGATTTCAGCACTAGATAAGATGTTGATCAAACAAAGAAATGAATGTGTTATCATGGTATCAGGAATTCTTCTAGAGTGGTTTTTTTTTTTTTTTTTTTTTATGAATAGGACAATGAAGGAATCAGTGTTCACTTAAACAACAGATCTTGGCTCTTTGGCTCCTGTACAGCTTGTTAGACACCAGTTTGTGTAGATCTAGCTATCAAAATCTTTTCTACTCCAGCACTCAAGTAGCTTCTGCTGTTTCAATATAATGTGTCCCAGCCTCAGAGATCGGTAAAGCATTACCTGCTTTGTGCCCTCACTTAACCTTTCATAACCTGGTAAGGTCTTCAGGTCTGATTACCATTACAGACACGTACTGTAGTCTTCATTTTTTTCAGTAAACTTTAAAAGTCCATTTAAAGCTTATGAATTCTTGCTCAGGAGTCATCAGAAGCAATATGCAAGTGATCAACCTCCCAGAGATAAATCTTTTAGTATAACTAATTTTTTTTAAGATATTTTCTAAATCTGTTCCTTGCATGTTCGTGTCCCCCATTTTCAGTGTACTTGACAGAGACTTGAGTAAAACTGTCCCCTATACTTTGTCCTTGGTTTTCTGGCTCCAGATGGTGTCTGTAAAAAAAATTCCACCTGCACGAGGTGCACACTCCAGGAGGCAAATTCTGTGTCTTGTGAACTGGGTGAAACCGCAGAAGTTAAACAAGGAATTTTTTTGGTGTATTTTTGAAAGAATTATTAAAGAATAAGGTATCTGTTAACTGTTTGCATACAGTTTGATAGGAATCCCCTTGCCTTCTTGAGGCAGAGGAGATTGCTTTCTTTGTGCTTTCTGTTTTCAACACCAAAGGCTGAGTTATTGCACCTCAAAATTAAATTAGAAAATACAGGAAAGAATACATTAATATACTCATAGGCCTATGGGGTAATTCAGTTTCTATTTGAAAATGCTTTTGGACTGAGACTAAAAATGAAACTAAGCAAACCTCAAATCTGAATTTTATGTGGAGGTTAAAAACATACAGGAGGACAAGTCTGAACTGAAGAGCAGTAGCGTTTGTTCAGTTTTCCCCAGACATGGTAGTAAACATGATGCTGCTTTCTAAGCTTAGTGTGGTGCAAATGCAAAAGATGTGTTGTATCAAATTCTGATTTTAACTCAGTAGAATAACTTTCTGGTTTTATGAATTTGCAAACATGTTGTTATTTAATAACACATCATGGCTTAATTTGACTGCAGATGTAAAATTTCAAAATGGAAATTAAAGTAATATACAGTCTTAAGTTTCCCTCTTTTTCCTGACCGACATGAAACAAGCTTGAAACACCCCTAGATTGATACAGTTTTTTTGAGTTCACTGTGTCTCATGTGCTCTAAAGGAATTATTGACTTTTTCTTGTTGAAATTTGCTAGAAGCTTAGTGGAACTACTTGTGATTTCTCTTGTTTTAAAAGACAGCAGCAGCAGCAATGTTAACTGTCTTAGCAATTTTCAGAATGAAGCCATATCTGGTCCCAGTATGGCTTTCTGTAGGTGAGAAGAAAAACTGCTGTGTGCAAACTCCCTGTGAGATAATACGTAGAGCATTACAGCACAGAGCTGTGCAAGTCCGGAGAGCTGAGCTTCGCCTCCTGTGGAGCGTGAGCAGCCAGTCCATTGCTTAAACCTGCAGACTAGGTGTTGGCTGCAATTACCTTTTTTAAAATGATGATGCTGTAATGTAACTGAAGTATTTGTAGGCAGTGTTATCTTGCAGCAGCTTTCTGTAAAAAAAAAAAAAAAAAAAAGAGGCAAAGTTAACTTCTTCCCCATGTGAAAAAATCTTCCAAATTCCCCAGGAATTATTAATTACTGCAAAATGAGCAGCACTGAGCAGATAAAATGCTCATAGCTTAGAAATCCAAACTGTTTTAACCAAGGATGTGATTTGCACGTGGCAGCCAAAATTCTGGTGTGAGTTCCTGCTGTGGAGAGAAGGATGAGGAGCTGCCTCTGAGGGCAGAGTCTGGCCCAGTACCTTTATGAAAGAAATCTGATTTGTATGTTTCTTCTTTCTGCAGAGATCAAAGACAGTTTACTCAGCTAAATAGTGAGGGCTAGTGTAGATTTATGGAACCAATTTAGAGAATTAATAAGCCACGCCATAAATCTTGTTAAGGTCACACTGTATGTGATTGTGCCTGTATGCAGACGTGGAAATTTGGTATCCATCCAAGTGAGAAGACTAACTTTCTTGAGCTTAGTTACAGTAAGTAATTAAATTCATGCCCCTTAAATAATGGATCATTGAAGAGAGTGTTGGTTTTGTGTTGGGTTTTATTTTTTTGGTTGGGTTTTTGGGGGGGGTTGTTTTTTTTGTTTTTTTTTTTTTTTTTTTTTTTTTTTTTTTTTTTTTTTTTTTTTTTTTTTTTTTTTTTTTTTTGTTTTTTGTTTTTTGTTTTTTGTTTTTTTTTTTTAATAGAGATTTTTAAATTATGTGCCCAACCCTTCAAAGTACAGAGGGCTTTCAACCACCCTGGACTTCAGTGGGAACTGAAAGCACTTTGCATCTTGCAGAACTGAGGGCTTTAAGTGGGCCCGAATCAAAACAACTATGAACCTGGAAAAGCTTGAGTGAGTCTGGATGCAAACACTGAACCCTGTGACTCAGACCTCTCTTTAATACAAACCAATATTTGCAGTTTGCATGGTCTTAAAATGTAGTAGCTCAGGAAGTATGGTCTGTACAATGGATTGAAGGAGCATGAAGAAAAGAAAAATCATCTTGTGAACAGAGAGGTTTAAAATAGATGGTACAAAAATAGCTTGTTACTTAGGAAATTTTCTCATCCTTAAGTCTTATAGAGAGCCAGCGACTTGATCTTTAGGGTTTTTTTTTCTGGTTTTAACTCCCCTTAGGTCAAACCCTGCCCTGATAACTAAGCCATTCGCTTGGCTGTACAGATATAAATCTGCTTTTGGCTCGCTAATTCCCTGTAATTAACCTTTGACATTTTCTGTGTATTTGCAGTTTTGTCACTTAAAAAGCATTCTTTACTCTCCAGACTTCAAGCAACTCGGATGCACGAGGAGAGGGCAGGGATACGACTGCACACCCGGCCTTTCCTTACCCCATAGTAACTTATGAACCATTTTCAGCTGTGCTTGACACAAGTCAAGAGGAATGTCTCAAAGATGTGAGGTGTTCTGCTGGCAAGACCACCTGTGCATGGCTCTGTGTTTGCTGCTGTGTGTGTTTCCCCTTGGCCAGCTCCCACAGGAGGTGACAGGGTACTTCACGTGGGTGGTGTGTGGGAATAGGTATCTACGGATCAAATCCAGCAGAAGATGGGGGCGAGGCACAATTCTGTTGCTCTGAGGCAACGTCCTCATTTGCTAGGTCTGTGTGTTAGCCTTGGTGGTGAGGTTATCACAGCTCTGGAGAGCCCGTGAGGTTGTTTTTTCCATTAATTAGAAGCAGCAAAGCTAAAGACGCTTCGGGTACCACATTAATAGTGGCTCTGCATCTTAGCCCTGCTGACAGGGTTGGCTGAGTTTTTATAAAATACATACATAAAACCCCCTATCCTGTATAGCAGGTCTCACCAACTCCATTTTTGTATCCTGCCTGAGAGAACAGCCTCCCTCTAACAAACCATTTCGAGCTCCGACTCCTGGTTTGAAATGCTGCTTTGAATAGGACATGAAAGAGATACGATAGTGTGTAGGAAGAGGAGGAAATACAGTGGGAGGAGAGAGACAGCAGTGGGGCTGTATTGTCATCTGTCTTGATTATTGTTCCAAAAAAAGCCCCTCCGTGTGTAGTCACCTGCTCTGATGTCATTTAATCTGAAGACCTAGAGGTCCCAGCCCTGCTGAGAGAGGTTACAGGGATGTTTTTTCTGAGATTTTTGCTCCCCTCCTCTCTCAGCCTGCTTGTGTGTGGTGAATTCTGTTTGGCCAGAAGAGACATTTGTGAGCTCCGACCATCAGCCATGGGAAAGGGTAAATATCTGACAAGTCTCTGAGGCTGTTCAGGTGGCTTTTGGGCTCTCAGATGGATCCTGAGCCTCAGTTCCCCTTCCCCCCAGAGTGGCATTGCTTGTGCAGCACAGCAGTCCCTGCTCCCAGAGCTAACCAATGTTTACAAAGTTAGTGGACTAAGATGCTAAAGACATCTAAGACCTGTTGAGGGCATTTCATCTGTCTGCCCAGCTGCATATTAATAGGGTGCACTGTAAACCCAGGCTCGCAGCTGAAGGGCAGGCGGCTTAGCTCAATTCTTTCAAACTGCTGTGAATGTAATTACACCTAACAAATCAGCCTTTGAATGATGCCCACCAAAAACGAAGCACACACAGATTTATTGCCTGGTCTGTGTGTGAGAAAGGCAGAGAATGTGATCTGAAAAGGAGAGAATAAAAAATTAAAGGATCCCATACAGTGCAGACTTCTCTCTAGATGTCTAAATTGGAAAAGAGCAGCAAGTTTTTCGTTTTATTTTGAAGAGACCACAGGTGTTTTGCCTCCCAGAACATGTCATATCAAAGCAGTGGCCACTGAGGAGGTACCCAGTGGGGTGCAGAACAGCACGCTGCAGAAAATGGGAAAGTCATGGTGACAACTCTGTTACTGTCAGCCTTACAGCCTGGTCCCGTTGCGGAGACCAGCTCTGACTGCATACCTTAAAGTGCAGCACTAAACATATGCGCTTGCCTGCTTCTGACAGGGGAATAACAGTTGCATCACTGACTCCAAGGGTCTGGAGTGATTTATTTTTCCTAAGCATTCCTGATAGGATATTATTATACGTTGGCTTATTTCCAGCAGTCGGGGTGACATCCAGTATTTTAGCATTATATTCAAAACGCACACTCGTATCAGAAAAAGGTTTCTAGCTCAAAAAAAAAGTAAAAAAAAAAAAAAAAAAGTGACATGAAAACCTTACACTTTCTGAATGCTATGCACATACTCATCAACCAGGGATAATTAGGCCTGTTGAAGCCAGTGAATACTGAAAACGTACAGAGGGTTTATTTGTTGCTCTGAAGGGGTGCAATAACAGGTTTGGTTTCTTTTGCTGTTTGCCTGTCAATCATACTTTTAATTACCTAATTGTTAGATCTGTTAACAGCCAAGACTGGTTGACAACTTTAGGGTAAAGGGCCTAATAATTTTACTGTCAACAGTACTCCACTTTTTTCAGTACAAGGAAAGAAAACAAATGCAGCCTTCAACACAAACAAATGGTAAAAACATCTCCAAAAGCAGCGTGAAGCGAACGACAGGCGAGCTGTAGCACACTCAAATGATCAAGCTGCTGTAAGTAGATGAGCATTGTGCATGGAGTTGTCCGGTCAGGGGCTGTTGTTTGCATTTGCCTAAAGTCTGAATCAAACCCTAATTTGTGCGGAGTGTATAGAAAGTTTGAGAAGTTCAGTTTTAGTTAAAAAGAGAGGACTTTTGTGCAGTGCCTGTTACCTGCCTAAAGCTTTTGTTGGCTGTTTTTGTTCCTCCTGACACTTTTTGATGGTAGGAAGGACCAAAATCTTGAGAGCGCTGTGCAAAGCAGGCATGGTTATTGGGAACAAAATACACCATGCGTGATCTTCCTGGAAACTGAACTTCAAATGACAGTGTCTTCTGTGCCTCGCTATCTGCACAGCTGACAAATGTCTGGGCTATGTTAAAGGGAACTGAGAAACTTCTGAGAAGTTCCCCTGGTGCAGGCTGAGCTTTCTAGACCAGGGAGTGATTCAGATGAAGAACCTCATTCCAGGAAGAGAACACTGCTTTAAAGTAATTTCTTTCTTTCTTAAAATCATTTCTTCTTTCATACCTGCATATATAATTTGTGGCTAATACATTGACATACTGTTACATGGTTTGTTAGCTACTTAGCAATGGGCATGTACTATTGCTGCCTTAGGGTATGGTAGTACATAGAGGCCAGAATTATGACAGATGCTTCTCTGTAATAAGTTATGTACAAATATTTTGTAAGGCATAGTCTGGCCTAAAGATATCATGCTCTATTTTAAAAACAACTGATTTTTGTGTTTGCTTTTTATCTCTATCTTTGTTTTGTGGGATAAACCCAGAGATTGCTACTTCACTGGGAGGCGAATATGTCCCTTACTCAAATGGAGCATTTGATATTGCCAAAGTTTTACTCGTATCACAGCAGTCACTGGTTCAGTTTTCTCCTTTTGGATCAGTGTTTAGGCTATGGGAGTTTTCATGGCGATGAGGTAATGCTTCTATTTTGTCTTTTATTGATTAACTCTTTTCCCACATTCTTCTGGCAGAGTGCAAAGGTTTGTAAAGCATAGGAGGCTTTGTCTCGAGCTGTTTAGTTAGCAATACTCTTAGTAAACATAGTTACTTTTACTAATTCCCTGGCAAACTCTTAAATACTGTTACTACAAAACCAACAGCATGAAATACTCTTGTGCAAACTGTATGCCAACCTGTAACCAGTTTCTTCCTCAAACAATGGCCAGTACGAATAACTTCACTTTACCCTAGATTTTAGCTCAACCATGGTTACAGGTTACTGGTTATACTATTTGCTCATAATGCACAAAGAAAATCACAAGGCATTGGTCTAAAAGGCAGGCTAGTCGCAACCTATTTCCTGGCTTGTTCGTGGAGAAGAGGGGCTTAAACCATAATATTTACTTTTGAGGGATGTAAAAATTGCTATTCCAGACGTGGTTATCAGTAAATGTTCTGATCCAGAGATCTTTAAAGCCCATTATTAGACTATTACTAATTTGAAGAGATTTAGATCTAACCAAAACAGGCAACCTCTGAGCTCTTTGACAGAATCTGGTGGACTGCAAAAAACGTATTTCACAAAACCTTTATGTGCTACTGCTGTTGACATCCCCACTGACAAGTCCAATGTCATAATTTCACTGTTTCCAGCTGGCATTAGATTTTGGAGCAGAATTATGGCTCTATTCCTCAGTGTGTTCACTCGTCCTGTAGCAGAAATCAACATAACAGAAGCCAACAGAGACAAACTTGAAGTATCCTGGTGCAGTTTGCTGGAATGTATGCAAGGAGATATGATTATTCTTTTCTTTTTTCAGTTTTAAACTTGACACACAGAGACAAGTAAACTACTGAGGGGTTTGTTAAATGACCCCAAAATTAACAGGATGTTATTGTTTCTCATCTTTGCTTTTTGCTCTTTTCTCAGTTTCTTAAAATGCTTTAAACAAATTGCTTATGACTCAGATTGTGTCTTAGCAAAGCAGAAGGTTACTGTTTTACAGCTCCACTGTAGGTTGAGTGACTGGTACCAGGGTGTCCTTTGGGGGGGATCTGTTGCTTATTTTCCATCACAGTAAAGCAAATTTTGGTGATAGCCAGCGTAATGGTATGATCTAGCTCACAGATATAGACAAGGAAAATTGCTCCTCGGGAAAGGGAAAGGAACAAGGGTGTCTGGTTGCTCAGAGCCTGGCTATTGCCAGTGTCCCAGCTCACTCATTTGGTGCTGGATAAGAGTGCTTGTAAAACTCAGCTGCCCCTGCCTTGATAGATCTGATGTAAATAAACCTGTCCAAAATGGTAGCCAGTCCTCTCTGTGTAAATCTAGGGCTTTTCCTTGCTGCCTCATGGGACATGCCCTGTGCCCTTCCACCTCTGAGTTTGGGAATTGGCTTGGGAGGCTGGGGGGTCTCCATGTAGTGTGTTTGGGAGTGGGAAGGGTGGCTCTTTGAGAGGTCGGCAGCTCACAGCAGCTGAGCTTCTGCTCTTGCTGCTGAGATCCCTCTCTCCCACTTTTCTCAAGCCATGTCTTGGCATCTGCCCCTGCTCTGCCAGAGACTCCCATGTTTGGGTAATTTTGAGAATTGGGCTGAGATGTCCAGGCTCCTGTAGGAGAGCCCTCCTTGTCTTCTCTGCTGCAGAGGACCAAGTGCTGTCCCCGGTGTCATGCTATGACATTTCTGTCCTGTCTGTGGTTATAGTGCCAAGCTAAACTCTTTTCATGGAGTTTTTTTTTTAGTACTCAGGGGTGCATGGAGGTGTGCCCAGCTCTTATCTTTCATCTTACTCTCCGTGGAATGGTGTTTTTGATTAATTTCTGTGTCTCACCTTCTGGATTCTTTTTGCTCCAGCCTCTGATATGCTTGTTCTTCACTACTAGTTCTTCTAGTTTTGATGC
Source organism: Pedionomus torquatus (assembly GCA_013398155.1). Lineage (NCBI taxonomy): Eukaryota > Metazoa > Chordata > Aves > Charadriiformes > Pedionomidae > Pedionomus > Pedionomus torquatus. The sequence goes on along the minus strand of VZRU01011737.1, from coordinate 355,975 downwards.
ATGTCGTCAGCAACGCAGCACTCTCTGTTCAGAAGCACTTGAAGCTTGGTTTGAGCTGTTTCTCTCAGTGGTCAGCCTTTGTGTTGGAATCATTTGAATTATTCATCCCATGAATGATCTCGCCTCTGTTTAGTGAATCTTTCATGTCTCTAAAGGTAGACGTGGATACCAAGGCTCTGAGCAATGCATTACAAGCATGGATTTCCTTTGCTGATTCCTGGAGCTGAAATGTTATTCTCTAGTACTGTTCAGTATATATCAAATGCATTTGTTCTTATTCACCAATTATTTTAGATAGTTGGATTCTATTATTTTCTTGTTTGTATTTCAAGCTAGCAGGACATCAAAGTATTAATTTTAAAACAATTTCCTTAGCTTTCCTATTTTTAATAACCATGATCTACTTGGTTATGAACTGATTTTTTCCTTCCATAATTACATGGGGCTTGAAATTTAGCTCTCCTGTTGTCCCAAGCCCTTTCTTTGTTCTGTGCTTAGTGATGTTTTTATTGTCTTTCTGTCAACTGCAATCTCCTCTTTGCTGTTGACCTCACTGGACTGAAGGCTTTGTATACTCTTTGCCAGCTAATAACATAAGAAGACACCAGGCCTGCCAATTGTGTTTGGCTTCTTATAAAAATAGCTATATGCAGAGATTCATGACCTGATTACTTGTTATATCCTGTGTATACAGTTATTTATCTAACTACTGGTAAAGCCAGGACCAACCCATGTCCTCCCAACTCCTTCTTCCTATACCCTATGCTCCTTTCCTCTCGGCTAAAAACAGCTGCAGCTAAAACCACTTGTCTCTGGAGGTACAACAGTATCTGCTACATCTCCTCCTTGATGCTTCTGTCAATGTCTGTGATGCGGTCGCGTCATATGTCTCCAGCAAAGGATTAAATACATGGTGTGGGTGATCAGATATGGGAAACTTCCCAGGAATGTAAAATTAATTAAATATAAATGGGCTGATCTAGAGAACAAAACACATGGAAAAAGCCTCAGGATTTCAGGGAACTCTAAGGTGGGTGACAAGGAAAGCTGGTACTTACCCCAGATATATTTAATTGATCTGAGGACCTCACACAGAATCCACCTGAAAGTGGATAATCAAATTTTGTGTATTCTCAAGTAAAGAAACCATCCTACACAATGCAGACTAATAAAAGGCAGGGTTTTTTTGACACAGTCCCATCTCTGAAATAATGTGTTTTCAAGACTTTACTGGGGAAGTTGTAGAGCAAAGGGCAGATTTTAGTTGGGTCGGGTTTCTTGCAAGCTGGATATGTTGTACAGTGATGAATTTGGTTTTCTGTATTGTTTCATACTGTTATTGTTTTGATTTTATTATCTGCATTATCCTAACACTCTAAAATCCCAATTTATAGGAAGCCTGCTGTGCTGGGGTTTATACAGACAGAGAAAAAAAAAACAGCTTTGCCTGCTGAGTTTTCTTTCTAAGTGCAAACCAGAAGAACGTGGTCTGCCTGAGAAGCCGTCATGTCAGACATGTGGTCTGTGACCAGGGGAATTCACTATGCAGAATTTTCATAGTCTTTTTGACAAAATTCCAGGGATGCACACATCCTTATCACAACTGTGCATAAGTCTAATGAAATCTGGGACTAATAGTACATAAATCTTTTCACTCAAGCCATAAATTAGATGGTTTAGAACTGTAATATCATAATAAAGGGTGTATTCATAGGTTGATTATTCTTTTTTTTTCTCCTGTCCTCATGGGAGCTGTGTTCAACTCCTCAGTTGATGTACTCCTAATCTCTGACCGTGCACTCATTACCATAAAACTTACTTGCTGCACTTTGAGCATGAAATAAAACAGAAATTTAATATCGTGCTCATTTTAGATCCCCATTTCAAGTTGTTTATACAAAAAGGAGGAAAAAAAAGGAAGTTGATCTCTTCGTTTTTTCTTTAAGGAAAATTGACAAGCTGCTTTGAAGACTTGCTTTGAGGCTAAGTTATTAGTTTTGCTGTGGTTTTAAGGAAAAGGTGAAGACAGAAGATGAAATTAGATCAGCAACAGGCTAGAAGTCCTTTCCCAGAACACCTGGAGAGGTTAAATAAACTGCATATGGCCCACATTGAATTTACACATTGTTAAGACTTCTGGGAGTCAGGGAAAAAGTAGGTAGACTGCTAACTTGCCATCTTAAGCAAAAAGCATCTGGAGGAATGATTATTGCAGTTTGAGATAAGCATAATGTACAATGAGATATACATCAAGCTTATAAAACACAATTTCTTAATTTGACTAAAATCTGCATGAGTCTAATTATGGTCCTGCATGCAAGGTCCTGAAAGCTAACCCACACAAGGTAAACCTTTTGTTTGGTTTCATTGGCAGTGTGGGGAATTTGGTTTATTTTTGGGGGGGATGGGTTGTGTGGGGGGGTGCGTTTGTTTGTTTTATTGCTAAACTACAAATGCCCTGGCTCCCTATGGGCTTGCGACAACATCAGTTTGCTGATGCCCTGAAATAAATGGCAATCCCGGCATGCTTTCACTCAAGTATTCAGGGTATCAAGGTTGGTTCATTGAAGTACCATTTGATGCTATACACTGACAATGTGCTTTTGTTTGTAACAAACTCTGAAGCCACAATCCTCGCCCTTCTAGTGTTAATCCAAGATCTTGGCTTGCTTTCAGGCTATAGAATTAACTGGGAAAAGTTGGAACTGCTTGAGATCTCCCAGCTGTCTTGCACAACGGCTTTTCTTCCAGTGCAACTCCTGAAGGCAGTCAGAAGCAATTAAATGTCTGAGGGGTGAAATACTAAGGAATTCTGAAAAACTTGCAGAGATGAATTTAAAATCCGCTGTCCTTCAAATGGCAGAAGAAAACAGGTGGTAGCAAGTGATTTGTATTTTTCTTCTGGGAAAAATTAACAGAATTACATTTTACTTAGGTATTTTTTGTATGTTTCGAGAGAGTTAGTTCTCTCCATACTGTACTCTGGGGGTGATTATTTTGGACTATTTTTGAGAAAGTATAGACTCCCTACTGCTAGGAAGAGTTGCTGAACCTGCAGAGCTTTTACTGTTCTGTTGTCATGCATTGATTCCTACACTGATCCCACCAAACCTGTAACAACAGCCCATGTTAAGTGGGTCAAAAGACCATTAAAACAGATTCTAACTTTGAAATCCTGGGATCCTCATCTACACAGTGAAGCCATAAACATTTCTGGTTGATAGATTACATCTGACACCCTGCAGAACTTTTTTTGAGAGTCATTTATCCATCGGACAGGTTGCCAGCATCTATAGCTCTTGCTTTAATATATATATATATATATATCAGTTCTTACTGATTTAAGAGAGTATCTTTATTTTGGATTGTGTCTTATAATTCCCAGCTATATAAATATAGATACATCTGAAACATTAATTGATCTTTGTTCTGTGAACACATTATGTATGCAGCTCTAAGATTGTCTTGACTTTGGCTATCCTGTGCTCAATGGACAGAAAAGGTATTTTTGAATTTTGTAGGTGCTTTTGAAAACTATTACGAAGAATAGGAGTGGGAAGTCTTGGCAAGCAAGCTCATGATTTTGTTCTGTGTGGCCAGGTTAGTCTTTAAGTATGCATGTCTGACAACAGGTTATGTAAATGAGCGTGTTTTTCTGTTGAACTCAAGGCAATAGAAAGGAGGCAATAAACAGACGTGGTAGTTCATGTGATATCTTTGCATCTGAATGCTAAAAGACGTTGGAAAAGTAACTGAACATAAAGATTGCTACGTGAATGGTATGTGGAGAAGAGAATGCCAGCGAAGTTCATTCAAAAACCCCTAGGAGGATTGAAGGTCTATTGTGTTAGGCAACACACCAACACCTGACCAAGCAGAGTCACAATCCATAAAATTTTCACTCTGAGGAATTAAGGGACACAAAAAATGGTAGCAGAAATAAGCACTCTGAAATGATGTAGCCAAATGCAAAATCCTACATGGATGAACTGGTAACATAGGTCACACTTAAAAGGTGGAAACTATTTCCATGAGTGCGATGACATGAAAAGGGTATTGTGGTAATGACAGAAACCCAGGTAATTCTGGGCTCCCAAACAGGCTCTGGCTTTTAAAATGACAAATACGATTATTAGTTGTGTAAGGAGCAGGCAGATAGGGAAACAACCCCTGGATTACTGAGGCTCAGCTTCACAAAGTTTGTTGAAAAAATAGAAGTAGCATTTAGGATAGAGCTACCAGAATGAGCTGAGGACTCGGAAAGATCTTTTGATCTTTTTGAGAGAAATGAGAGTGATTTTTTTTACCAGTGCAACAGAAGGACAGATAAGATGACCACAGCTACTTTTTGTGGCTTTAACCCTACTAATAAACTTCTTAAGGACGCAACCCTCTGGATACCCAATCTGATGCATTTATGTGTTTTATAGGGTTAGATGATGTCTATGTACTAGGGAATTCTTTTTGGACAGTGCTGGAATGGATTAAGGTATGTACTCTTGTACTCTTACATCTCATTTTTCAGTTTGATATGGAGATGCCAGTACCTGAGCTTTGTGGGGAGGTTAGATCTGGATTTTAGCTTTGAAGTTTCAACCTTTCTCAATTCTATATGGAATAGAATATTAATCCTGATGATCTAGTTTCTTACTCAAAATCAGGGGTAGCTAGCACTTTGATAAGTTCTCAAAAGAGGTGTGTAAAAAAATTCTCGAAAGTCAAAGCTTTCTATTGTGTTTCCAGATAGAATAATAGATGAAAGCTAAGAAGATATGCCAAGTAATTCCAAAATCAACTTTAAAGCACACGATCATGTCTTGGCAATCTGAAAGCAGTGTGTGGAGAAGAGAAAAGGGTTGGCAGAGGAATGAAGAAAAGAAGTATTCTACAAAAAAAGAAATGGCATGTCTTGGCAGCGAGACAATGTTTGCTAACCTGTTGAAGGGTTCAGTCGTAAAAGAACTGTGTTCATGAGAACTGAAATAGAGCAGAAACCATTTACCACTTGATGTTTTAAAGCAAACTGCCAAATAAAATTCTGAAAGGTTTCACTTTGCAGATCAACTCGACCTTATCATGTGATAACATAGCAGGAAAATCTGTGCTCTCACTAGGTTCCTTAATAATGCATCCGAGAAGAAGACAAGTCACATTCTGCTCACAGTTACAGTGGAGTAAGCCATAATATATCTGCTGAATTCATATTTATTTAGGCATAGCTGAGAAAATGAGCTAGTCCAAAAGGTGCAGAAGGAGTAAAATCAATCATTTGGATGATAAATTAGAACTATAAACCAGGAGTCAGATGTTGAGCAGGGCAAGTACCAATCTGTGGTTGATTTTGAAAGTGCAAGGGATATTGTTAAAATCTAAATCTGGTGTTACACATCAACATCATCAGTGTTTGTTTTTTCAGACAGAAAAAACACTGCCACCTCTTCATCTGACTATCTAGATCAACTTTTATAAAAATATATTTCATGCAATTACATAAATTCAAGAGAAAAGGGAACCTCAGTTGTAGCAGCAACCATGGGGGAAACTAACTGAAACAATTCTTAAATCACCGTGTAAAGAAATGTGTGGGGAAGGTTAGGCTCTTGTAGCCTGGAGAAGACCTGACTTTGTGGGTGACCCTGGCTGTGGCTATCTTATGCAGACTTGTGCCCTGGCACGACAGTCGGGCAGTGCCACAGCTTTTCTGCAATCATTGGTAGGAGTGCCAAAAGACACGAACAGCCACCTCTGATAGAATTTTAAAATTTATTATTTAGACTGAGGTTTTATTAATCAAGCAGGGAGTAGCTGAACTTTACTCACCCAGACAGAAGCCCTCTTACCCCTTTCCAACAACAGATAACCCTGCTCTTTGCTCACCCAAGTGGATGTGCAGGCAGCGAAGCTGTGTTAGGATACACAAGGGGTTTGTTCAGCTTGAAAGATCCCTGTGTTTGTACTTAGCAATTAACTTTGCTGCTATCTGTCTTCAGTGTAACAGCTCTGCTGCAAGTGCTCCTCAGGAGGGCTGTGCCTCGAGTCCACAGCTGAGGATGTAAGCAAGATGTATATAGCAAAGCTGTCTCATATGGATTGGTTTGGGCATGCAAGGTGTTTCTCGAATGACTCGCGTTTTCTGAATAGCAGCTCTCGTTATCCAGAGATAAAAGAAGGGTTAACGCAAGCCCTTTCTCAGCCCCCACCCCTCTCTCCCTCACGCCAAACACACACACTCTCAACAAAATCTCTAAATCATGCTCTCTTCCCTGAGCTCCAAGACTGTGAGTTACACATAGGACCTCTGTAGCTGCACAGTGCCACACTATTCTGAACGAGATGCTGAAGGCACTTGAGTTTCTTTTACTCTCTCCCCTCCCCTCCGTCCCAGATTTAACCTAGTTTTATGGCATGAACAGCCCCAAAGAAAGTTGGAGAGAAAAGAGATGAAGGCCAGAGAGCAGAGGAGGACCAATGAAAGAAGCAGTAACCATTCTGTCATTCCTTTGGAGAGCAACACTAGACACCTTTAAATGCAGAGAGTGTCCTCTGCCTTTTTGCCAAAGCCCTTTTATCTGTGTGAATAAAAAGGGAGGCAGGTCAGCCTAGTTTCTGTTGCCAAATAAAAGCATGAATAAATTAGGCTATTCTTAGTAGGCAAGTGAAAGGGAGAGGGGGGGGGAAAAGTCAGTATCTATTTCTAAAGCAATTTCATATTCTGCCCCAACTGTTTGCACATGATAGAAAGGGGCTGGAGCTGCCTACTATTATGATTAGTACTATTGTTATCGCTGAAGGGCCTCATTGTTCTAGAAGATGTTAGGTTTGCACGATTCACAATCCGTCTCTATTCATCCAGGAAAGGTTAGGAGAGAGGATCTGATATTCTGCAAAGGGTTTCCCCCCACCACTACCCTCGCCCCCCTTCCTCCCCCTGCCTTCTCCTTTACTGGCTTAAGCTTAAGGCAGAAAGCAGGCAGAAGGTCTCCTATTAACTAGAATTAGGAAACAGGGATCTAGGTGCCTGGGAACAGCCGCTCCGTAGCTCTAATCCCAGTGAGGACCTTAATTGTATCTGGTTTAACTGTTATTCATGCAGTTTTACTGCAGGCAGGCACGGTGATTAGGGACATTGGTTGGAAAAATCTGTTCATTAGCCTAATAAAGGCTGCCTAAGCCTGCTTGTTCAGCCACTAATAATCCAACTATTAGTGCCATGCTAGATGCTGTGGTATTAATATGTGTAGTTTACTAGTGTCACAACAGCAATATGGGTCAGTTTAGTCATTCCTTAGTTTCACAGTCAAGCACCCTGTCCTGGTGCAGGAGAAAGAAATGAACGAGTGGAAGACTGGCAAAACAAATCCCACAATATAGCGAACCTCCAATATGTTTATCTTCAGCAATTCAGAGAGAGGACAGGAGCCTTAGGAATAGGGTTGTTTGAGGACAAGAAAGTCAGTCCCTTCCAGCGATAGATGTTCTTGAAAAGCAGTTTATTTTTTCATAGGTGGTTCGTTCATTTTCTTCACAGAAGAGCTTTGGCAGTGTATCAAATATTAACAGAGGGTAATTGTTGAGGAAGAGGGGCCTTCACCATCCTCGCAGCATTGCGCAGTGCATGGGCACACACACCTCCTGGTATGCGCGGAGACCAACACCCACTTTGGGAATGTCCAGGTGACCTTTGGAGGAGGAAAGATGTATAACTGTCTTTTTCGCTTCGTCCTTGATTTCCCCCAGCTGACCTAAACTTTTCCTTTCCTGATAGAAGGAAGTAAAAATACTGCTCACACTTTAGGGGATTCAGCCACTCTAAGCATAATCCTTGGGCTGCTAATTAAAGTGTCAGGGGCTTCTTCTGTAATAAAATCCCATCGTTCATCTTTCTCTTGTATTTATAGGAAGGATTTGTTGCATTTTTCAGTGGAAGGTGAAAACAACACTAATGTAATATTAAAATAAATTGTTGTCAGATATTTTTCCATGGAACTTCTTTCTAAAGATTTTAATGAGAGATTAGAAAATAAAGAGATGGATTATTGTTTTTTCCTTTTATAGCTGATCCTTCAGCTTGTTTTCAGTACCTCTTTGACTTGAATTTGAACCAGACTAGATTCATGACTACAAGAGAGTTAACAGAATTAAGCATCGTGTGTGTCTGCTAATAGCAGTGTCACCTGTGATAAAATGGCAAAGAAATCCAAACCCACCACCAGACAGGTAGGTGACCTATTGTTACCTGTAGCTACCCATACAAATCCAAAGGATATGCATAGTACTATCCCCTGATAAATGCCCCGTAAAACACAAATGGCAAACCCAAACCCATTCAAATGGGGAGAAAAACCACAGTCATTCGACCTGCCCTCCTCCAAACCCAAGAAAGAATGACCCATATCCTCCCACAAAGTACAAGAGCCAAAATCTGTCTTTCCTGAGTGCTGGATTGTCTATATAGGAATGATATCATATAGATATAAAAGAAGTCGGCTATTGCTGAAGTACCTTTGGAACAGATAGATCTTCATGCATCTGTTTTCAGCTAATGACTTTATTTTCTGTTCTAGGTGTGTATTTTAATTGCAATTGCTGTATGTCCGCTTATAAAAGGATATTATTTTAATCCATTTGATTAGTATTTTGGGGGTTTCACGTCAATGTTATCCACTATTTTTTTGATAGTATTGCATTTGAAATGTTTGTTTAGTGAGGCTAATAGAGAATGTACCAGGTGGGCATGTACTGTTCACTGTGGCAACCATGTGCAAAAGCTTACATCTGGGATGCTGGTGCTACGATAAGTGGTGTACACATTTCATAAATTTAAGTCAAGTGAATAAGTGTATTTTTCATGCTCCTGTGATCAACAGCTTAATCTCTTTGTTCAGAAACACTACTTCTAGGGCTACTGCTGCAGATCCCACACAGATTAAGGCAGCAGTAAGGGGTGTACTTTTTCTTCCCCTTAATATGTTGGCTTGGAAAATGGGTGAACGATATTTTCCTGTGAAAAATAATAGTGAGAGGTCGTATGACTGAATATTATAGTCTAAAAGCTGGACTATTTCTAAGACTTCACTGAGAAACATCCCATGTACTTGCAATTCAGAAATGACAGATTTTATCTTTTTAAGTAATTGTAGTAGTTTGGAAAATACTATTATTAAAATAAATTCCACCTCCCTACAGAATTAGAGACAGGCAGGTTTTTAATAAGCTCCAGGAGTAGAAATAGCTTGTCTTTGTATGATTCCTGCTGTGTCTCCCTGCCTGGTAAGAGGTGCTTTCTGTTGTAATGTATTATGTTTTATGTAACTTTGTTGCGAGTAATCAGACTGGTTTGATATGCTGAAGAGAAAAGCACTGATTCTGAGAATGAAATACCTTTAAAAATTCTTGGATGTTGGCTATTACCACATTTTATAATAATTATTTTGGTATTACCATATTAGCTTTTACTCTTTGACATTCAGCTCCGTATCATTTTCAGCCCCATTTTTTAATTTTATTTTACTTTTAAATCATCAGTGATAGACGCATCAATATGTCTATAGAAATTAAACAGTGTTAGAAGGCTAGAAATAAGACTGATCCCATATTTAAATATAAGTAACGTGAAAATATTGCTACAGATGCTCTTGTGTTGGGAATAATTCTGTAATGAAAGCAGAAAGACAGGTGTCTTGTACTCTATTTCTAACACTGACAGTGTTTGTGAAAAGTTTAGCAAGAAAAATGAACTTTTTATGACTACCTTCCAGAATCCGTAAAATTATTATAATGCCACTTCCAGTCTCCACAAGATGTCACAAGGTTGAACAGGACATCTGGAAGAAAAGCTCATAAACCCCAGCATTTTACTGGGCATGTTTCTTGCAAACCGTATATTTATTTAATGAACAAAGTGATTTGTTTACTTCATTTAATTTGGAGGTTATATCTGAGATGTACGAGTGCAAGAATTGTATAGGACAGCCCTCAGCGGTTTTTAGCAAAGTGAAAAATAATTGCTCTGCTAAAGTATTCAGAGGAATAACAGTGAGGAACATTTTTGCTGAGGTATAGCTAGTCCTTTGCAATAGAAATCGTAGACACATCAATGAATTCAAGTGAGCAAGGAAACGATTATTCCATTGCATATTGAAATCTGGCAGCATGTTGTCCCTTCTCAGGGGTCACTCAGTGAAGAAAAGGGGGCAGCTGTTGAATCATGCAAGCAGAACTTCCCCTAGCACCTAAACTGTTGCTAATGATCAACAACCTGTTGTATTAGTGCCTTCATTTGGAAATACCACAACAACTATAGAGATGGAAACAAGTGAGCACAATAACACACGGTGGAGAAGACAAATTGCCAGTTCTTGAAGACGGTACCGTAGGATGAATCAAAACTCATTTTATCTCAAGCCTGGGTCTCTAGGGATGCAGGACTAAGATAAAGCAGCTAGAATGCAAGGAAATGCATACGTTTTGTAGGTGTCACAGTTATGTAGATTAGATATCTATATGGACTGTGAGAGTGGAAGAGGATGGTTCTTACCTCCCTGTAGTTCTTCAGTAAATAACCTCAATATTGCTAACAAAACTGAGGTGCTCACAGTGCCTATGTTAGAAGAGACATCATGAATGTGGATATTCAAACATTAAGGAAAGGAAACTAAGTGTGGGACTAGTTGCCAATTGACAACTGAAAAGTCTGAAAAGCACTGGAATCATCTTACAGTTGCAGCACTTGTGTGTGCCTGGCAGATGTTACTCTGAGAAGGTGCAATTCAACTTACTTCAGCAGCAGTAGATGCATTCAACAGAAGCTCAGTGCAAACTTCCAATTCATGCTACCAATAGTTCAAGAAAAGATAATTCAGTCTAGACTTCGGTACAGTTTTAATTGGATTCCACGGATTTTAGATAAGCCTATGGCTGGGAGCCTAATTCTAAGAACCTTTAAGGAGCAGGAAATGGTAACTTTTATTTCAACACCTGCTAAAGAATGCTCATGGATGTGTCCAAAAATTAACTTCTACATGTGCCTTTCACATACATCTGGCTTGAAGAAGCAAAGAAATCCAATTGCTCCTCAATATGTTTCTTTTGAACACGTAGAAATGTGTGACAGTCCACATGAGGGTTTTCTGAGGCACCTCCTCTCCATCTCATTGCTTGCTTTGCCATAGTGCTGATTTTAAATTCAGGCCTTGAAGTAAAAAGACAAAGATCAAAGTCATTTGTAGTAACTTATTCTGTGACCTTATTCTGCCTCTAATAAATGAGGGAGGGATGGACGTTTATTTTACTTGCGGGTAGCTTAAGATTGGCTGTTATTTCATTGTAGATGAAACCTTCTAGGTTTTCCACACATTACCAGTATTTATCTCCTCCAATATATAAGGACACCGTTATCTAGAGCAAGGAATGTAATTTGCGGCAGGCTGCTGAAAGAGCAGACGAACAGTGAGTTACTGTGAAGGACTGCACTATCTGATGGTGAGAATGTTGGATGGGGATTCATGAGACTCGTCTATTCTCAGCTCTGCCCTGTGCCTGTTGAATGACCTTCAGCGAGTCACTTTCTCTCTTTTGTCTCAGCTATCATTTTACCTGTTAAAATGTGATAATGAAACACTTTTTTTTTTTTTTTTTTTTTTTATAAACTGCTAGGTGCTGATGAACAGCACTGATGAAAAGTACTGTACAAAAGCTAAGTGATATTGAATATTTGATTGCATTTAGCTTCCTTGAATTAGGACCCATAATAAGGACGCTTACCAGCAAGGAGATTTATTTGTCCAGTAGATAGTATTATATAACTATCAAATTTTATTTTTGTCTGACTTTTTTTAGGCTCTACAATGATGCTTTGCAGATGACACTGATTTTGCTTTCTGCTCTAATTTCACGGAGAGGCTAAAATGGCAAAACTTTTTCATTTATATTTACCCTGTTTGCTGACTTTTGGAGGGAATGGAGCTCAGGATGTCTATTCTGATTAGCTAATTTAAGATTGTTTTTTAGTAAGCTGAGGGGTCCATAAAACTTATATTCAGGTGAAATTTCTTGTGCTTGTGCAAATACAAGACATACAGTTTCTTCCAGACATGAAGCAAATTGCTCTGTTGCTCTACCTGATCTGTCTGGGTGGAAGAGCAGCGCTGTCCCCATAAGCTGAAGGGACGTACACGGCAGGCTCTTGCTTAGGAATTGCAGGCAGTTTCTAATGCACCTTTCTGTTTCTGCTTGATTAGACAAGGGTCTGCTAAAGTATTGTGGCTTATGTGCTTTGCTAGAAATCTGTGCTGAAGCAAACATAGCTAAAATCTAGGGGAACATCATAGGCCTTTTAGAAGACCAAGAAGGCAAGAAAACAGACCAAGGATCCATCATTCTTCTAAACAAAATGATTGCTACTAATCTCAAAGGCTTTTTGTTTCTAAAGGGCACTATCCTGGTGTCATTTTCCTCTGGCATTTAATTTAATTTCATGTTGAGTATCTCAGCTGTGGGTACATTGAGACACTTTTTTTTTTCCCCGACAAAATATGAAGGTTTGGTTAAAATAAGCCTTAAAATATCAGCTACCTGTTAGTGTTTCTTAATCCTAACTTATGTATTTTCAGTACTAAGGTACTGATTATTTTGTTGAGGGATTTTTTTCAGTAACCCTGAAAACAAAAACTTCAAATATACTTCTTTGGTGTAAAATTTATACTCTATTATTTTTAGTTCACTTGCTGAATTACAGGGTTAATATATCCCTTCAAATTTGTCTATGAAACAGTCTTTTATATGTCTTTATTTCTCTGGAGCTGATACCTTGAACTCTCGAATCCTATCTCTTGACTCTGTTGTCATAACTTTAATTGATGGCTCTAGGACATGACACAGTAGGGATATACAGACTCCTTAATCATGGACAAAAGATAAGGCTGTCCTGAAAAAGGTTCAATAGCTTTGAAATTACAAACTTACAAACCTGGCAAGAAAGAGATACTCAAAAGCTCAAATAGGAAGTAGGTGCCCTGTTCTCAGTGGCAGGTAGATCTCTATCACTCATGGCTTTGAATAGCATCTTTCCATCTTAGAAATAAAGATTGCCCTAAGGGATCTCTATTTTACTGTTTCTGTCGTAGAAAAGATGAACTTGCCTCCATAGTTATGCAGTGTGCTGCAAGAACTAAAGGAACAGAGACAGTTGATGTAATAAAAATAGTGAACCAAAAAATATGAACCTCCATTAATGCTGGCTGAAGCATCAGAAACAAAAAATTCCATAAAATGTACTCATGTATCTATATGTTTGAAAGCTGTGATTTAAAAATATTTCCCACCTCTGGCTAAATTACCAGGATTGACTGTCTTATTTCCTGCCTTTCAAATATGGACTATCCTTATAACACGAAGGGAATTTTTTTATTCAAACTCTGTTCTTTCACGTTTAACTTCTGTCAAGAAAAAAAATGATTTGTACATTTCTTCCCCAGAGCATTAGTGTATGAATTTTATTCCCCGAGTTTATTGCTTACCAATGTGCAAAGATAAATACGTCTCCCTGAAAGTCTAGCCCGGAGCAGAGAGAATTCAGAAAACAAATGACAACTGGACACCTAATTCCCTTGGGCTCCTCTCAGCTCTTGTTGTTTTGATTTAATTTCCTAGATTTGTAGATATTCATTCAGAAGCTGAACTCCTTTGCCTTCTGTACTTCCCCATAAAAGTTCTTATTTCCTTTGTAATCCAAACCAGCCAGGGAACTTTATAACAAGGAAGAACACAAAATCTAATAGAGAATGATTCATCCTCAGCTGAGTTATAGACTTGAAGTCATTGCTAAAAGGTATTATTTTTAACAACTACTATCATGTATTTGCATTATAGTAACAACTGAAACCTGTCCAAGATTGGGATGCCACTGAACTAAGGCTCCTTTAAATGCCTGAAAAGAGATGATCTCTGTCTCCAGGAGTTGGCAAACTAATATACTGATTAAATATGATCCTGAAAAATGCTGGCTGTAAGGCTGCTTTTAAAGAGCAGTGATTTCTGAAGTTACTTCTCACTTTGTTACACAGTTTACTACCTGCCTTTCTCATATCTTACGTTGTGATGTTATATATAAATTTTAAGTAATGTACATACAGTTTTTTGCCGCTTACATTTGTGGCTTTTTTTAGAGGCTGTACTAATTTTGTGGAAAATGATAAAAAGAGGAAGTATTTGGATTATTTGAAACAGGCTTGCACAGAATTTCTTGAATATGTGCTACATCTTTCAGAGAGACCCTCTGGAGAAGAATGTACTATACAGATACAGACATATTTATATCTCCACGTATCTATTCTGTAACAGCTGACTTCTGTGTTCACTCCAGCTTTCACTTAGGTCTTTGTTATGTTAAATTCCCAGTCTCTCTTCCATGTGTGAATTTTTGAGGGTTTCACAGGCGTGCACGGGTTGCAGCTCGGAGGTCCTCAGGGCAGTGGTTGGCGCTACTGCTGGCTGCCCCCTTCTCAAGGGCAGTGCGCAGGGCTTCTCTCTGCATCACTCTCTGTGCTCCTGCAGCCCTCACTCCCCAAACTTCTCACATTGATGCCACAGCTCTCGTGTGACTGTGCATACACAGGCTCGCACCAGGAAAGTTGTAACTGCCTGTAGGTCACCTTCCTTCACCTCCTTTTCCACGGGTGGAACTGAGGCTGGATGAAGTGAGCATTAGCTAGTGAACAGACTACTCTGCTGTTCTCACTTTTAGGCGTGCTATTTCTTTAACCTTCTTGCTTTGAGCAGAGAACATTTTATGAAATAGCCATATTTTTCTCTAGAGCCTCTTTTGTTTACTTTTCACTCTCAAACTAGTGTTATAAGGAGCTGAACTGATATCCGCCACAATTTCCCTACCTCAACAGAAGAGATGCACTTGGAGCAGAGGACAGCAAAGAAAACATTTTAGCTTTATTATTTAACCAACTAAAGATAATCTCTTGATTAAAATAGCCCTGAAATAATATGTAATTAATTTCTTGGAGAGCTCTTCACCCAAGGCCTGCCTGATTCCTCTATTCTTCTGTCCCTCCAAAGCCCTACTTGTAGATATGGTCACAAAGCACCTCACTTGTGGGGTGTCCATGGCACAGATGACGTGACTGATCTTACAAGCTCCATTATCATGAGACAGCTGCCAGTCCCAATTAACCTCCAAGAGATAAGGGCTTAAATTAGTACAAGTTGACAGATACCCAGTAATGGGAGAAGGGCAATAGTTTTGGTTTATATATTGTTAGGTTATGACCCAGCATATATTACTGGCTGAATGATCTGGCCTCACAAAAGCTGTGCATGGTAATACACCCTTGGCAGCTACCTGCTGCAGATTGTCACCCTGGCATAGGGTAAGAGCGAGGAGGACAGGGGGTCTCCACCCACACTGGGATAGCCAGGAAGGACTTGATAACACCATGTGTAGAAATAGTTTTGCCAAGTGGTTTTGGGAAGGACAGTGCTGTCAACACATGGATGGTGGTAAGATGATGCTGAGAGTCTCCAAGCACTTGGAAACTTCTTGGAATTGGTTATAGTCTTCTGTGCTGCTCTGTTGTTCCTAGCAATAGCTCTCTCTCTTCTAATATTCATGGTAGTGGATCACAGATATTCCTGCATGGGGGAGTGGACATGCTTCTTCCACAAAGGTTAATGAAAGAGTCAGAGCTGATGCTGTTACAGACTTGGTTTAAGCAAGTGAGCAAAAGCACTGCTTTTGAAAGAAAGCATCGTAAGAAATTATTATTGGTTTTGGAAATCCTGACTCACTCCATTTAAAATTAGCTAAAAGAGTAAACAGAAGTAGTTTTGTCACTAACATTAGCTCATATTTGAAAACAAACTTTGGTAAATTTAGAGAGATATTAATGAAGAGCACTGAACTAAAAGGACCAGACATTTGAATATAGAGCATTCAAATATATATATATTTATATATAAAATAAGAAGGTGAATCTCTTACAGCAATGACAGTCTTAGAGCTTCTCTGCCTCTATTTTTATTAAATCTGCATAGTTTTGAGCTGGAAATGCACAATTTTTAAAGTGGATTGTATGGTACAGCTGTTAGCCATAGCAAGGCACAAAGCCATGACCCAGACCACTCCTTCCACAGTCGTCCATCGGAGACATCCAGCAGTAAGAACTCAAGCCCATAATATTGATCTTTGACTAACTGAGAATCAAAATGAAACTGGGAAATGAGCTAATCAGTTTCTGAATATCTGAATAAATTAAGTTAAGCTGCTTAACGCTGACATAGATATTACAGGAGGATGTTGGATTCTTGCTGCAGTTGACTGCAAAATACAAAGATGAAGTTTAGACTTTTTTGAGCTGCTCTGTCACCAGCTGTAGTTCTTGTTTCATTGCTGAGCAAGCCTGTGGCTTTCTCTCTCCAAATTACATGTTTCTTATTAGTTTTTTTTTCTTTGCTCTAAAAATCTGGGTTTTCCATTATCATATTGAATAACTGGACTTGTCATTTTTTTCTTTACTTTTTTGGCTACTTAGAAAAATTTTAGCAAACCTCCATCTGCAAACAAAAGAGCTAAAGAAAATTTGACATCCTCTTCGTGTAGAAGCATACGCTTCACTTGTTCAATAACATTTATTTTAAGTAAAAGCTCTGGATCGTCAAATTAACATATAATAATTGGCTATTATTTTCTTCCATCTTCTGAAATTTGGCTTTTCTTCAGTATCAGTTGTGGGTTTTTTTTAAAATAGTCAAACAGCCTCAGCTTGAGATGTATGTGGTCATTACACCAGTCAATCAGAATTATGACGTTGCATATCCAGCTTTTGGACATGGCCTCTGCTTTTGAGGCATTACTTCCATCTACCTCTGTAATACTACCATGCTGATACCTGGATAAACTGCAACATCTTTATAGGAATCTGCCATCATTAGTACAATGTTACATTTCCCATTTCTCAGGGATGAGCAGTTACTGCAGATCATTCATTAGGCAATTTTTAAATGATGTTTTGGATCACAAAGCCATCTACTGAGATAAGACAATATTGTAGATCTGCCTCCTTTCTCCACTGAGGTTCTGTGTTCTGGCATCCCTAGTTGAGGCAGGACTTGGAGTGCTTTTCACTATAGAATTTGCTTTGTATACAGCAGCAAGTGACTCTGCTGAGATAAAAACACCTAATTGACTAAGGCCTTGAAGCTTCTAGTGCCCAGTCTATACCAGTTCTACTTGACCTCCATAAGTGGTTTTCTTTCAGTATGAACTTAATCTTGTTTCCAGTTTAAATCTATGCCTTATTGCCCTATAGTTTTATAATATTTTATCTGAAGGACAGAATAACTCCTTCCTGGAGGCATTTCATTGGTAGGACCTGTGAAAATGAGATATAATTCAGGTATACTGAAAATAAATGTTGGAGCAGAGGCAATGTCAAAATGGAAACTCATGAATTCTGCAACTTATGTTCAAGTGGTCTCTGTGGACACAGAGAAATAGCCTGAGTGCACAGCCCCAGATTTAACTTTAATAAAACCAAACCAAACCATGATTTAACAAAGCACAAACCAAGTGTACAGTTTCAGTCTTCACAGGGTTTTGCCTCTAACCCCCCAAGGCATTTCCTCCTGTAGTCTCTGTTCATCTTTTCCAGGCCAAAACTGAAAGTCTGGTTATTTTCTCATCCTCCTTGGTCAATTTTGATATCAATAGGTTACTCCTTCCTTTCCTTTTTTTCTGCTTTTAAGGTTCATTCCTCCTATGAATCTGTTGAGTCTATGTTCAATATCTTACCAGCCCCACTTGCATTTCTGGCAGATACCTAGTATCAATTGCACATACAGCAAAAATGCATGAAGACCAGAGGGAATGATGTTTAATTGACCACAGTCTATCAGATCTGAGTAGTTACCTGTGATTGTGTTCACTAGGAAATGTCGAAGTTGGACAAAAGGTTCCTGAATTTCCAGGGGGATAAGAAATTTCTGCAAAAAGGCAGATAAGGACAGAGGAAGCTAATTGTCTAAATACAGCAGAGCAGTTTGATTAATACCTCAGTGTGGAGGTAATTAATTTTATGATTTTTGTCTTACTGGCATTTAGAATGAATTACTGAAAGTTAGAACGGTCACAGCACCTCAGTTAAGCTCAAGGCTTAGTTACAACTAAGGCTGTAACTTTAGTTACAGGACTCTGGTTTTAATCATGATCAAATTGTTAGTCATCATCATATAGTGCAGACCAATTTCCAATTCTGGAAGATCACTGTAGTCAGTTCATAAATATCTGAATTTGTCATAGAAAATGAATATCAGATAATATCTGAAGTGGTGAAGACTAAAAACTAACATCTTCATCGCTTCTGACAGCATTTGGCATTTAGTAACAGCTACTAATATTTTTAAAATGTAGGGACTATCAACAAATGATGCTGTGTATGGACATCATATTAGTGTTCTCTTTTGTACTGAAACATAACTTCAGTTCAAAACAAGACCATTGCTACCAATTTTGCATATAACTATAAACTTAAGTGTTGAAACAGATAATTTACAGATGACTGATGTTACAAAGGAATTAATTTCAAGGTATCTTTAACTGACAACATTCGAATTATTTCAAATATATGTAATTTGTTACACTTTAGAAAATTGCTTTGCGCTATGACTAATTTCGTCCAGTTTGATGAAATGAAGTCATCATCTGTTCCACACTGTAATGTTTCTTTTACTTATGCAATTGCTAACTGTTCTTGATGGGGCCCCTTTCTAGATGCAATGGACAGGAATTTCCAAGCAGCTGAAACCTGCCTTGCACAGAGATTGACTGAGGTAATGATTTTTTAAATGTGGTTTTGTACATGTTAATTCACATCAAACATTTCTCCTCCCATCAGAACCATATGCATATGTCATATGTCTTGTTCCCTGAGACATCCTTATCTGAACTATTCTGTTCTCCCTGTATGTCTGGCTTCCCCTGACTATTATCCTGGGACTCTGCAAATCAAAGATTTGATCCCTTGAGTCTGGTATTCCAGTTTCCACATCTTCCAGTAAAGACAGACCAAGTTTGATGGCAGTATTGTGTAACCTACTGCATGCCAGGAATATCTTACATACAGTTCTTTAGAAAGACAATCTGGTAATACATGTCACCACAATGTATTTTAAAGATGATTAATGGATTTTTAAACGATTCCTCAGGTGAGCTGTAGATCTTCATTATCTTCTCTGAGGACATTGCATTGGATTTATTTGGAGAAAATTAAATTAGGGTCATGAAACTTTCTTGAACGGCTAATTTATATCTTCTGAAATATTGAAAAGCATTGCTCTCTAATGATGTGATATGGTTGTTGATATTATAAAGACAGTCAAAAACATCCAGAAGATAACTGTTATTTCTTATTTAACAACTTGGGAAGTTGCTGCTGTCTTTAAAGCTATTTTTAACAGCTGCCATTCCTTCTTCAATTTCATCTGGATACTCTTGAATTTTATCTGACTAACCAATAATTAGCTGCTGTCAATCCAATCAGTGTAAGATTGGCTAAGCTCTTATTTTTTTAAATGCAAAAGTTGTCACAACACTGCTTGACAATATTATGTCATGATGACGTTAGGTACTTTGCCACCTCACCCACTACATAATGGTTAATTTGAGTAATATTAATTAGATGATAGGATTTTGGATTTTGATGAGCCAGAATTTGCCTGAAAAGATCTTGGCACATAGAATATTTGTATATACTTTATTGGGATGAAGAACATCATAAGGAAAAAATTCTGTCATTTCCTATTGATATATTAAACCCTTCCAAGTAAAACACAACATCTAGATCTGAAAATAGAGGCTCTGGCCTATTTTGCAAGCTCCTCATTAGCTGACTGGGAGTTTATACAGCGAGGAATCTAAGTGCTTGGTTTTTTGATGCTTTATCGTTCTGTGTGGCCATATATTTAATTCTGTCAGGGGTGTATGGAAAACTTTGCACAGCAGATGCCTTGTACCTCCATGATGTTTGGGAAGTGGGTGGTTTGCCTGGAAGTACAATTCTGTCTTTAAACTTTTCTGCTGATCTTCAGTTTCTCCATGGTTTCCTGTGCTGTGACTATCTAAACACTTCCAAAAACCTGTGTTAGTTTGAGTGGTCTTCAGTGGTCTTAAACATCCTCTGTGGTGCAAGGAGGCTCTGCAGTTTGGATTGCAATTTTTTAATGCCCGATGCATAGGCTTTAATATATAACTGAGATCAAAGAGGGCTTTAGCTGTGGACTGCTGATTAAACTGACATGTTCTAGAATTTCTGTATGTCACCACTTAACAGTACAGCTCCAAGCACAAGTCAGCTGCTTGGAAAGAGTGGGTGTTTCTGAAACTCCAGTGATCTACTCAAACTGATTGGCCCTGCCTCTGGAGAACCACATGCACCCACGGAAGACACTGGTGCACCTAAGTTTAACCATGTTGCCCTCTCAGGGCTGGAATTAGTGCATGCCACACATGTGCAATGCACAGAAAGTCTCTTCTTTAAAGACTGGCAGCTCTGACTGTGTTTCTGTAAGGGGACTGTCAACCCATAATAAGCGTCATCACACCAGTGTTTTGGGTGAGGAGATCCATTGTGTGGGCACAATGTCTGCTTGAGGTAAAATGTTCTCAGCTCAATGGCTGTCAGAAGAATAAGTGTTATCTCCTAGATGCTGGCAAGTACTTAAAAGTCTGTTTTTAGGTTTTCAGGTCCACAATGGCATCTTGCTAAGCACGGACTGTCCGTGGCATGTGTAACTCTTTCAGCCAGCCCTCTTTGAAGATGGCTTATTGCTCTTCAAACATATGGGATAAACCCATGCCCTCACTCTTGCAAAATGGCTTTCACAGCTTCTTCAGGGTGTGCCCCAAGCCCCCATTGCACACATCTTCTGTGTGGTTCCCTATGAAAGGAGTCTGAGCAGAGGCAGGCAGCACAGACTGCAAGCATCCTGGAGCCGACTGGCATTCTGTTCCCTTTGTGTGCATATTTTTGTTTGCTTATAACGTCCTTCAAAATATTAATATTGAACTAAACCCTTCATCTTTGACGTTTCTTTTTAAACTGAATACAGTCTGTTACCCCAGATTGCATCATTTGCTAATTAAGGAAACTGCATAGAATACTATAGTATATATTTTTCACCTGAGGTATTTCCAACAGCCCTTAACAAAGGGAGTTACTGTGGTGAGTCTCAGTGTAAAAATTAAAAGCAGACAGGCATTTTGTGTACTACTGCAGAATAATTGTGGTAGGACAAGTGCTGAGCAGCTCCCCAGTATGTAGTGGGATTGTCATGGCCTGTAATTTCAAGCTCTGGAAGAAATGCACAGCTTTTCGCTGAGCGTCTCAGCGGCAATGGTTGAAATACCCTTCAACTGGGCTATCACTTTCCTTTTTAAAAGTCAAAACAGGTCAGCGAGGGTGACAGAAAGTTCTTTCTCCCACTTGCCTTCATTAAGCTTTTGCTTTAAAAAGGAGAGAGAAGGGACTGAAGCATGCAGCAATTGCTTCAATAACCTTGCAGCAAACTGCCAGAAAGTTTTCCAAGGCTCTCATGCAATTGAACCTGGTGAAAGGAACCTACTCCCCTACTCCAGCCCACAACCCTGCTTTAATAAAGTTGCTGGAAGTGGGTTTTTTTCTGCACACTTAATTGCATAGGTCTCCTAACAAACCGGTGCCAGCCTGAGAGAATCAGAACTGACGTTGCAAGCAGGGAAGCGAAAAAGCCAAGCTGCAGAAGGACGCTCGGGGCTGGGGATCCACAGTCTCCGGTTTCCACTGCCGGCTGGCATACAGAAGTCACCAGTTATGATTGGGTTACAGCTCATGACTATTTAGACTTGGACATGGACTTGAAGCCACTTCATGTCAGTACAAAGGGAGGAATGTAACACTGTCTCTCTGGTGCCAGGGGGGAGAGATTTGTGGGTTGGTATGTGACCTTCACTGCTGGCCCATGCAGGTGCTGTTCAAAGGCCCTCCCCATTCAGCTCTTGATACTGATACTAGATTAAAAAGAGAGAATGAAAAAAGTCGTTGTTAAAAACGTTCCTCTCTGTTTTTTCCCTTTATCTCTGTGAACAAGTTGTCTTTTGATTTGCTTGGGTTTGTGGGTTTAGGAGGCTGTTTTCCTTTCAAGGACTTACTCTTGTACTATGTATTTTTTCCCTTAGTGAATAACATTTAACCCGGTGAAAGAAGATTTGCCTTGAGGCAGTTCTTGAGTCTTTAAAAAAAAAATTTAGTTCATGTGCATGCTGTTTTGCAACACCACTTTTTTACACTTTAAATTGTAGCTCCTTAATTTATACCTTTTCGGTGCATGTGTTAAAAGAATAAAATCAAGGAAAAGTGAAGCATGCAAAGACAGCAAATTCACATCACCCCGGGCAATTAAAACTAGGGTAATAATGATCACTAGACCTTACTGGCTGCCAATTGGGGAAGGGACCGGCATTCTCTCTGGCACCATTTTCCAGTTGTATTTCCAAGCAGCCCTCTGCTCTGTGTGCCTGGGTAATTCACAGTATTTAAGATGTTTTCAGAGATGACGTGTTTGAAAACTGCTGAGCGAATGTGCTGCGCCGCCCTGTAGATGGAAGAGGAACAAATCAGCCTTCCTCACCCTGCAAAGTAAACGACGTCTATCAGCAAAAGAAGACTTTGTTTAACACAGATGTTTGGGACTGACTTTTGGACTAGAAAGATCACAGGGTTTCTGGGGAGCCGAAGTGTGCAACAGAGCAAAGTTTATGTAAATGTCTTATGCTTGTAAGTACTTAGGTCAAATTTCTTCTTGAGTCCTCTTCAGAAGACTGTAGAACTATGATGCCCCCTTTTAAAGACTTTTCTTTTCCTATATGTCTGCTAAAAGGACTAAAATACATAGACCAGGATTGCTCTCTCTGCTTCCAGACTCTCTCCCTTGAATGTTACACAGCAGACTCAGCATGCCCAGCCTGAGCAGTAAATTTTTCGTAACCCTTATAAGGTTTTCCTATTGAAGTGGTTGGTATAATTAAGAAGGAGCTTGGCCACTGCTGATATTCTTTGTTTTATATTTACTGGAGAAAACCACTGGGTTGTTAATCTGTGAGTTTTATGTTATTATTTAATTACATTGAGGAACGATCCTGCATTTTGGCCAACTTACTTTGAGTGCTACATTTTCCAGGGCCTCGTTTGGTTCTAGCATTAATCCCTTCCCTTCACAGAAGTTTGCATATTGCTTTGGATTATTTATACTTCACTGTGCTTCCAAATCCATTATTAATCACACAGGTATTGAAATACATTTCACAGATAATACTGGACATACTGCTGTATTGTTTGCTCACATAATAGTCATGCTTTCACTCGGCAGGTTTCTCATACATCAAATTATCATTAGATAAGAAAAAATGTTATGGTGAAGATTTGCCAACAACTTAATGCTGAATGCTCAAGCAAAACCCTGATGTTCCCAATTCCAGGTGATGACTCCTGGGGACAATAAATGAGCAGATGCTCTAGTTAGATGAGAGCATATCACCTTCAGGGATGTGAACATTGCAAGGTTCTGCTCAGTGGACTTAAAGGAAACCTCTTGTTCATTTTTTCTCCGGCAGCAGTCCAAATGACTAAACAAGAGAGATTTCTTTTATGGTTGCATTTTGGTTAGTATAAAAAGGGGCCATACTTCAGTTTTGAGACCATCCTGCAGCTATCAGTGACTGTAAGGCTAAGAATGTAGAGCTGGAAAGGACCATCTGGGTCATGGTGTCCATTTTCTGGGTCATATAGCCTCTAGCAGCCCATGGGCTGCAGGCCATGTTCCCCAGGCTCAACTGCATCATTACAATCTCACAGCAAAAACTCAAAAACCTCAACTAAAAAGAAAGGAAAGTCAAAGGGAAAAAAAGCAAGAGTGATCAAGAAGTTTAGCAGTACTCTAGACCCTTGCAGGAGCAGAAGCTATTGAATGAAGCTGCTTGATGATTCCAGCAGACCTAGCCTACTGTCCAGAGAAAGGCAAATTACAGTGTTCTCTGTTTTGCTTGCACGTTTTTCCATCCTGAACCTTTGTGTAAAAATTGGTTTAACCTTGAGAGTTTGAACAAGTGCTTTAGCCAAGCTCTGGGAGATCCTACCACTGCTGGGAGCTGTGGCTTATGTATAGCTGCTGCTTACTACCATGGCAAGATATTTTAGAGCCAAATGAGAGTACAGCTTTGCCCATTGGAGACAGCTAACTTGTGAATGTCTTTCTCGGAACTGTACAGAATTGGGCTGTTTGGGGAAAAGGAATGCAGCTACAGTGTGTAAGATGGAGGTTCAGGCTGGGTCCCTGGGACAGTGTTGCCATGTTCAGTCTGGCAGAGATATCAGCATGAGTCCCTAGCTGCGGTGCAGTGTGGCACTGATCTGGAAGCCCTTCTCAGTTGGCATTGGCTTAGGGAGCTTAAATCTGTGCATAAAAGCAATGCAGGGACTAGGGAAAAGCACATTAAAATTTGAGTTCTCAGTGCTGTTCCCAAGCCAGAGAAGAATCTTCATATACCTCTGTTTTTCCATTTCCACATCTGTACTTAAGGGAAAGTAATAGCACTTTGACATAAAAGCATTTTTCTATCCCTTGAATGGATGGTTGGTGCTGACATTAAGATATAAATCTGTTAAAGCTGAGGATTGGTTAAATAAGTAAAATATTATTACTGCAGAAACCCTCTTAGCTATTCAAAATGACCTTTTTTTCTTAAATTAACACAAGTGAAAAGGGAATAATTGCTTTCTGTCTGCCCACACAGTCAGGCACACATGAAGTCCTCTGGGTTTATCAGGCTTCACAACAGAGTGGAGGAGATCCACTGTGTCATCCTCATTGGTTTCTGCAGTCTGGCTCTTTCCAGCACAGAAAAAGGTCAGTCCTGTAGACAAATAGCAACAGCAATGTCTACCTCACTCAAATTGGATGTCTTCTCTGAAATTCAGAGGGGTTGTAACACAGGTTTACAGAATTTCCTTCCAGTGATCTCAGAGGACTCTGTAAGTCAAAAAAAAAAAGCTCACAAAACCCCCACCCCCAGTCACTGGAACCCAGAGAAGTGTGACTATTTTGCAGGTGGCGAAGACATGTCACAAGCAAGAAGTGACTCATCAGATGTACACAAGAGAGCTGGGGCACAGCAAAGAGCAAAAGAACTTGACTCTTGCCCGCCTGGGCTAAAAGCTAATATTACAAAAAATGAATAAATGCATAAAATAAAAGTGGGGATTTGTTTCTGTTGCCCTTTGAATTTCAATTTAAGTCATGTGCAAATGACTCTGCATCCTTCCCTCTAGTGTAATATAAGCTCTAATTTAGCTTAGCCTTTGGGAAGGATATTTGATTGACTGAATTAGAGAAGGAACCTCTGTCCACAGGCAGCTCTACCAACACCATTTTAAAGACTGACTTAAGTTCAGCCTATTCTGAGGACTCATGAAATCTCTTTATATGGTGATATCTATAATTTATGTGGAATGATCTTAATCTTTATAATTTATGTAATTACAATATATTAATGTAGTTGTTCTAGATTAGTTTTTGTGCAGACAAGCACCACTGTGCTTCCCAGTGTACAGAATTACAGCTGGGCCAGGGCAACATCCTCTAACCTGGTACTATTTGAGTTCAGAAATGGCCTTGAAAGCAGAAACTGCAGCTTACCATTATGACTTTTTTGGTCGTTAGTTTTCCTCCAAGAACTGTGTATGAGGTCTCCTTGTTTTGCTTGCTAGTTCAAAAGGCTCTATACTGCCTGCTTTTAGACTGTTAGTTCTGGGCTTGAAATAATGGGATTGCACAGAGGAAGCAAAGGGGATTTCTTGGGGTGGAACAGTGTCTTTGATGCACCTAAAGGAAAAGCTCTCTGGGGACAGGACCACCTTCCAGCTTTGTCTGTTGAGTGCCCAGCTCATTGCAGGACTGCTCTGGGACAAGATATCTTGCCAAAAGGCAATTGGGTGCAATGCAAGACAGCTTTACGGTAAAAGAGCTTGCGAGTTTGTTTTTCCTGTAAGAAAGGAAAAGGTTATCAAAAGGAAATGGAATTTTTATTTGGGGGGAGAACGTTGCTGGATTATTATTTTTGAAAACAGCAACATCATGACCCCTTCTGTGTTCCTGTGTCTTTTGTGAAGATTCAAACTATCTCCTCTGTGTTCGGGTTTACAACATCAAAAGGACCATAGAACAGACTTCTTTGATGTTAAATTTTTCTGCTGATGCCATCTGTGGTCAGGTAATACCACATGATTAATGTGAAAAGATTTGACCTTTGCATATTTTCCCATGTTCACTAGCAAGGCAAAGATGCAGTGCATCAGCGGCATACGAGATAGAGTCAACCAAAGAAATCCTCAGTATTAGAAAACAGATTTTTGGCTTCTCAGGTCAACCCTGATGCATTTTCTTTGTGTTTAATTTTTACTGTGTTTGCATAATTGTTTAATATTAAAGAAAGAGAGCGTGGTTTGGTCATTTAGTTAGTAAAATCACGCCTTGGGACTACCAGGCCTGGGAAGAACTGGCTCCTCTTGCCTGGCTCCACTGGGCTATTGGCCAGCCTAAGAAAGTTGCTTCGCCTCTTTATAAAATAAGGATAATGGTTCCTCCATTGTAAAGATGTGAGATCTACTGCTGAAAAGCAGTACGCGAGAGTTAGGTAATATTATTTCTGGCTCTCCTACAGATGTGCTTAGTGTTCAGTTTTCCCATCTGTAATGTGGGGATGTTAGAACTAATCTACCTCCCAGGGTTGTTTTGCTTAATTCCATAAAGTACTTGAAAACCTCACATGGAAAGAGTTATAGTAGCACAAGGTTTCTTAATAAAGCTCATTCATGAGTAATGTATTTTTGAAGTAAGTGACTTGAACCTTCACCCATAGTTGGAAACCAACATGAGCCAAGTCTTCTTTGTTGTTTAGCAAAGGTTGGTTGATATTTTTTTCCTTACATATTTAATTCTCATAAGGCTTCGCATTTCTGGTTTCTGGCTATGATTGAAAGCAGAAATGCCAAAATACCACAAGAGAAGACTGGGGGTTTTTACTTTTTTTTCCTGACCCTCCCAGAAGCTGGAAGTTTTGAAATGCACAAGAGTGTTCCCCACCATCCCTAGTTCTCAGTTTCCCCCTGCAAGATAGGTGTCTGAAGTTATTTTCTTAGAAGACTGAGATTTACCCAAATGCAGTCCGTACCCTGCAGCTTGTGGGATCTGCCCAGCCTCCTTGAACATGATGTGCAAGTGACGCTTAGGTGTATCAGGGCTGCTCTGTTCAGATAACCACTAGGTGCTTTATCAGCATATATCTACCCTGCCTTGAGCTATACAAGACCACATTCAATCTCATCCACTGCACAATTATTGTTGTTGATTATTGCACAGACCATGGTAAGGATCTTTTGAGGTGCTGCACAAATGCCGAGGCTGAGATGGTCTTTGTGTCAAAGGCTTGTAAGAGAAAATGAGCCAAAACTCATTTATCTCAATGTCAGAATTCCTACTAACTGGGGAGGAAGCGCAGTTGGACCAACCCAGGAGGCTTTTAGAAAGCCTGGCCTTCGCGCCGTGGGATGTATTACAAACCCGGATTTGCAGGATCTCTGTCTGCAAATAATCCATAGTCGGAGCGCTCTGCACATATCATTTGATGTGTGTAAAAGAGGGATCGTGCCAGGAGCACAGAAGCTAACTTGGAGCCTGGGGAAGTTTTCAATCGGTTCTGCCAGGGTTTCCCTCCGTGGGAAGGCACGGACGGCTTTCTCCTGCCCCCTCCTGGTGCAGCCCTCAAAATGTGGCTCTGAAAGCACGGCAGGCAACGCAAAGGCTGAAAAGATGGCACCTTCCTTTTTCAGGGGATGTGCACCTGGAGTGTATGGCAAAGTTGGTCTGTTTTCATGGCACAAAAAGGAGGTGTTATCCTTTTTTTTATTTTTTTTTTAATTTTTTTTCTTCTTGGCAGTGTAAATCCATTTGAGGTCTGTGAAAGTGAGCCAAAGCTGGGTCTGGTTAACGCACTTGGTTGAATGGATAGCAAATTTTAGTTGCAGAGTCTTTCAGCTGTATGATCTAATGCCCTTCATCATTAGAATACGTTGTCTTAGGCAATATTTTAATATTTCTGTTTAAGCTGGCCTTAACCAACCAAAGAATAATGTAATGCAAATAATTTAAAGAAGGTAGATAAGAATACGTAGTCCTCTATGAATGTAGAGACTCTGTTCTAGGGGGAGGGGTAATTACAAAACTAAAATTTAATATAAAGAACCAAACTTGGCAGTTTGTAAAATGTTCCATCCCAAAAGACATCTCCTAATCACTGTGCAACGTGGAGAGACAGTGCAGGGACTGCTGGGGTCTGCGGCACCGCCAGGGCTATTTCAGCACAGTCGGGGGGACAGACCAATGCAGTCGTACGTTTTGCAATATTTGAATATTTGCCTGCAGAAAACAGCATATCAAAATGTAATAGCTCAAAATTGCTACTGTATGGGGTTGTTGCAGACTCAAACCCTTTAGTCTTTTGAATTGAACACAATTTGAATATGGTTGAACACAAGCTAAAGCAGAACTCCCTAAAGGTGGGCATCCTAAATCTGAGCTACCTGTCTCCATTTTTGCACTAAAAATATCCCACTTTTTTTTAATGGTTATCATTCACCAGAGAAGAAAAAAGATGGCATGAGGACTTTCAGGCCTCTTGGTTATTTGCTTAAAATAAGGCTAAATCCTCTTTAGGCTAAAAAATCTGTCCTGCATTTGATATGAGTTCCCTTGACGCCAACATGTTTCTGGAAAAAAAAAATATTTTCACAAACTAAGAGTTTTCTGGTTATAGAGAAAAGAACTGATGATGAGTTTCTGACCATTTTGCAAAAATTCTGTTCCCTTATCATGCCTAATATATGCTTATTGCAGAGGTTGAATATTGTCCATTTTCTCACAATTTTGTACCTTTTTTTTTTAAAGTAAGTTTAAGTCACCTGTGATTGTGATTTTTAGAGGCTGCTTGTATTTCATGGGAAAGTGTTCAACTTTCCATCAAGTCTGTGTGGTTGTCTGAACTGGGGGAGCGCTATGGATGCAGTATATATACAGCTGTATCCCAAGCCAAGCCAAAGTGGCAGTTGCTTGCTAGGGTATTGCCTTTCTTCAACATGTGTGTTTAAAGACATGCCTTGCAGCGTTATAAGGACGAGGCTAAAGATACAGTCCTCTCAAAGAAAAATAACATCTCTTTCTTTCATGTGTTTTGGCTGAGAAATTTCTGTACGAGGTCTGGCAAAAAAGCTCCCTTTGGGTACCAGGTTTTCGGTGCAACACTTGGAGAAAAATGGGTGACGAGACTTCGTAATCCCAGTGGCTGTGTAGCTGCAGCATTGGAGGGGAGACACAAATCAAGGTAATTCCNGGGGGGAAGACAGGACTTTCTGTTCTCTTTTAGTCATGTCAAGTAGTTTTAAGGAGAAAGTCTGGCTGCACAAAGCTTTCTCCACCTGAGTGAAGTTTTTTAGGGAAATTTCCAAAGATGAGTTTCTTTCATCAAGTTTCTCTGGACTTTTGCATTGCAGGGTACTTTTGGCCAGGTTTTGACCTCTGATGCATTTTGATACTATCAGCATCCAGCAGTGTAGCTATTGAAGCTGAAATGCATAGAAAGATCTGAACAAAGCCACAAAAATTTTGAGGAGTGAATCATCTGTTCACCACTCAAAAATTCCACAGTGGCTTGACTTTTCAAGAAAATTTTCCATAAATTTATGTTTATATGCGACAGACCACAAAGACAAAACTATTTCAAATCAAACAAAAGACTTTAGTCAGTCTGAATAGAATAACTTTTTTTTTTTTTTTTTTTCATAGCTCTTTCCATCAAGAAACAGATATGAACTTCACTTCAGGGCAGTGTGAATGTTTTCTCCCTTCAAGCTCACCTGGCAAACTGAAAAATTACTTATTTGTACAGGCCTGGTTGTGAATCATCTTGAGTCAGATGTGTCCCTGCTGGGGAGGACACGTTAGCCCCTACCACCTTTGAATGGCGCTTTTGATTTTCTGCTTTTTGAGTTCACCATGATCCAGTTTGGCCTCAGATGGCCTGAAAAACACCATTTCTCAAAAAGCACTTGAACTGCTACAGGGCTTCAGGGCAGGTAAGTACTGAGATAGGTATTAGATAACCAGAACCTCTATTTCTGATCTTTCCCAGACACCAGCATATCCAAAGAAGAATACTAAAAAAGCAGGCAGATTTGCTTTCTAAATAGAGCAATTCAGACATGGAAGTTTTGTAGCATCATATAATGTTATGTTCAGATTTTCATTCAATTAAACCTTCTGCATAACAAAGGACCTACCCCTCTCCACTAGCTTTAGCATCATGCCTGTGACTTTTACTTGAATCACATCAAAGAAATTACAGCAGTAGATGGAACATTAGGAGGTAATCTAGTCCTATCCCTGCCCTAAGAAGAATCAGTGACACTGAAAGTGTTCTTCAGGGAGATTTGTGTAAACAAGTCTGAAAAACTCCAATGATGGTGACTGCACAACTTCCCTAGATAATTAATCTTCAATGCTTACAACTATAAAAGATTAATTCTCTGTCTCTCCTGGGGTTTTGGATTGTTTGTTTTTTTTTTAAGAAATCCAACATAGACGTACAGTTGTAGCACCATCAACATGTCCAATGATTAATTAGAGTCGGTTTAATATTTTTAGCTCATTCTCAAGATTGGCTCTAAAATCTTTTTCCCTGCTAGATTGTGTTGCTGCATCAGATTTAGCTATTTTACTTGTGGATACCCAGAACTTTGGCACTCCAAAAAGACCTTGCAGTCATCACAGTTTCCCTCCTGTATGCCATAGACTTTTCTATTTCATGCTGTTACCCAATACTTTGCATTTGAATTAGGCATAGCTTTTATTTTGGCTAAAAGATATTTTCTGGAAAAGCATCTAATTTTGATATGAATACATCAGGAAATGGATAATCAATCATTTCCTTTAGAAGTTTGTCACAGTGGTTAATCGCTGTCACTGTTTGAAAAATTATGACCGTTTTGAATTTCTGATTTCAACTTCCAGTCACCGGTTCTCATTATACTTTTCACTGCCAGATGCAAGAACCCTTTAGTATCCAGTACATTCTTGTCTGGAAGTAACTATGCAGTGTAATCAAGACATCAGTCTTTTTTTTTTCTTCCCAATAAACTCAGTAGACGGGTCTCTAAATCTCTCATGGTCAGGTGTCTCCTTCATTCATAAGGTCAGTCTAATGCTTGTTCTCTGTTGCCATTTAAGTTCTTAATAGAGGTTGGTAAGAACTGGACTCTGGGCTTCTGTGAGATGTTGTACTGTGAGCAGGTAAAATCAAGGGAGCTCACTGCTCCCTTGTTTGTAGGTGTATGGATCGTGGGAACAACTTGCCTATTTTTTCAGTCTTCATGGAATTAGTAATTTCATGCTGCCTTACTTGTCCACTGTGATTCCCAAGTCATTCTACAGAATTCCCAAGTCATTCTACAGCTTTCCAGGATCCACAGTCCCATCGGGTTTATTTTGCTCTCTGCCTTATAGATCACCTTTGCACTAACTGCATTTGGTTCAAGTGGGCTCCCTTTAACAAGTGACCCAGAATACTCTCTGCAAGAGTATTTTCTCCCCATCATTATTTACTAGGCTGCTAATATTTATGTCAGCCATCTGTCTGTCAGTGCTGACTTTATATTCCCTTGCAGAACATCAGTGAAAATGCTGAATAGCACCGAGTATACTTCAAAGCCCTGCAGAAAGCCAGTAAAGCACCCTCATTTGATGATGGTCTGATTGATGCAGCTGGGTTCTGAGTTATGCTAAATAGCCATGTCTTAGCCATTTAACATAAGTTTCCTTGATGTTATATAGTGTTTATCTAGTAAGTATGTCATGCACTATAGTCTAAAGCCTTCAGAAAGCCTGCTACATCTGTGCAGTTAGCTTTTTTGCAGGCAGAACATGAAACCAGTTTTATTCGTGAGGAGCTGTTTTCCATACACCCATGTTGACTGGCAGTAATTAAAATCTTGTTCTTTCATGTTTCGGCAGTTCAGTCCTGTCTCAGCTTTTCCACTATTTTACCTGGGATTGATGTGAAGTTAACTGCTCAATAGTTCCCCTGTAATTGCACTTGATTTCCTGTTCTCCCCCTCTCCCTCCCTCTCTCTTTATCTCTAACTATCTCTCGCTTTCCCTTTTTTTTTTTCCAGGCTACTACCCTGCTTCCTGGAATCCCTCTGATATTAAAATTTATTAAAAATTAACATTAGCAAGCCAGAGTTCTCCTCAGTCAAATCTTTTAGGACCCCTGGGTGTGATTTATCCAGGCCTGCTGATTTAAAAATGTTTATCTCTACTAGATGATGTTTAACATCCTGCTTATTTCCTAATGGGCTGGAAAGTACTTATTCAACCTTGGTCTCGCGTAAACACTATCACGCTTATTACTTTCTGAAATACCAAACAGAAACATTTATTGAACAAGTCTGGCTTTTTGTTCTGCTGTTTTTAGTGTTACTGTAGCAGTGTGCCTCAGTAACTTGAACACTCTCCAAAAAATCCTGCTTAGCATCGCCACAGTCTGACTTTTCACAATCTCTTTAGTTTCTGAATTCAGTTTCTTCTCTGTGCTTCACGCAGTTGCTGTATTTTTCCCATTTGTTGAATCTTGAGAATACTTTTGGTTTACCACTGAAGTAGCTAGGCCTTAGCCCGTCTGTCTGCAATAATGCTGATGGACTGACTATTCTGAAAGAACTTCTGATTTCCATTCATGTATTCCTCTCTGATATTTTTCCTCCCACTCACCGTTTTATCATAATTTTCCTCAGCTGGAGGATATTAGCCATTGGGAAGCACCAGCTACAATTGTCTTCATTTTGTCCACTTTTAATTACAAGCTCTTAGGATAATGCCACTTTCCAGCTGTATGAGTGATGTGTTCTTTGTTAATCAGAAGGAGTTGCGAAATAAGTAGCTCACGTTGGATACAATATCTTTTCCTTATGTAAATGCACAAGTGCATGTTGTCATCAGATCACTTCCTCACTCTCATTTGGATGAACTGCGTTGCACCCAGGATTAACAAGATGATTAAGATTTCTCCAGAAACACAAGTCAGATCTGGGAATCTCTGCACTGCATTCAAGCCTGAGGCTCAGCTTCTCTGGGGCATCAGATATCAGACTTTGCTTTTCATTCTGGACTTCTCTCACATTTGGTTCATTCCCCTCTGCCTAAGTTGCTCCATATTCTGATGCCTTCCTCAGGACTCACTGCTGCAGATGGTGTATTTATATTAGAAAGATTGCATTCCATCTTTCAAATGAGATTAATAAATTTTTCAGGCCATTGTGGTTACCTGACCTGACCTCCTATAAATGCAGCCTATAATTCTTCACCCAGATTCCAGCATCTGGCCCCGTAACTCATACTTGAAACTTGGCATATCACATTTTAGAAATGCATCTTGTGGATGTGTAAAGCCTCTGTCACCTGGATGCCTTTCTTTACTTAGAATAAAATTTAGAATCTTGGTGGTGTATAGACGTCACAGTACCTATGGTTGTTTATAAGTGTGCAACGGTGACATACTCCTAACTGTATTTCGGTACCTGCCTTCTCCCTACCTAAAATGCGGTCCTTAGTTTCTTTCAAGTGTATATTGTTCTAGACATGGACATGGGACCTGCAAGCCACTGTGAGTCACAGATGGTTAATGAAAGATGCATGATAAAACCCAAAATAATCCAATTACCTATGGTGACATCCTTCTTAGACACATGTGCAGAGGTGTTTTGACTGTCTGTATTTCTTTAATTGCTATGTTTTGCTTTTCTATAATGTCTTTCAAGCAATGATGAGGCTATAGCTGTTGGAATTAGGAGGGCATTGTAATTTGTTCTGTGAAAGGGATGTATCTCTTCGTATCTATGATTAGTGTCAGAAAGCAGGAACTAGGGTAGAGTGTTCAACCTCTTACTACTACTCCTGGGTTTTACACTTTTTTAAATTTCTTTTTCTGTGGTGAGATTTTACACTGGACCCTAATATACTCCTGCAGAATGGCATTCTCCTGGGCCTATTTGAAATTCTTGATCTTTTCTGCATCTGTTTAAATCCTGCGTTCAAGCACGTACAGTACAAGGTCAACCCTTTTGTTTGTTATTTTTATGGAGTTTAAAGAAAGTCCAAATACCTGACTGAGGTACCTGTCTGGTGCAGCCTTGTGACAGTTGCAAAATCTTCAGACTCAGAGAGCCACAAGATTAACTGTTTCATGAGGAATACAAGAATAAAATCAGCAGGGTTGCCACGTATAGGGTAAGCTTTGCCACTAACAGGTATTTAGGGCTGCCTGACAGCTGATCAGAATTCAGAAGGTGGTGAATCCTATGCTCAGCGGAAAACAACCCAGCAGTACTCAGTGGACCCACGCTCCAAACAGAGCCCCACATACTGGGAAGTAAGCAGCCCACAAACAATCCACGAAGCTCAGCAGTTCCTTAGACTCACCATCTTCAAATTCAGCCTTACCCCACAACACGGCTAACCAGCTTCAGAGATCAGAGACTATACAAGTAGAGATGACCTACCAAGAACATTTGGGATTATCTCTGCAGAAGTTACACACTTGAGTCCTGTGCTGGCACTTTCCCAGTCGATACTGAACTAAGCTGCCAGTTCAGCATTATTAGAGACGTTGTACTCCTCTGGGGCTGTCATTTGCCTCAGATATGAAGCTGAGCTGCCTGTTGTGGAACTGGCTGCACTGCTGGAATCCCAAGAACTTGTTCAGGAAAGGTGGTGTTTTGTAATGGCTACAGTTAGCCCTGAAATTATAATTACTTTTAATTTTTATCTTTTTTTTTCCTTTTTCCCAAAAGATAAACTCCCTTTAGACGTTTGAAGGGATTTTGTTATATTTCTGCTACATTTTAGTGGTGTGAATCTTTGGGGAGAGGCTGATGTCTAAAGGAAATTTATTATTAAGAACTAGCTATACTGTTTCCCAGCAGTGAGCTTGTTACTGCCACATCTTAGCCTAAACTGTATAATTGGTAATTATGTTTGTCTGACCTACATTCTTCTGTGTAATTGTAGCAAGATATGATATTTTTCAATTCCTGAGTAAAAAAGTCCAGACCAGTTGAGGAGTGTTGCTGGGCAGAAGCTTTCACCTTCAAAAGGCAATAGCATTTTTGTGGTGGAGGACATATTTTTTTTTTAAATGTATATAGCACTAAGATCCTATGGGGATAAAAAGCAATGTAGAAATAAGTTAGATATAATGACATGATTTTTCAGAACCTAGGAAACTAATGGTCAATTAAATCCCAGTGGAGGGTGCATATTAGCTTCCTAATTTGTTTTGGACCCAAGACTGGAATGTGTATGCACATGCTATACAGTCTGGAGCATTCATGTGAAAGGTCCTTTGGGTAATTTAACAGCTACAAATGGCACTTCCATCTAAATTTGTTATTGTGTTGGGTTTCTGCACCAATTGAGTCTTCAGTAACAGATCTGATGATCACATTAGAAAATTCACTCTCTCCTACTGATTTTATCATCTAGGAAAGGAAAATTCAGATTCTTACTAAGGTTCTTCAGAGGAATGAAAATCTTCTTTTACACTTAGCAAATCGTTATTTATTTCCCATAAATAGCATGAGAAATATCTTCCCTACCTGCTTCACTTCAGAAGTTTGCAAAGATTTGGACCCATGAAGACCAGAAGATCTACTGGATCATTAGCATTTCCCAGTACATGGACTAGATAATCTGACCACAAGCCTGGTTTCTGAGCCTTTCGCTCTCTGGTTTATTGACCCAAAAGTTTTTCATCTGTTCCTTGGGGGCTACCGAGAATTCTGATATTTTCTCCATCTGTTTCTTGAAATTTCCCCTGTGAGCACTCGGCATGTTTCCCTGTTCCTTCCAGATGACCCTCTCTTGCTGTTCCCACTGGGTGTCATAAACTCCATGACTACTTCCAAGAAACGTTAAGGTGAGTCGCATTTTATTTATTGTGCTGAGTAATGCCATTAACACGTTCCAAATTGATCCATCAAAGAAGTCAGCCTGGAAAGCCTGCTCAGTGGCAACTTCAGGTCAAATATTTAGGTGGGGCACTGCCATTCACCTGAGCACAACGTGAAATTGTTATCGAAGTATATTGCCTAAAATACCCCTCTGGGCTCTGCTAGAGTTGCTGGCCTATTCCATGAAGTTGACCAGCTGCTCCTTTTAGAGCCCCCTTCTGAAAAGTGAACACAGGACAGTGAAATTGCTGTCCCGCCGGATCATTCATCTGGAAGAGACATTATTAATAAGGAGAGATAGACTTCCCATTGAATTGAGACAAAGGTATGTTTATTTTATTGGTGTTTTGTTTTCTCATGTTTTGAGCCCAGCACTGAGCCCCTGAGCACAGCCTGGCTGAGGCTGAGTCTTGCTTCAGTGGAGGCTCACAATATTGACGCTTCCAATGGCTGCAATCGGTGTTGGCAAAAGCAATCCCTTCAAAAAAACCCAGAATTAAATAATCCTGGTGATGCAGCAAAGATGTAAGGGCTGCTCTCTGGAGCTTCTCAGACATTAGTTTTTGGTCCTCAAGCTGTCTATGGGGAACAGGGGACAGTTATTTTTTCCCTAGAAATCCAAATAAGCTCATTTAAAATCATAATAATTATCTTGCATTAAATCTATTTCTCTTTATGTCTTTTGCCATGTGACTTCACTGAAACTGTGCTGTGGGTTCCTCTTGATCCTGTTCTCTTCCAACTGTGCATTCACTTTGGGCTGCACATACCATGATATTTCATGGTCCACACTTTGAGAAAAGGGGAAGTAGCCCCTAACGGGAGTCCCAGCATAGGAGTGCTGGGCAAGTTGGAAGCCTGGCACACAAGGGAGGATGGGAAGAACAAGACCACAGAATTACAGTGTCCCTGGTTACCAGGGAAACACTCCTAAATTGGAGCATTTTTTATTTCAATCAGAATATTTGTTTTCATTTAAAACATTTTTGATAAGGGTTTTGATTTTTAAAAAGTATTTTTCAGGGGAAAATCTGTTTTTAAATCCTTAACTTTTTTTTTTTTAATCAGT
This sequence comes from Pedionomus torquatus, assembly GCA_013398155.1. NCBI lineage: Eukaryota > Metazoa > Chordata > Aves > Charadriiformes > Pedionomidae > Pedionomus > Pedionomus torquatus. The sequence goes on along the minus strand of VZRU01011737.1, from coordinate 318,754 downwards.
CTTTATAAGACACAGATTTGATTAAAAAAGAAAATACGGTGGGCTAGTCATTATCATCTTTTCACAAACACCTAACCTTCATAGAAATACAGACATCATTGATGGGACTGGAGGGATTTAGAGAAGCCTGGTGGTAGAGATCAGGATCAACCACACCTGACTTTCCCCCAACAGATATTTATCATGCTAGTGGAGAAGTTCCCATTTTGGGGATTCCCCAGTCATCTCAGGTGATCACACATTTTTCCCTACCCCTACAGTGGTAAGTTTTCTCTGATATCAGTCTAATATTTGCTACAATTTTAAAGCCGTTAAATACAAATTTTGATTCTACTCTGAAAGGCATCTTTTGTATGTGTGGCAACAATTATGTATCCTCAGACTCTCCCAAATACAGTGATGTCAACATTACGTTCTTGGTCAGAGGTCTATAATCCATGACCTTTCATGGTTATTCTCTTCAGACCCAGTATCTTCCTGGAAGCATCATGCCCACAGCTCACATGAATGGCTTTATCCCAGCACAAACAGTTCTGATTGCAGAAGGGATCCTACTTTTTAAGCAATATCTGCATCTTTTCCTTTGAGCTGAGCAGATATCTCACTATATCCAAAACTGTGTGTTTAAACATATTTTACCCTTCATGCCTATATAACAACAATATTTTGACAATGTAATTCGTCAGTAGCGTCCTCCTGTTAAGAGCTATCATCTATAAACTGAAGAAGTGATACAAATCTTAAGTACTCATAACCCTCTTGACTTGTTCATCGAAGATGATCTTACGTAGCCTTCACACCTGCCATTTCTCTGGCATTTTCCTCCACAGTATCCATTTAATGCTCATTAGGTTTTCAAGTTATTTTCCCAGCTTTTTAACTATGTGTGCAATCTTGTATTCTAAATAAGGTTGTTTATGCCCCATGTGTTTCAGTGAGTATTTTGGTAACAGTACACATGCAGGCGATATATTTGTCCTACACATCTTTGTCCCAGCATTCTGCAGTTCCTTCCCACTCGTGCCTGAAAATTGGAGTACACTGGTTTTTTCCTTCATCTCATCATTGTTGTTGTATTTTTTTTTACCCTCTAGCATTTTTAGAACATAACATATTTTCCTGTAAGTAGTGTTAATTATGTAACAGCAATTTATCTCAGATAAGATCTTTTATTTTTGTTGCAATTTTGCAATTAGAATGCAGAAAATTTCAGGCTTTGAACCCTGCCTTTTATGTCAAGTTGTCTGCCCACAACTGATGACTATAAGTATCTTATTTGCCTCAGAAAAGGAAGTGAAAAAAGTACCATCTGCAAATTTATTGGGAATTTAAATATCTTGGAGGTATGACTGAAGGAATAGATCATGGAGTACTCAAGGAGTTGCTCTGTAACTGTGACCACAGAGTGCTTCGATTCAGCACCCCAAGAACCATTATCAAAGGGCATCAGGAGTAAAAGCAGATCTTGCTTCAGACACATCGGGATACGGCAACTTGCCAGTGCCTGATGGGCAGAGAATTGCACGGCAGGGAACCTAAATGAACTTTTTTTGCTCCTGCATCACACTTTACTGGGATTTGTTGAAGGGGTCAGCAAGCATGTGGTTCAGGGAAAGCCAATTTGTACAGACTACCCAGATTTCTAAAAAGCTTTTTATAATGTTTTTATGAGAACTGAGTAGTGGTTGGAGAAGAGAAAAGTCCATTGCATGAATTGAAATAGATTAAGATGTGTAAAATAGAGGAGTAAATGGCACATCTTACAGTGGACTATTACAGGGATCTGTTTTGGACTTCTGATCCAACTCTGATCTTATTAAAAATTCTTATGTTCTAATTTAGTCAACATACTGTGTGCTTGATCCAGGACTCTGAGTTGATGATAAGTGACTTCTTGTCTCCTGAACATGTTGCTTCCACACCAACTCCTTCTTTGAAGTGACTTCACCTACATGTTTGCTTTTTTTTAGCAACCTGAAGCTAGTGGGGACTAGGCATTCTACTGCTTCATTAAGAGGGCTCAGTTTCTAAGGGCACACATTAGGAGGGCACCCAAGCAAATTTCATCCAGTATTCCCTAGCTGCCTTTCTAGAAGCATGGATGTTGATGTATCATCTTTAGGATATCTCATCGAGATAGCACAGAACAAGCATGCTCAGCTTCCCACTACCTCTGTTCTTCCCATGGGGAGAGCTACACTGCTCTGCTTTAATGCTGTGGAAGGCATCTCTTTACATGTTCATCTATCTTGTGCCATCCCCTGGGATACCTTAGTGACACAGAGTTATCACAATTACAGGTCCGAATTTAGGTATATTTTCCATGTTGGTTGAACACCATAAGCCCCATGTTCTCTATGAACTGCCACGGCACTGCTGGGCTATGGAGGATATTCCTCACTCGCTGGATCTGTCACTGTCAGATTTGACTGTCTTCATCAAATCGATCAGCTGACAAATAGACTGTATTGCCTTGAACGTCAGTGTAGATTTTTCTAACTAGGTCTAGCTACTGAGCATATGCAGGAGTAAGAATAGCAGTTGCCTGCCTTTATTTCATCCTCCTCCTCTGACAAAGCTAAACTAGCTGATGTTCCCTGCCCAATACGATCTTTCAGGCCTTTTTAGCATCCTCTTTTCAATCAACTCCTAACTCCCTGAAAGATAAATTATAGTTCTTTCAAGCCTGTTTTGTGGGGATGATGGATGGGTAGACCCTTGCACCTATGTGACTCAAAGGGTACCATGTATTACCAAGATGTATATCCTCTAGACTTCTTCAAATATGTACCTTTCTAATATCAGACATCGATAGATTAACATTCTTGTCACAATTCATCAGTGTTGAGTAAAGAAGAGTTAGCTGTTTTTTCAGATGTGCTGGCATTGCTGGCTCTCCACTGACCCTCAGCAGAGCTCCCTGGTATACAGAAAGTCCTAATGATACAAAGTCTTGATGACCCTTACTCTTGCACCCTGCCAGTGGCTGATCCTGCTCAGCATGACAAGAAAGCAAGATTTTGTTTTGGGACCTGTATGATTTGGAGAGGGGGAGACTTCTCTGGGATACATAGCACCAAAAGTTGTGGATGCAACATTCAGTGAGCACTGTAGTGCTGTGAAGAAAACAGGTGCCATTTTGGTACATTTTCCTCTTGCAGATAGGTTTAAATCAGTCACCAGATTTGGGCTGAGGAAAGGGTATTTCCACAGCAGGTAAGATCTCTCTCTCCACTTCTTGTAATTTTGTCCCCTTCTGCAGCTTGGTGCATGGTCCATTTCCCAAGAACTGTGTGTCCCAAGGATTGTCTACTGCGTTCACCTATATTAACTGGCCAAATAACAGTTATCAACATTACTAATCTAAGATCACCCACGTTGTTTCACACACAAACCCATGAGTCACAGTGTCCCTCCCCCGTCATTATTTTATCCAGTTCTTGTCCTCTTCCATGGTCCAGTTTCTGAAGCTTTTGATCTTTGATGCTGAAAGTTTAAAATGAGTGTTGAGAGCCTCTCTGTGATTAGAGATGTCTAGGGATGGGGGAGGGTAAAAGAACAATATGCATTTCTTTCCTTACTAACCATTCATATATGGTGGTAGGGACTGTAGAGACCTGGTCCTGATGACCCAGCTAGACTGTTCCAATTCTGTTTTTTCCTCTCTCTTGAAGGACTGTGGCTCTTCAGCAAAAGGTAAATAACCCTGTTTCTTCTGACCCAGAAATACTTATATGAGTCATAATGTTCCAAATGTGCCTGTCGGTGTAAAGCTACATGCAGACGTGAAATCCTTCTTAGAGTTTCAAGGTTGTTTCAGAACAAAGTGGATTTTAATTCTTCACAAATGTTTTACTTTATTGTTCTTAGAACTGGGGATGAAGGAACCTATATGTGATGTTATTCACACAGAGCAAATATATAACTGTTTACTTCTGATCTCGTAACTACACCCTTAGTGAGGAAAGAAAGGGGAGAAGAAAAAAAAAGAGTGCAGAGATCTAAGCAATTCTGACAAAGACAGAAAAGAAATCAGTGCTTCTAGAGAATCTCTGTCTCCTAAATTTCTCTGTAGTGTCTACTGGATCATCCATAACCCCCATGGAGCAGAATTTTCAGAACTTTTGGAGACGCCACAGGGACTAGAAGTCTTTTATAATTTGTCTTCCTTAGCCAAAGAGATTCCCCTCAATTACCTTAATTGAGTAATTAACCTTAATTAATTAACCTCAATTAACCTTAATTCATATTCAGCATAACGTTATTCTGACTCAGTTAAGCAAAGGGAGCTCACCTTCTAATGAACTTAAGTGGACACAACACCGTAACTACAACTTATTCTTAAAACTTAAAGTTCCTTAAAACAACTCCTTTGTGAGTAGAAGAAGAGTAGGAGAGAAGGGGGCAAACCAAATTGAAAAAAATTGCTGGCAATATGAAAATTATATAGGGCCAATAATGAGTTTATCAAAAAGAAGAGCTGGCTAAAAGCTGTAGGAGGACAGTGACAGCTTTGCCAGGTTTTCTTGGGTTTTTTTATCCCTATTTTGAAGTTTCAAAAAATGATCTGTTCTATACAAATAATGTTTTGAGATACTTGAAAATGTATGGTAGCCAGAAAAGCTTCTTGCAACTCTAAAGGTGTTGCTTTTTCTGTCTCTGGAGAAACTGTGTCTCTGCAGGGCTCAAGTGAAAGCCCCTTGTAAGTCGGTTTGTTAAACAGTACAGACAGTTTGTCTAACATGGGCATTACAGAGCTGGGAGATGCTTTGCTAGCTTTGGCAACCTGGATCTGAACCTTGGAAGATTATGGAAGGGGAAGTAAAGGCAGTGAATGGCATTGTTGTAGTAGTTCAGAAAGTATTTAAGAGAATGCTATGGAATGTGACTCTATTGCTTTATGCTCCCCTGTGCAAACAAAGCCATAAATACAAGAGTTCCTCGTCCTGCTGTAGATATAAAGTTCAGTACAAGTAAGCAAAGTGCAAATCAATATCTGGTGCACCAAATAATCAGGATGAATTAGAGATTGTATCATGACAGAGCTCAACAATCACAGGCAACCATTGCAGGTTAACATTCATCAAGGTTTTAGGGGTTTATATGTTTTTAAGGGTCTATATTTCTCCTGCATAGAAATCCACGTTATGGGCCATAAAATACTGTAAGAAACTTGAGTGGTAGTAAAGAGTATGAAATTGAAACTGTAGTATGTTGCAGGGTAGGAGCAAGAGACAGTTCTGCTGACATCTGAAACATCTGTTAGAAAACACCAGTGGGAAGCAGAGAAGGGGAGGGAGGAGGGAACTCAACATCACCTCTCGCAAAGAAATGCCCTCCATATCCAAATCTTGTTGTCAGATTGAAATTGGGTGTGTGCATGGATACCCTGACTATGCACCAGATTTAGCAGTTGGGAAGACAGGAGTACGGGACGTTAGTGATCTGCTCCAGGCATGAAGCAGAGAGGTGAGGATATCTCTGTTCGTATCTTTTGTGGTGCTTTTTGCAACGGTAGATGCAAGAAGAAAACAGAAAAACTTTGATCACAGAGAACTGTACTTGTGGTTACTCCTGAGGGTGCAGGAATCTGACTTTTACCATGGGGAAATGAGCAATAGCAAAGAAGTTTTTGAGCTCAGATACTGTCAAACAGAGTGTTGGAAGCAACGACAGCAGTGTGAAGTAATTTTAATTATTTTTTTTTTTTTTTTTCCGTGTGGCCGTTTTTGCACGCACTGTAACTGCTGTACATCGGCGCCACCTGCTGCCTGCCCTGCGTGGGCCTCTGTTAGCATCACCAAAGCTATGTGTAGCCTAAGAGCAGAACTGGTAGGAACAACTATAAAATTCTCTTCAGATAAGAAGAAAAAAAAAATGTAATTATCTGCCATGCTGATACGAGCAATGATTTAAAGAAAACAGACATGCTAACTAACAATACAGCTCACCAGCTTTGGAGGTAGGACAGAAACCATGGGTGAACATCTCTGTGAAGGATTCAACTGGATTCCTTAACTATGTCCACATGCTATGATGTGATAGGTCTCATCTGCCATATTGACAGCAGTGAGACAGTACCCTTGAGAGACAGAGGAAGAGGTGCTGCAGCTTTTGCAATGCTGATGGTATATGGCTGCTTCCCTGGTGCCAAAAGCAGAGGTTCCTGTGGCATCTGTGCCAGGAGCCTGTGCCAGGGTCACCCCGCAGCCATCATGAGCAGGCAGCTGTACACCTCAAAAAAACCTCTTTGCATGCCAGGGCTCCTCTACAGTTCACGTGTGTCTTTTAATGTCATTGCAGTAACCCCCTTGTAAAACTTTCATGGTGATACCTTAAGGTGCTATTCCCAGCTGCTGTAAAATTAGCACGTCAGGGATGTCTCAATCAGCTGGTTTGAGCTGTATGGCACGGTTCATATCTGTGCCCTTATCTCGACTGAAGCTGCTCCAGAAAACTTTGTGTGCAGGGAAGGCAGGACAAGGATCCTCAAATGTGAGAAAGAAACAGTTTCTGTTTGTACATAGAGTTATGATATGAGGGGACTGAATAATGACCAGGCAGCTCCTCACTCATGTCAGGTGCTGGCTCCTTATGTAGCCCTAGAAAACGTAAAACCTATTTTAACCTGGCACAATTATTCAGGTTAAACTTTACTCATATCTGCATATATGTTGACCTACAAGATCCTTATTAAGAGCCTGCCTTGCATCACCAGCTGCAGTGGTGTTTTGAGGGAGCAATGGCATCTGACAAAAGATCCCCCAAAAATGACAGAGGAGCGGAAAGAAAATTTAACACTTCCCAGAAGAAAGGTCTAACCTAAGGAAAAGGAAATTCAACAGGATATGTCTTGTATCCTCAGAAAATCCTAAGGATGAACGGTTCATAAAATTAAAGGACAGTAAATGTAAAATCTAAACAGAAATGTCTTTGCATCACATATTGTTGATGTAATTCACTCTCCAAAGAAGTGGCTGAGACAGAGAGGGTGTGACTGAAGACCAAATGACTTTGACACTCAGGAGTACATTATAGCATCCAGTTCCCAAGGAACTGCTTTGATGGTAATGGTGCCTCCCCCAAGTGGGACAGACACAGGTTCCCTTTGAGAACAGGAATAAGGTTAATGTTCCTTTCAGTCCATGACATTGTTGGTCTTAAGCACTGTCAAACTGGGTGTTTAGGTCCTTAGCACCGCTGTGGTCAAGGATTTCATCATATTTAATGTGGTGTGCCCTTCTTGTGAGTGTGCTATCCTCATTTTACAGGCAATTGCAGTCAAAGTCCTGGATCCCAGGTTTGTGACCAGTCACGAAGCCAGTACCTAATCGACAAGAGCAATGCCAGCAGCAGTAGCAAGTGCCATCTTCCAATAGACCTGCCTGGGGGAAGAGCACTTGAAGAATGAGACAGTGTTTGGCTGACACGCAGTTCAAGGTGAAGTCTCATTTAACAACACAGATCTCCGTGTTTACTTTGTGACAGAGCTTATCTCTAAACTTCTCAATCTGTGGGTAAATGCTGACTTTTCTAATGTTATTCTGAAGCTTTGCTCAATCATTATGACTACAAGGTAATCTCATAACCAAAGACTCTTGTAAGTGCTTATGGAGTGCCTGGGCTCAAAAGGATCTGTCTCAGCTCGTCTACTCAGTTTGCTTCAAATGAAGTTCAATAATAATCAGAAATACACCTAAGCCAGTTCCTGTCTTGGATAAAATCTTTTACAGATAAGAATGTATTTCTTAAAATGGAAATTAATATTTAAAAAAAAAAAACCACAAATAAAAGGGCTTTTATTCTTCTTTTAAGAAGGAAATTCTTTAGAAATTATGGAAAATAGCCTTTCTCAATAATTTATTTTTATAAAAATTGACAATAAATCTTTCTAAGAATATGCAAATAAAGGCTACATTTTCCCAGAGCTTCAAATCAGTGGAACCTGCCTTTCAGGAGAAGAAACTTAAGTTTCCACTAGGAGCTGATTCCAAACATGACTTTCAGGAAGACCAGCCACAGCCACCAACAGATACATCATCAGAGCCAAACAAGTCTTTTGGAGAACATGATCTGATAGGCAGCTGCCACTGCTGAAAGCTTTCTTTGGAGATCCTGACATCTGGCTTCTTCAGCTGCCGAGCTTACCCTCTTCCAAGGTGTCACAGGAGACAAGTTGCTGCAGCAGGTAGGAACCAGGAGGACAAAGATGACAATTTGATGTGACCAGGAGGTAGAAGATGAGGTTGACTAGGTGTGAGGCACTAATTTGTGAGCCCTTTGTGACTCCTTTGATTTTCCCATTTTCTCCTTTGGTTTGCTCGTAACTTTGCAGCTCTATATGCATCAGTTATGGCAGTAGAAGAAGGGAAAGGTGACAGAAAAGAGTGGGAAGGTTTATGCTAAAACTTTTAATCCACATCTGCATATTCAAAAGGTTGGGATAATTTGATGTGCCTTCAAACTACAGCTCCAAACCTAAGTGCCTTGCTACGTATGAAAATGAGGTGCACAGCAATAGTGAAGGTGTCAGAAGAAAAAAAAGTAGAGAAAGGGTAAGTACTCGCACATTAGTAATATCTGAGCATTAGAGAGTGAGGTTGAAAAAGAGGGTTCACAAGGTGATGGTCTCTTGAACCCCCTGCATATTGGGGACCTGGTGACTGAAGGCTCACCTGAGCTCGATGCGGCATGGCAACATTCAGGTCTGCGTCTGGAGCTCAGGTTCCCACTGCTGTACATGGTTTTAATTTGACACACAGAGCACCAGCACTTTGGCCATATTTCAGGTGCAGGTGAGACTAGGCTGAGGTTTTTTCAGATACTGAATAAGCCAAGATTTCCTATAGAGCGGTGATCACTTGAGATCTGAATGGTGAGACAGGGTTAAGGGAAGTTCATGTTCCTATGCTCACTGTGACAGTCTCATCACAGTGAAAACAAGGTGTTTGTTTTCTGTGGTTTGCCAACTGCTGGCTGCCCAGGGAGGGAGGAAAAAACCCAAGATGAGTCACTCTTTGAAACCAGGGTTTCTCACTCCTTCCTCTAAAGTGTCTGGTCCCAGTGTGGGAGACAAGCTAGGTCACTAGTTTCAGGGAGGATAGCACCTCATGTGGCCTCTTGGCGCTGTGCAAGTATCTGTTTTCCAAAAAGTTTAAATGGTTCTTTGCTTTATAATAATTTTTGCATATAATTGACTGAGCTGCTTTGTTCAAAACTTGGCTCCTACCAAGACCTCAGTAAGGAGGAAAAGAAATTGCCTGAGTTTAAATGCTCCCCTGTTTATAATCCAAACACTGCAGAATGGAGCTATTGCGTGAGAACTGGGAAGTGAACCTGACTACAAGCCAGCTCCTCACAAATGCGAAACAAATGTCAACCTTTCATTATCTGAGACAAAATGCAAAGCAAACAGCTACAGAGGCAATTCACTTTTTGACCGATATCATTGAATGGTGGAGGTATTCCTAGCAGTGTAGAACTGTGTATTTACCATAAATATTGTAGCTTATGGGTCTCTAGCAATGATCTTTTACATCCGGCACACATAGTTATTGCCAGGAATTATTAAACAGTACCTTTTAAAATCTACCACGAGATGGCAGAGTTGGACTTAGAACAATTACATTTTTGTGTGAACTAGTGAGTCTCAAACTTCATATTTATAAAAATGTCCTAGTGTCCTGTAGAGAACAAACAAGCACGAGCCAGTCATTAAAGAAACATCTTCTCATGGCGTGGAATTGCACATCTGCATAAAACCAATAGTAGCAAACAAACTAACCAGCCTTGCCTAGACCTAAAGGCAGACACTGAAATGTGGGCTCCCTTCTAAATACCTCAGGCCACAGCAGAGGGAATCACCTGGATCATGATGTGTAAGAGAACTGAGGAGCGATTTGGTGGTACTTCTATTTTTTCCATTGTCAGGCAAAGCAAAAAGGCAGCCAGCAGCAGCTACAAGCTTATTTCCAAAGATGCCAGAAATGCACATGTTGGCCCAGTGTTCCCATTAAATTTCCATGAATACATTTGCCATAAAGAGAAAGTTGCATGCTTCTTACAAAGTGTGATCCTTATAGATTGTCCCAGCTAAGCATTTCCCTCCAAAACTAGTATCTTCCCACAGCTACGGTGGTGTCTCCTACCCAGTAAAGTTGCTGTCTTGAAAGGTATCCTGAGAATCAAATGTCACACACTTCAAAATGATCATATGATCCCCAGGATGCTAATCACCAACGTGTTGTACACAAGGTCCCTGCCATTTCTGCATGCCAAAATAAGGTAGGGAGAGGTTGTATATAAGTGATGGAGATACTTCTTTATTAAGAAAGAAGTTAACAACGTGTGCCAACGTCTCTGGAAGAACAAGTATCAAGCATGGGTTGGCTGCTGACAGCAGAATGATATGGACTTCTATGGGGCAATGTGGCCCTGTCTGTACATTTTAGGACTGCTCTGAAACCATGTGCTATGCAGTCTCCCTTAGTTGTGTGAAATTTTGTTGTTGGGTAGCTGGAAGATTACTTTGGCCATGCTCAGTTATCAAAACGATGGCAAGATGACTTTGCATAATCTTCTGTCTAGTAATATTGTAAACATTTAAGTGCACATGTGCACAGGTACTGTTATGAGCATTATATTTAGTATAAATACATTATACATTTTATACGTTTCTGGCCAGATACAACGCCCTTTAGAGATTGAAATGCCAACCTATGGTTATTTATCCATGAAGAACCTTGCCTGTGCATCTGCCACCTTTCTAAAATATCTCGTTCTGCTCTTGCTACGTTTTGGGAAATGTCTTTTGGCACTTTCAGTGCCCAGTTGGGGTGCAATTTCCTTTTTTCCACTAGATGGCAGATTGTCACAGTTTAAATCCTCGTTATGGTCCTTTAATGAGCATCGTCTGCTTTCCAGCTTTGTAGTTGAACTGTTTCATGTGCAAAGAAAACATTGAAAACAGGATAGATACGGTGATGCAGTCTTCACCAATTTTGTTTAAAATTCAACAAGCTTGTTTGTTTATTTATAGAGATTACTATACATCAGTCTGACATTTTGGTAGACACACAGCAGGTCTCATGGTTCTTGAGAGCACCAGATGTAGGCACTTTGGAGCTCTATAGTACCTGCACAGCTACTTCAGGGCTCTTCAGAAAGGAGTATGTTGGCCAAACCTCTCCTGTACAAATCTAGGACATGTGTGCTGTGATTTTGGCATTCCTGGAGCCAGGGCATCTCAAATAGTCCAGCACTATGGCACAAAACTATTTATTTTCCTCTCTGAGACCTAAAGGAATTCAACCTCCTTCTAAGAGCTGATAGCTCTCCTGGTTGTGTATTGCAGAGTTTTTCAGTACCCTTTTCTCTTGCAAGTGGTGAGTTCCCTTTACTAGAGCAGGTCCAGATCTTCAAAAAGACCCGCAATAAAATCTGCAGTCCTGATGCTCCTGTGCTTGCATGAAGTTCTCCAGGTTCCACTTCTGGCTTCAAAATTCAAAGCAAACTCTACTATAGCTACCAGATTTTTCCCGTCCTACTCATACCCATAAATTGTTACACATCCTTGGAAAGATGGCCTTGAGTTACAGGACCATTGAGCTGGGTTCAGTTTTTCTCCTCTGGAATTTGTTATTTATAACCTTAAGAAATACTTCTAGGGATGGGCTTGCACTAGTGTCATTCACTGAGTTTGATGGATTTTTTTCCTGCTTTACTTTGATGTAAGAGATCAGAGTCGCTCCTGTGGATTTCTCCCCTACCAGTAACGATAGTGCTCTCCTGGCTCCCCAGTCTGTGCGGAGGAAGTAAATTAGCTGTTTAAGGGTCAAGGTCTCTCCATCTAAAAGCACAGTGCAGATTTCACATGCCCATCTCAAACCATGATGGGGATTTGAGCTCCATTAGTCGCAAGGCAGTCACTGGCACCTCAAATTTCCCTTCTGAAAGAGTACGTGTGAGCTTTGCATACAAAGGCAAATAACAAATTACACTTCTGGAAGTGTCAGCTTTGTCATGCACTGTTTACTCAGCAACGGGGACCTTTTAACAGCCCCAGAGAGGTGTGATGTACTCACACCTATCTGCATCTGCTTTCCTAAGTCTAGTGCAAGTCTTTCAAACTTTCATTTGGGAGGATGAATGCTTCTTAATAGGTTTTCAAAGGCATTGAGCAATCTCCCACTTTCCTGTGACCTAGGTAAGGACCTTGGTGTTTTGCAGTGCTAATTGGAGCCGTTACAGCTGGACTGACTCGTTAGACTGTGGCACACAAAAGTCACTTCTTTTTTTTTTTGGTAAATGATGCCCACAGCTGGCCGTGTCTTGGCGAGGTGGCGATCTCACTTCTTCACACATGGAATTTGAATGACTACTGCCATAGTGGATTAGCACCAATGGGATGTAATAACCAGGACAATCTGCTCCATGCTCCTGGGAGCTCCCTTAGCCCTATTACATGGAAATCTTTTCTTTGAGCATTTTTGTAGATATCAAGCTGCCAACAATTATCTGGATTGGTTTGTTTGTTCTTTCCCCCATCAGGATCCTACTAATTTCTTAATGTAAAAGGTGGATTTGCAGATCCATCTCTCAGGGAGGTTTTGGCTCTTCAGAGAGCTGTACAAGTCCAGCAAAAACAGCCGTGTGGAAATACTTCATTTTCCCCAGACGTAGCCATTCCTTCAGGCTCCCAGCCTGCTTCAACCCCATTCCCATGTCCATCTGTAATTTGCTGCAAGAGCCTTTTGTTGCCAAATATTGTTTTGACTACACACAAACAGAAGATCCCTAGAAACTCTCTGAATTGATCTAATGGAAATCTGAAGACCTGTGGCAATGAAAAGGCCAGTCATAAGGCAGTGACAGGTTTTCTGAACACAAAAAGCTTGTGACTAAAAGTCCAATGCTTCATAGACTGCAGAAGTGGAAGCTTTATATCATTTCCAGCTCACTAATAGTGTTGCCAACTCTCATGATTTTATCATGAGTCTCATGATATTCTTCTTAAAAGCTTAGTTTCTGAAGTCAGGCAATTACATGAGAATCTTTCTCTCTCTTTTTCTTTCTTTTTTTTTTTTTTTTTTTTTTAACATTCTTTTCTTAGCAGCAAGTTTCTAGCCTTGCTGCTTCCAAGGGGGGAAAATAGGAAAGAAGAAAAAAGAAAAATGGAAAGATCTTTAAAACATAACCAGGATTTGTCTTGAAGACTCAAAAAACCCAAGAACACAAACCAAAAGGAGTACATAAATATTACTGTTTGCTTGTTTCTTTTTAACCTTGTGGGGTTTTTTTTAAAGCCAACCTCATGCCCAACTCATGATTTTTGAATGCTTGGGATTGGCAACACTATTTTGACAGACCTAATACTTATGTGTGGCACTTGAAGTCCTGTTGTAGCATTTATTTTTAGAAAAGCTATTTTAGCTCATTTGGTGCATTCTTTATAGCTCCATCTACCTTGTGTAGTTGGACTCATGGGGCCAGATCCTTCACTGGAGCAAATTAGAGCAAGACCAGTGATTTAAACCATCTGGAGATTTAGCCCATGGTGCAGTCATCTGGCTTTACTGGCAAAGGGATACAAAATATAGTCCCAATAACATTTTTTAAAACTCCATAAAATGTGCCTAAAATAGTCCTTCGTCGTTCTGGAGCAGATGTGGTATATACAGAGAACACAGGATGGAGAGCTTCAGAGGATTTTCTTGCTGCTAGTTTGAGAGCATCCCTGTAGCTCACTCCATCAGATCTGCCTCTTGTGGGTTTGGTGCTCTTCCCATGCACTGCACCACAACTGAGCTGCTGCTTGAGTGTGTCTTGTGTCGGGTGCTGTAAAATCATCTTCACATGTGTGACATTCCATACCAGGGAGTTGCCTACTGTGTTGGAATTTTTTTATAATGCTTTACCTGTTGCAGTAAAACTATGCAGCTTCACGTGCACAAAGGAGTCCCTCAGATAATTGCCCACAATCAAATCTCTTTGTCCTGGACTCTCAGAAGTCCTCTGAGGTCAGACAAGGCCAGTGCTGCTCTGAGATTGGATCACTCAAGGACCACAGAGGAGCTGCAGGAAGTGGTCTTGGTGACTCAGCTGATGGCGGTCCTCCCACTGGTTCAGCATTGAGCCAATACTCTAGCATGACGTGAAAAGGCAATGTTTGCTTGGACATCCTTCAGACAAAGTACAAGGTGGGGACTCCAACCACTTTGTTTCCAAAAGATCTTACAAACCTTTTTTGTAGAGACAAAAATTGGAGTATTCTTTCTGGAGACTGAAGTGGTCAAAGAAATGTGATTACTAATTCAAGTCTAGAGAAATGCATTTTTAAATAATATGCAGTTCATTCCCAGCTCTTTGTCCAGAGACTTTCTGCGGTAAGACTCTCCCCTCAGCATCATGCAGAGCTCCTGAGTGTCACTAGACCATTCTACATCACTGGCTGCACTTCATGAGGCTGCGTTCCCCTTGCTGAGCAGTTACCAGTGTTAATTAGAGTTGTCCAAAGCTGCTCTTTGACTTTAATGTATGTGACTGTATTGTTGACACTGCACTAGGAAGCACATGAGCCCCTCTTCCTACTGTTCAGTAATTCCAGTGTCAATCACCAGAGCAAATTAAATGGCAATGCTCTCAACCTCTCTAGCACCTTCTGCTTGGGTATTTCAAGTCACTTCATGGAAACTGAGTGTCTTGCAGCTCACAGCAACTCTTTTCAGATGTGGTGGTGGGGAGGAGACCACAGCTTAGCTGCTCAGTTGCCACCTCTGCAATGCCCTGACCCACACTTGTGGAGCTCTTTGCTCCCAGGAAAATGTTGCAGCTGAGATAATCCATTTCATCAGGGACTGTACCCATGCAAGACCCAGAGCTCCTCCCCATGGTCTTACGAACTGCAGGTTTTGTTTGTTGTGGGCTTTCTTGTCGTTGTGCCTGCATCACTCCTTGGTTGAGTTACTTTCCAAAAAGACAGTTCGTGCTTTCTACCTTTTAACTACAGGGTATAGCCTGTCTCATGTTACATCAGCTCTACATTTTTCTTTCTCCATGTTTGCTTTGGGTTTTTCTCTGGACTCATCCAGAACACAATTAAGTAACTTTGTCCAGGGCAGTTAACTCTGTAGAAAATCTGGAGAAAATGGGTATTGGCCAGAGAGCGTTGCACAGAGGTGGGCTGTGCATAACACCCCCAGGAAAGTCGAGAATGCATCACAGGCTGGCAGAAAGCACTGTAGTTCTCTGTAGACTCACTTTCTTTCTGTCACCATCTTCAAAGGTGGCTGGCTCATGCTTCAAATGATAACTGTGATGTTCTCTGAAAGTTGAGGAAAAAAACTGGGCAAGCACAGTCCTTTAGGCTATACCTGATTACTTTTACCACAAATTATTCTTCTGTGGTCAGAAGGGGAAAAAGTAGTTTAGCAGTGTAAGAAAGTGTTTCCCAGATTAAGTATGTTTGTATCAGAATATTGCATTTTTCAGACAAGCTGTGGGAGGTGTGTTGAGAAAAGTCTCAGGATGGGACAAACTATTGTGCTGCACCAGGATCCTGTGAGTTGCCAGCCTTGTTCTGGGAGGACCCTACTGCTGTTTTGGGGAGCTGGGACCAAGTGACAGAAAGACTTTAAATGGTATTCTTTCTGATATTTGGACTTATTAATAAAGTAAGGACTGCTGGGCTGTGTTCAGTGTTTGTCAGCATCTTGAGATGATCTTTGCAGAGAGGAATGTTGTTCTTTGCACTGATTACAATCTGTATGGTCAGTCTGGAGTTGTTCACACCATAAGCACCTGGCTTGGGGAAGTTCAGCTCCCCTTGGGGCTGCCTGGGTGGCTGGGGAAAGCAAGGTTTCTCCAAAGAGGGATTCACAGCAACAGCCTGATTTACGTGCTCTAACATGACCCGTGCACACGACTCTCACTCTGCATTGATACATGGGAAACCTATAGCAATACCCTCCTAGATCAAGATGTTCAGCATGGTGTCCATATTACAATTAGTATTTAGGTTATGCCATCTGGAATTGAGAATTTTGCAGTAATACAAGAAGATTAATTGGCCTATTAATAGGTCATACTACCACAGAACCAGCTGTATCCCACATTTTTATATGAACGTATAATATCATGGATTTTTTTTATGTTTTATGCTAAACAGTTTTGTGATCACCGATTCTAAGGAAATTGAGGATTAATAAACTACATATTAGTAGCATAATCTCATTCTTCCTTGCACGTAAGATTGTTAGTACAGTATATTTTCCAGGGCTTGTCTACTCCAAATTTTGAAATTCTCTAGAGATTGAATTTATTTGGTCTTGGTATTTTTATTAGTAGAAATGTTGTGATTTTCATTCTCTTTTGGAAAACACAATTTGAATCCTTTCATGAGAAACAATAAATTTAAATAAGTGAATGGAGAGAAGCTGGTAGAAAAGCATTTCAGACTTTCAGTGAAAGTTTGTGGTCCTTTCTAGTCACCTTCTGCTGATGCCATTGTTCTGTAAATATATTAAGAGATCTAAATAATCTCAGATTATTAAATAGCTACTGCACTAAAGCCAAGGACACTTCCATTGCAGTGGTAGCACATGTATCTTGTGTTTGGCTACATAATTTAGCATATTATCTACCACTGAGGACTAGATCCCATCTGCATAGCCTGTGAGACAAGCACAGATCATCTCCTTTGTGGAAAGTCAGTGGGATTTAGGCTCTGTTTTGGAAATATTTGGGATCTTTCTGGAATAAAGAAATTGTACAAGTGTTACAGAGCTGCTTACTTGTACTCGTTATCCCAAAAAACAATACCAAAGAAAAGAGAGATAAGTGGCTTAGTTCTGTGGAAAGGTTTGATGCTGTGCATTTCAATGGAAATAATTTTTGTCTCTGTGGATGTGTAACTTTATAGCATCAGTTCCCTAAGTATATGTAAAACGTATTCTGCCAGTAAAGCACTTCTTGTGTAGTCAACATGCATATTTATTTGTAAAACATATGCACACTGTTATCTGTCAAATGTTTTACATGTTACCCAATTTCAAAAGAGTAGAATAAAATAACTACATTAGGCTGCAGTATATTGGTAAAACTTACCCATTTTCTTCTCAGAAGAGGAAATTTTTAACATCACTAATGGTTGTTGGTCATAACCCTAAACCCCATTTAAAAGTGTATAAAATTTTGCCGTGGTGGCAGTTTGGGTCGCATTCCCATCATGAGAAGCACTGGGCAACATGTTCCGCGGAGGATCTAGAGGCAAGGGGTATCCAAGCATTAATCATTCATCACAATTCTTCATAAAAGAAACGTCAGTGAAAACAAAAGCAGGAAACTCAGCTATTCTGCGAAGGACTTTAAAGTAGCACTAGTTTCAGCTACCAGGTATTTGCACTATCAATCAAAACATATTTATTTATCAGTTGAATCATATATTAAAACTCCAGGCTATGCAGAATAAGAAGCAGAAGAGAAATATTGAATGTATACACGCAAAAATACGGAAGCCTACACTTTCTGGAAAGAATACATAAATGTCATTTGCTGACAGAAAAACAGATTGTTGTAAAAGGAACTCCAGAAATGACCTGACATCAGAATCACAATTTCCTGTGTCACAGGTTAGTGAGAAATTGCTTCTTTACAGCCTAACAATTCAAGGAATAATGACCTAACATTGTTCCACTGTGAATTGGGGCCAAGAGATATATTTTTGCAGGTAGCAACAAATAAGAACAAACCTTGCAAAGAACTAGAATGCATAAATCCTAAAGCACACCAGAGAATTCACTGGTTTTGACATGAGCAATCTATAAACAATATAACTGATTTGAAATATATTAGGTATGATTGCAAACATTACTTGTCTGTTCAGCAAAACCAGGCTGGACCTCTGTGGGCAGTACAGAGGAGGGCTATTATTTAGGGATTTGGGGTCTTTCTGCTTCTAGATGTTGGTGTCACTCATTTATTCAAGAAATGTAATGGAAATTCACATTGGCTTGATAGAGTTTTCAGGCACCTCATGCTGTTTAGCCTGCAGTTTCATATACCCATGTCCACAATTTTTGCTCATCACTGTAAGATATTAGTCAAGATTTATCATAAAGGATCGGTATTTTGGATGCCTGACTTGAGATAACTCACAGACACCTGATTTTCAAAGAAGGCAGGCTACCTCTGGAAATTTGAGTACTGAAAATAAGGAGCACATTCCAAAACTCTTAGCATTTATGCAACTTTGGCATCTGTCCTGCAATTCTTGGAGATGCTATCTTGAGAAAGGGGCCCCTCAATACTCATGAACTCCGAGATGAGCATGATACAGCCATATTCTTATTTCTAATCTTTTTATTCCTTTACAGCCTCCTAAAACTAGGACTAGTACAATAGTCCATGCTTTTGCTGAAATGCCATCTAGGAGATCCACAAATCTTCCCAGAAGACATAGAAAAAGTGACTTACAAAAGCAAATAAGGTGAGATGTTTTCAAGCATTTTATATACCCTGAAAGTCAGGACAGTGGAAAGGCTGAGCTCTGACAATTTCTTCTTGGAATAGCACTATTTAGTAACCTGAAGTTGGATTTTGGAATTAGGATTTCCTTTCCAGCTTTATAAGGGACTCTTTATCTGGCCTTGGATGAAATAAGCACCAGATACTCTAATTAATATTTACATTGCTGGGACTGCATAGGTTTAATGGATAAAGGTTTTTTGATGGGAAGAAAGAAAAATTTTTTACTGGAATCATGACCATTGTAGGTAATGTTTTAGTAACCTAACATGAGAGCAAATTAGCGCAAATTATGAATCAGTATATATAGATTGAATACACAGTGTGTACATGTAATATAGTATAATGTGTAAAGGACCAGATTATTTATTTTGTAGTGATAGGGATTCTGTTTTTCTGCAAAACCCAAGACTTTTGCCTGGAATGAATGAAAAACCTTCTCAGTTTTCCCTGATGAAATGTAAATATAGCTTCCAACAAAACTCGTTAACTTCATACTAATGACTGAGTTTTTCTTTCTGTACATTGCCAGCTGCAGTTGTGTGCAGGCATTCACACAATGCCTCGCACAGGTATCCCAGTTACTGTTTTGTGCATCCCACTTCTTGCTCTTCTCTCCTCCCTCTAAGGAGACAACACACATTGAGTAACCCAGTCAGCCCCTGGCAAGAAAATTGTTCTCATGCTCCCCATCAAATCAAGCATTTTGCTGGAAACAAAAAGTCCAGAAGGAGCCCGACCAGGTTGGTGTGCTACCCTTCTCATTTCTCATACTGCCTGGCAGGCTACCCCTGTAGCCCATCCCCTCGTTGGCAGAGGTTATAGAAAGATGGAGAGAAGAGGGATAAAAATGAGAAATTGTACTGGTTTTTATTGTCAGAAGATGTACATTTTATTTTCGTATCCATGCCAAAGAACATTTCTCCGTGTAATCATGATGTACTGTTTCTTTTCTACAGCTAGAAACACTGTAAGAAATATAGACCTGAGCTTTTCATTTTAAACTTTCTACTGTGGGTGCTGGTGCTTGGTGCTCCCATTCTTAGAGCAAAATGTGCTTTCAGTTCCAGATCTGAATGGGAGAAGGGACTCCTCACCATTCATGAATGGGATGGGCTGGGCAAGAGCAGCTGCAAGAGTGACACTTCTTGAAAACTGTGCAGACACGATAGGCATGGAGCATTATGAGGAAGCTTCTGTCCTTCAGCTGAGACAGGTAACGGATGGCATGTATATTCCTAGTTCATGATGTATGTACATTCAGATAGTTTATTTATCATTTTATGACCAATAATTTCAGTGTATGTATTCCTGTGAATAAGGTCCTATTTAAGCAGGACATTTCAGCTTGTGTTTAAAGTTGAATAAGATCTTGCAGACTCTCTGAAATGAAAGACAGGCTTCCAGGCCAGTTTTCCAGTAAATAAAAGTACCATCTCCCATGCTGACGTACCATGCAAGTATCCTTTCACAATCACAGAAAAACCTTAGAACAGCTTATGGCATTAGCTCAATATTCATGATCAAATATAGATTAAATCTGTCAAGAATGGATCCTTCCAGTGGGAAAAAAAAAAAAAAAAAAAAAAAGGAGAAAAGAAAATTAAAAAGGAAGCAGCTATCAGGAAATTAACATTGAAACATCGAAGTTACACTTTGGATATATTTTGGAGAGAGGAAAAATAAAATAAGGCTTAATCAAAAGATAGACTGCAGAGAAATGGTATCTGCCTCAAGGAACTTACCACTGAAGCTTTAAACAAGAGACAACACATTCATGGAGGCAGATAGGAATCAGAGCTGCATATCATGCTGGTGAGTATTATCTCATAGTCTACGCACAGTTACGATTTCCCCCAGGTAACAGGGCTACTTTAAAAAAGAAGGAAATGTATTGTGCCAAAAAATCTTGCCCATTCTCTGAGCAAATTCTGAGCCAGTATTGCACACAACACTGATAATTTATTAAATATCATTGTGATTAATTATATTTGATAGAAACAAGGTGCATTCAGATTTGGTGCAACTTCATTGACCCCAGAGCTGGTACAGCTGTTTAAATCGGGGCAGAATGGATTGTGTCCCACTTGGACTTAAACCAGGCATCATAAAAATATGAGTTGCATGAAACATGATTTTAGACCTTTATCTCCTAGTGATCATCCTACATGTAATTATTTTCTTCATTCTAAAAGAGAAGCATATTTAAATGTGATTTTTTTTCTGGTAACTTCTACCCATGAGTATCCTTTGGAATACTCAACTGGGCCTTTTAATTTATCATGAGGATCTATGAAGATATATAGAAATAAATCCTACAGATGTGAACAGAGCAGAGCATCCCCCATTGGTTTTTCATCCATTTTCTTTAAATATCTTCTATAATAAAAAATTACAGTCCTCTTTCAGAACTATATCAAACATTTTAAAAGCTGCATTTGTGCCTTTTAGGGCTAGTCTAACTTCTTCTGTGGTTAATCAGATTCATTCCATTGACCTAACAGAAGTGGGACAGATACCAGATTAGCAATCCCGGGCCAGNTGACAAACTTAACCTGGAATTCTATCAAAACTTATATATTCTTTTAATGTGACAAGGTTTACAGGTTGGGCTTCTTCCCCCACCTTATCCTCAAAAAAAAAAAAAAAAAAAAAAAAAAAAAAAAAAAAAAAAGAGTGATTAAAGAACCCTCTTCCCTTAGTCCAGAACATTTTTGAATGTATCCTCTGTATCCACACACTCACACTACAGCAAGGCATAGTAAGTGTACATTGTCATATATCTTTATATCCCTACTTGGTTTCATCCCCATCAAGTTGTACAAGAGCAGGAGGGAAGACCAGAGGGAAGAGCTGCACTTTGACCCCTTGTTCATATTTTGGTTCTTTTATGTATACCAAATGTCAGTCATTCTGTCATCTATTTAATCTTGGACACCTATGGAAGATTAAGAGAGGGCAGTTCAATGAACAGAGCAGGAGAGAAAAGGACAGATGAGCTACAGCAGTCAGATAGTGTAAAAGCCGACTCAAAGTTCTCAAAAAAAAAAAACCTCCAGCCGTGGCCAGCCATCATGCTTCTTTAAAAGGAGGAGTTTCTGCTCAGGCTTAAAAATTGCCATCTTCTAAAGCATTGACATATATTAATTCTAGAAGGAAAATTGTCCTTCTTAACCACATAAGTACTCTGAATTCATCCTTTATTTCCTTCTTTTTATTTAAAAAATGTTATAGACGGACAGTCTGGATGTACATGTGTTTGTAACTGTACAACAAGAATTTAGAACATATCTAATGTTAATATTTTGCCACCTTCTCTATCTAGTCCATTGAAAAAACTCTCATTCTAACCCCCTTCTCAAGCTGCCAGGTAGTCTTTCCCCAATAAATTAATCTGGGAATACAAATAGTCTTTGTTTTCTGGAGATCAAAGACTTGGTTTGTTCCTACTTTTGGTAACCAAAGCCCCTCTCTCCATTGTGGAGTGCCCTCCAGTAGTAGGTGCAATGAAACTCCTTCAAGCACAAAATTACCCATCTGCATGGGGTAAGGTTATGCTACTATGCCAGCATGGACTGCATGTGCACCATGGTGAGAAGAAGGAATTTCTTTGGATGAGATAATGGGTGCATGCTAGTGCTAGTCTTTGATCCAAAAAAAAAGCTGCAATGTTGGTGGTTGGCAAAATAACCTGTTGCCTCACCATCCTCCTCAAGCTATCTGAATGGAGCAAATATGGAATTTGGGTATGCCTGGGGAGCCCTCTCAAACATCAGCCTTCTGATGCCATCAGGGGAAGCAAAAAAAA